>JAOWBP010002392.1:35691361-35706501 GCA_028571105.1 Tragopan temminckii | reverse complement strand
GAAGAGAGCATCAGGTGACCTTGCCAGGAGTTATATCTCCTCGCTGACCGCAAAGCCCCCTGGGGAATGTAGTTCTTGTCCTCCAGACAGGCACCCGGAACTTGAGCATCAATAGTCAAACCCCCAGTGCATTACATGATGTTATGATGTAGAATACTGATCACCAAAAGCCATAAAACCATGACATAAAGCCACATGGGCAGATTGCTGCATCCCTGTATTCTTTGACTTAGTTGGACTGAACTCTGCACAGGTGTAAAGAATTGCAGGTCTGACTTTGGCAGTTAGAACTAAAGGACCTGGTTTCATTAATACTGAGATTAATAGAGGTCTACTTATTTATGAGTATTTAAAGGTTCTTAGAGCTTTAGAAGAGAAGAATTGTTTTGTAGGACAGTTAAACTGAAGACTTTCTCACAGGACATAGATTAGCACTCTGTATTTGGATTAGGGTGCAAATCTGTTTTTAAATATTCTGAGCTGTAAGGCTGTAACAAGAAACTTAATACTGAATACATGGAGGTGCTCTAATGAGAAAAGAGGGTGAAGTGAGCACATTGTCTATAAACAGTAAATGTATGCTCTAATTTTTCAGTTCCTTCAGTGCTCTGCTTTCATTCAGCATCACAAAGAGTTTCTCCCAATGCAAACACTGGTTCTAGAGCAATGTAAAAAAAGAAAGATCTTTAGCAAACAGCATCACTAATTCCCTAAAGGAGAAAATAAAAAGATGCAGCAGTAGGAATCACTGAAGTAGTAATAGGATTGTAAGCTATGGCAGTGCTGGCTGACCTTAGAACTGCTTAGAGAAATTGGTAAAAATGGAATAAAAAGAATGATAGAATCACGGAACGGCCTGGGTTGAAAAGGACCACAATGATCATCTATTTTCAACCGCCCTGCTATGTGCAGGGTCACCAACCACTAGCCCAGGCTGCCCAGAGCCACATCCAGCCTGGCCTTGAATGCCTCCGGGGATGGGGCATCCACAGCCTCCTTGGGTAACAAAGATGTGATAGGGAGTTAGGTTGTGATTGGACTTGATGATCTTTAAGGTCTTTTCCAATCTGAGTGATTCCATGATTCTACGGTTTACAAACAATAACAGCTTTTCCAAAATGAGAACACGGCACAAAGGCAGACTCTGCTTCCAGATAAATAAATGGGAGGTGAAGGTTAGCAGCAGCCTAGATGCAGACAAATAGCTGATATACGTGGTGTCCTCATGGCGATGGTCAGCAGCACAGCACAACCTGCAGGAATAAGGCAAGAGAGAACAAGCTTCTTCATGTGGCTTATCTGCCCAGAAGCACATGGCAGCCCAGTGGGAATAGCAGTGGCTATTGCCACAACTGTGCTCGTACCCAGCCTGCTGCCCTTACTTGCATCTTCTACCACAACGCTGACAAACTTTCTTGTCTTTCAGGTTAATATTTTTACTAGTAGTTGTGAGTAATTGTAGTCATCTCTGAAAGTGTATTTTCCATTCTCTGGCTGGGCTCTTTAGGGTGCCTGTGACACTTAGGCATCGTATCTTCCTATTTGAAGAGCTGGCTTGAAGGATGCCCTTGTCCAGAAGCCCTGTTTGACATGAGTGGGCTCAGTTTGCAAAGCTGTCTGCACGTCACCCGTGGGGTGACTTTTCTATACCCATAGTTCATAGCGGAAGTGTCATCCCCAGTTCAGCATCTTTTCCTCTCATCTTCAGGAAGTGTCCAGTCCTCTCCCCCTTTATTTATTGAAAGGCTAAAGAAAGAGTCTCACTGTTCAGCAATAAAGCACATTGGACACTTCTTATATCTTTCTGCAGCAGTTCAAGGACTCAGGTTTGCAAAAACTGGTACAATATAAACGTAGACGGCAGGTGAGAAGAAAGCATCACTTAAAAGAGGTTGTGAGTTTTTTCATGTTTGTCACTAAAAGTAAGAAACTTCATGTAATTTATTAGCTTTCCTTCTCACTTCTTCTGAGGAAAAAGCTGTGATCTGATTTTTTAGAAGCTACTGGGAAGAATGCTAAGAATTCCCATTAGCTGCTTTCTCACAGCCAGGAAGTCATGTGTGTCAGCTGAAAATCTGAAACAAAGCATAAGGGTTATTTCATTTTCTTAAGTTTAAAAAATATTTTTTTCCATTGGAACATGACACAGTCCAGATGAAATAAATGAGTTCCCCCTGGCAGTCTTGCAGTTCACCAAGTTTTTCCTTTTCAACTATGCTACAACACAGTAGAGATACAGGATAAAGTTTCCATAGGTTATGCATTTTTCTCTGACTTCACAAAAAAAGCAAAGCTCATGGAAGTAATGAAAGTACATGGAAACAACTGTTAAGTTCAGAGAAAGCTAATCTGGCTAATTCACTGCACCTGACTGGTTTGAACATTGTAGGGGAAACAGTCAAATCAGATTTTCTATCAGCAGCACATTGCTTTTGTCAACTGTGATACCTAGGTGCAGGTTTCCATTTCCAAACTCCTGGCCATTAGAGGCTGAGTTACCAGAGTGGTGAGAAATACAGTCTTCAGGCATTGGAATGTCAGCTGCAATGCTCCCGAAACTATCCTGCCAGCCAGTGCATGGAACTGCCCAGACACTTCTGTGAAAGGAAATCTTTTCCAGCTATTTCCTTAAACAGTTGGATTGAAGTACCTAAACTGGTAGTTAGAAGAAATGAAACAGAGAGGAAATGCTATTGAAATCAAGATGGTGACATTCCTAGATAAGCTCTAGTTACACAAAAGCTTAGATTATCCATATTTTATTTTCTCAGGAACAGAGCAATAGGAAAAGAGCAGAAAGAATACTGGAAAGAATGGTATGAAAATGGAAAAAAAACCAAAACACCACAGAGGCGTCATTTTTAACTGAATTCCATTCCTCTTGTTATTTTATTTATCTAATTATTTTATTATTGAAAAGATGTAAGTCTCACAAATGAGAATCCTGAAAAAAAGGGCTCATCTTCTAGCATGTGTTGACTCTCAAATTTTCTTTCTTTAAGAAAAGAAGATTTGTTAAAATACAAGCGACAAACGAATTATGTTTACCAATTAAGTTTCTCATCATTGACATCATTAACTTCATATTTTGGTAGGTGATGATGGAGGAATGTGAGGATGGCACTGGATTCTATGATAGAAGGAAAGAATGCAGGAAATAACTCCCCAGTTCGCTTGATTTTTACCTGATGATTTACAAGGTATGTAAATGAGGAGACAGCCACAGAAGGTACCTTTAATGGCATCTTAATGCATCATGGAATTTACGACAGGGCTTGTGCACTCAACTGTTGGAAGCAGATGCTGCCATAATTCTAGTTAATACTCAGTAGCAAAGTAAAGCATATTGTTTTTTTAGAAATGTTTATGAAACATTAATAAGAATAACATGCACCATTCAATGCTGGCCATATAATGTGAAATCTTTTCATGAATATTGATGAGGGTGACATTTGGGTTCACTGTATAAATTGATTTTGAAGTAGCACTTCTGAGATTCTCTGTCATTTCTTTCCATCTTAGTCATACCAGGATCCTTAAAAGAGGTAGAATAGAGAGGAGTCAGTATCATACATATCTAACATAAGAGCAGCTCTCAGACAGAGACTTAAAGTTGCTTTGTAATAGCACAGGATGTTTTGTAGTTTGAAACCAGGACTTTTCACCTATTTTTTACTACTGACTTTAGAGGAATTATTGAACTTCATTATATCTAATGCTTCACATCTATCTATATAATATACGTGTATAAATTCTAGATTTCTTTGTGTTGATCTGTGGTTTCCATTAAATAATCTTTGGAAAATTTGCAGTTTTCTATGCGTAACTGAACTGTCCAAGTTAGTTTTTCAGTATTACTGGTTATGGGATTTTCAGGTGTTGTATATTTGCAAAAGAAGCTTTTGTCACTTTCTCTTTTGTATAAATTTGATTTACTGATTGCTGAGATTATATGGTCTGTCTTTCTCTTTTAAGTAGTTGGAATCAATCTTTGAACCCACACATCTCTGACATTTTTAGCAATGGTACTTGGCAGACAATAAAATATTTTGCTTGCCTTGTTCTGGTTGAAATGGGAGATTCAAGCTGTGAAACCCTTTCCCGCCCCCCCGTTTTATTTCTTTCTCTCTCTTTTATAATATGTCTTAATTGCTAAATATCCTTCACTGTTTAGGGTTTCATTCTTATTATGAGATATCCTGAAATGATCAGAAAAATGAGAAAGTTTTGATAGGATTGCAGGTATCTTTATTTTTCATATACAGAATTAACTCTTGGAAAAACTATGCACTAAATCTTCCTGAAAAAGACGATTCAGTAAAGTTGGATGTAGAGAAGGTGATTTTTAATATATTGATGAGCTTCAAATCAACTACGACAAAATATCTGTGAGGTTTGAATGAGCGCCTTAATACAAAGCCTTTAGAAGACATCTCTGGATGTGCTTTAAGTATTTGGGAAAGATGAAATGTCTAATGGAGCCAGGATTTGTTCTAAACATTGTGATGATTTGAACTACTTGAAAAATGTCCTTTTATCTCCTTGGAAAACTCTGAATTTCTGGCAAAAAAACAAACTCTCATTTTTTTGCTATAAATTTTTTAATATTTGTATCTGAAATTGCTGTCATGGTATCTCAGAGGAGTCTTGCACATGTGGCTCATATGTCCACCTATATTATTAATACATTCCCAGCCAATTTATATGTTCCAGAAGATATCACTGTCTTTTGTTTAAGTGTCTAGCACACAGTGAAGAATGAAGGTGTGGTAGTAATTTATTTCTAACTGCAGTGAAAAGCTCTGGTGTTGTATCTGAATCAAAATAGTTATTTCCCAGGTATAGTTTTGATGGAAAAAATTGGAAAACAATCTCAAATTTAATTAAACTGGCAGTTTACTGTCAAAAGGTTTATTTTGTGAAAAAGCACTGTGTGCCATTGGCACTCACAGTATCACTGCTACGCTGCTAGTTGGAGTGGGGGGGAGGCTCGGGTAGCATTTCTTCTGTGGTAAATGAGAATTTTGTGTGAAAACTTAACCCAGGAAGGGAATGCAGCCCAGGTTGTCATCTTCTCAGGGTGGAGCTGAAGCTATTTAATAATCTTGTCTGCTTAATTCAGTGGAAAGACTGATAATAAGAGTCATAACTTAGTACCGTAACTCAGTAAGTTCTCTGTTTTTAAATATGTTTTCATTAAGGAATCTACAAAGTGTTGACAGAAATTAGTACTGACTTAACAATACTCTGTGATGAAGTTATATTGCAGAAAGCCTTGAACATTTAACTCAATAGTGTTTCTGAAAGAGAATGAAATTTCTAACTTAATGCTCTGTAAAGCCATTAAAAGTTAAAATGAGGTACAGTTCAAACACGTAGGAAGGAAATTTTAAATAAAGAACTCACAGAGTCATGGTTTGTACACTTGGATAAGTATTTAAACACTAGTTTCTACACTATTTCCTAGGATTCAATATTAAGTAAGTTGCTTGCTACTGGGAATGTTGAGATGCTCTAAGTACAAATAATTTCCTGTTAGTTTCAAAAAAAAAAAAAAAAAAGCAAGCATAAAATATAGATAATATTTTAGTATTGGCAAAAGATTTGAGAAGTAAGCAAAGTGACCTAATGTATTTTCTATCTTTGATTAGTAAAGATCTTATTCTCTGATGTCATGAAGCTTGGCTCCAATATGAGGCATTTTTGAATTATTTGTTTTCTTTGGCTAAATCTGGCAATTCTTTCTTCCTTTTTTCCTTTTTTTTTCTTTTTTCTTTTTTTCTTCTCTTTTTCTGCTAGTAGGGACAGGGGAAGAGGGGCAAGACAGTGTGTTTAGTTAGTGTATTTTAACTGTAATAATGTGAGAGCTCGATTAAATTTAATTAAACAGGTTTAATGACCAAAATGTTAATGCTTTTCCAGTTTATTATTAAGTTCAAGCCTTAATGTGATTATTTTTACTAATTAATTCAGGGCTGCTATGAGCCTTCAGTCTGCAAATTATCTTGATTGCAGAAACCCCCCTTAGAATGAAGAATACTTATCAACATCTGTGGACCTTGCACTGAGTTTCATTAATGTAATCAGGATTTGAGTCATCTCCACAAAAAGCGTTTGAATGATCCAGTGAGGAGAAGAGCATTATATAAGTTCTGTCTGGACAGCATGCTCTTTGTGGTGTGTGTGTGTGCAATAAGAGAAATTCAATTACTTGGCAATGTAGCGAGTTTAACATTTGGCAGAATCTAAAACAAAGAAATTCAAAATTATAAGAAATAATAAGACCCAAAGCAAAATTCACTCTCAAATAATTATTGTTCTCATTAACTCTTACTGAATTATGCAAATTGTACTAACATGCTGATATAGTAAGGCAGGATATACCTACTAAGAAAATCAACACATTCTTGCTTCTAGGTAGCTTATCATAATCTGTGTTATTTTTCTATTAAATTCTATTGAAGAAAGAAGAAAAAATGAAAGTAAAAGAAAAAAATACATAAATACATAACGATCATTATATATGTAAAATATTCATAAGGAATTATTTAAAGACTTCCAGACTCTCTATCCAACACGGTGGGTCCCTTGTTTCTATTTTACTGCCTGCTTAAAGTAAAGGGCAGGATGAACTTCTTGTTTCTAGAGGCATTTGGAAAACAGGGCTCCACATTTGCCAAGAGTCCCAAGAGGCTGAAGAAATGAATGAGAGAAGTTTTTAGGGTGCTCTATCACACTCTTCACAGCATCTTCATATGGGCTGTCCAAAGACTAGTGGAGGATGGTAATGCTAGGCTGGGAAAAGTATTGCAAATGTTGCAATACTAGAGGACAGACCATCCTTTAGGTAGGAACGCAGACAAAATGCAGCAGGGATGGGAACTGCCACAATCTTTGATGTCTCTGAGTTGGTTTTGGTACTTGTCCCTCATCTTCTGTGCAGTTCTATCTCATGAATGCTGATAAAGCGAATCCCATATGTCAGACTTTATTGATGTTCTAGCACTGTATTTTTTTTTCTATTACATCTGTTAAATTTATTTGTTATTGACACATATTATAGAGGTGGGTAGCAACTATTTCAAACATTCCCTACTCACTGCGTATGTGCTGTGTATGCACTGGCTTGTTTGAAAGCTCATAATTAAAATCTAGTGTGGAGTTAAACATTATTTCTAAATGTTTATATTAGTTTATGCTGCACTAGTGTCTGATGCTATCAAAAGCTTTCTCAGAAAGAAACATAATAGCTAGTAATGATTATTATCCCAGTTTGATTTTCAGATAAGCATGTAAGTGTTTGGAAGATTATCTAACATTGGACTAGATCTAGGGAACCTTTACTTGATCACCAAATATGCTTTTCAAATAGTTCTGAAAACCAGAAAATACATCTTTTAACGTTACCAAGACATTCCTTACCACCCTCAATCATTTGGAGTCTTAAATGTACTACAGATTGCCTCTTGCCCTCCGTGCAGAATTGAGTATTCTAATGTATTAGATATACAAAACTGGGTTAGAAATCTTCCTAGAACAGGCTGGAAGCTTTTTATACATCTGAAGCTTTTCTGATTTTGATCAGATAAAAAAAAGCCAGTGAGGCATCACCCCTGAGGTAAAATGATACAGCTTTGGCTATCAAAGCTATGCTTACTACTGTAGCATTTAGATTTAGAAAATTCTGGTATCACAGCATTTCTCTAGTCCTAACTCAAACCAGAGGGTTATGCACTTGTTTATAGACATGCACTGATATACTTGAGGCAGGGAAATAGCTCAACCCATCTTATACTTGCAGAAAGAAAACGATTATTTCTGTATTTCTTGGTTTGACAAGATTTCAACCAGTTGTTTATCAGATTTGACTTTTTAACATTCCTTAATATTGCTATGTCAGATTTGTTTTCTTGAGAGACTTACATTATTGTAATTATTCTAACAAACATGATTTGGTATACTCAAGTTCCTGGTGATTTCCTCACTCTTCATGCTTTCTGTAAGTGATGGACAAAATGAATGAGCTGATTACTTCTATTAATTTCTTTCTAAATTTGCTAAAGATTTATGCATACTCTGAGTAGAATTTGACAACATTTTTCAAGTTTCAGCTATCTATGATAACATTCAAGTAATACGTACATTGTATTGTGAAGTTAGATAATACTTTGAGAATGAGAGAATTTTAAAAAGGTACTTTTTTTCTCTTGAATTTTTATTTGCAGAAGTGAAATGGGTGCGAACACTGACACTCTTTCTTTCAGCTATTCCAAGTCAGATCCAAATGCGGAGGACAGTGAGTGAATCCAAGCTCTTCCAAGGACTATGAATTTTAGTGCAAATGTGAATTACATGTAATGGAGTTAGCTCCAAGGGAGCTGTAAAAATCTCTGTTCTGAGACAAAGCAAGTGTTGGGTCTGTCTTTGACCATAACTTCAAAACCAGACTACAACCTACTGGGTTCAGTCGAATAGAGATCTTATATCTGGAAATGCAAGATCACATTCTCAGCTTGAGGCAAGAGATTTTAGCTGTTCATTTTCCAATAGGAGGAAATGCGTAGCTAAACCAAAAGCACCTCCAGTTTGAATATAATTCTGAAAATCGTCTTAGAATATTGAAGACATCTCAAATCTTTCCGTGCCTTTCTATATCAGCAAGTTATCAGATTTTGATCTGAATTTGTCATTTTAAAAACATTTTCTCTGGAAATTTGTTTCAGTGGTTGACCTATTCTTGTTAAAAGCCAGTGGCTTTTAATTGCAATAATTTTTGAGATAGGGTAGGAATGACAATAACCTATTCTGTTGGTTTGAAGCGGCTCCTATGTGTTCAAGGTAATTCAAGGTTTATTAGGCCAAAGAAGAATAAATTCTACTATCTACTGGAAAAATCTGTAGCCACTGAGATTTGGAGCTTTTATTCCCGTCTTGGAGTCTCCAGGTTAATATAGGTTTAATTCAGGCTATATAGCCCTACGCAGCCTTGCTTCCACTTTCTTGAAATTTGATTTTATTTGCATGTATATGATATGTATTTAATAAAAAGTTGATCAGTTTCAGGAAGAAGTGTGAGTGCATCAAATCCATCCCTCTGGGAAATGTGCTTTGGACAGGCAACAATTTCTCTGGCAAATAGAGAGTTTTAATGTCAAAAATGTCCAGGGATTGTACAGACTTAGATGATCACTGACAGGGGACTTTGAGAAGACAGATTGGAAACAGATTGGAATTAGGGCAACATAGTGCAGATTGGGTTAAATTTAGACAACCTTCTTCTTAATGTAGCTCTAGGCTCTTTGTAGATAAAGTTATGTAACAATGTGTGGAAAATTTAAGTGCAAAGCTCCTGTGATTCTTAGTAATAGGAAAGAGGAGCAAATAAGGCATGTTTTTTAGTGCATGCAGATGAGAGCTAAGAATCTTTGAAAGAATTCTGACCCCTCAGTGTTTCAATTTTAATGCAGCAAGGACTTAATTTAAACATATGCCTATCAATGGGGAGATTCTCATTGACTTAAATGGACTTTTAATGAGACTTCCAGATGCCTGGGGAAAGAAAAAATGCTTTAATTTGGTAAAGAAAATTCAGCATCAAGGACTCACTTAACCAGTGGAGTTTTATCTTCACTCAGATTCATTACACTGTTCCATCATTAATAATCACAGTGCAATGTAATTGAATTTGTAATGGTACTACATGGATCTGTGTCTATCCCACAGTGCGAGTGCAAGACTTGTTCTTTTGGTTTGATTTGGGTCCCATCCTAAGACAAAATGAGCAGTTTTATTGTGCCGTTTGTCAAAGGGTGATGAATGTCTATTACTTAGTAGGTGGACTGTGTGATACTGAAAATGAATGTGGGGAGGAGCAAGTGCACATCTCAAATTACCTGCTCTTATATAAGTTACAGGTAGTAAGTGGCAAGTGTCTTACAAAATGGATGAGTTGGCTAAAATTGTACCAGTGCTTCTTTGTAATGTATACAATGATGAATCATGCATAAAACTGGAAGCTGTACATTTTCAGTTGTGCTTATGATAATTGCTTTCCCTTAAATTAAGTATGTATATTTGATAGAAAACATCTGAGTGTAAGGAATTATCTCCTGCCTTCAGCTTGGTGGAGAGGAGCATGGAATTCAGTGTTTTCTCAGCTTGATTTTTATTCTTGTTAGTCAACTGCAAATATTGACTCCACATCATATAAGCAATCAGAATCAATTTTGTAATAACCACACTTTAAAGATTCAAACAACATTCTAAACCTATAAATACCTATATATACATGTGTGCTTTTATTATTGAGTTGGTGATGTTTTAAAATATTCTGAAGAAGCTCTGAAAAAGTTACATGAGATTTTACGTGGGTTGAAAAATAGCAGTCTTTTTAAGAGCCATCAATTTTCTCTCTTTTACTGCTGTTTCTTCTCTGACTACTAAAATTTTATTTTCATTTATTTACTTGAAATTTGACTTACTGTACAGTTTTTTGATGTGTATTTCAATATTCTGTAGACCTTACAAGGTTTTGATAGCCCGGAGGTCTTAGCTTGTTTCTGTTGAGCACTTGTAATATGAGTCATTCAATCTTAAAGAGTAGATAGCAGTAGATAGTTTTCAAATAAAGAAATAACTGAAATTCCGGGAAATTAGAGAACTATATTTTCTATAACATAAGCTATGTTAGTGTATCCTTAAGTGAAACTGGAAGCTTATTCTATCTGCTTGGATTTATAAACCTCTTGAGTTCTATAATTTGTATTTATATTTTTCCAGACCAGTAATTAAATTTCTGAGGATTTATGCATAAAGCTAATAAAATTATCATACAGATCATATTTAAAGACCTTTCAAGGTATCCACTATTATGGTGAATAAGCTTGTGCCACAATAAATGAGCACTGATGATGAACTGTGGCTATCTAACAGCATTGAAGTGCAGACTGAATTTATGTCAGAGGCAATCCTGTGGAAGCATCGGCACCTGCCCATGAAATATCCTTCCTTTACACTGTGCAAAATATAACTCAAATCACTGTCATTGCCATGAAGCCTGCAGTACCATTCAGATGCAGTTGTAAACCTGTGCAGTTCTGCCGTTGTTTTACTGGTGTAAATTGAATTAACTTCAGCATATAACACATAAGCATTCTCTTGATTTACAATGAATGAAGTATATAATGGAGGAAAATGATATTTCCAATAGATAAATTCAGTAAGCAAGCGTAACAGGCAAAGTAATTCAGATACTCCAGTGCTGATTAATCCACGGGTACAGGACAATGAATATTACAGTTTGCTGATCGTTCTTGGCCTCTTTTAGGTAGTCAAGTGGTCAATAAACAGAGTTGTCTAATTTGGATTCCGTACAAAGTATCAGAAACAACACAAAATGATTTGTTCACTTGGAGCAGAGAATACTGGATGCAAATACCGGTCTTTCTCTCATTTTCTTGTTTTCTAACATGTTGCCATGTGTCTCACTGTAAATGAAAAAGTATTGCTGGAAATATTTGGAGAATTCTTTCATCAGTTTCCTACAAAAGCAAAATTGAGCACCAGGAGAAAAATGGACCATGGTATGTTCATGGCCGTTCCCCCCAACCCCCATGAAATTATTTTCATCTGGGGAATGTCTGTAAGGAATCTTTTATCTATTTCAGAGTAGAATTTAATCATTTTGACTGAAAATAAAAAAAAAAGTAATAGTAAATATGAAGTAGTAGGATGTGTCATGAGTTTCATTTTAAGCAATTATGACCTGGCCCGCAGAGTAACATTATTTTGTACTTACTTACTTGGGTTCTCAGTCAGGGAAATGTACACAGTGAAAATGGTTTCTATAGGTCTCAGTGCGGAAACAGGAGGGGGCTGTCAGGATTATGCCTTGAGAATGATGGAAGCTGACTCAGTTCAATTGAGTTTTCTAATAGAAAAATCTAACTAAGGTAGAAAAGCAAACTCTAGCTGGGAGCTGAAATTGTATTTGGGGAGAGAAGAACTTGAAACAGTGAGCATTCTGCTTGTACATCATGCCACAGTTCTTGATCACTGGGTGACTTACTGCCTTTTGGCAGTCTGTTGTGAGCGATTCCTACAGTCCTAATGACATAACTCTGTTACAGATGATCTTTGGTTTGTCAGCGAGTTCCGTTTTGTGATAAAAATGACTAATGAAAAGACTGAAGAAAAAAAGGGCTGAGATACTCTTTTACATAAATGAGCACTTACTAAAAGGAATGGTGAAATTAAACTAAAATATTATTGCTTGATTTATATCTAGAAATCCTGATAGAAGTTCATATTCTTACTTTAAAATATACAACATATCAGCATCTATTGTAGATAACGAATAAATAATATTCAAGAATTCTTCCCTAGAAGTATCTTGGTGTGGAGATATTAGCAAGTAGAATACTAATGTTTGCATGAAAAAATGTGTGCTAACTTGGTCTAGTGGAAATGGGAGGCCACAGCCTGAACCAGTGATTGAGCACCTGGTGGAAAGGCAGGGCCAATCCAGGGGAGCTCAGGTGCATGCAGTGTGTCTGGGTGTCCAGATGGGGTGGATCCACCCCTTCCCAGACCTCTCTGAAGAGCTGGCAATGGAGGGAAAGGTATCTTGCTAGAGATCCCTGTCTACCTGAGGCAGGTAAGTAGTTTTTCTTCTATTGTTTATGTTTATGTGGCTGCTGTGTTTGGGCTTGTCCTCATTTGCTATAGCCTGGACTTGTGCCACTCTGCTATTATTACTGTGCTTTCCATCACATTATAGCATTACAGCATTGCACTTGGGTTTAGATACATATATATATATATATATACTTTTTAAATAGCTCCTGAGAATAAAAGAGGAAAGAACCTGTTGATCTGTGGATAGTGAGTAATGTTGGCATATTGTGGAAGTGATAATATTCTCAGTACTTACCTTCAGTTTTCTCAATAAGCGCTGGTATATTCATATTAGCAGGTATATCCTGCGAAGGCTTGCAGCTGCTTTAAAAGGATTCTCTTTTTCAGTAATCTTCTGCAAGCTGAGATGGAATTTGATTCTTTTGTTATATCTGAAGACTCACTTTCTGCTTATTTTTTAGGAACTCTGTTGCGGTGCTTGTGAGTTTATATAGATGTATCAAGAGTTGCTTTTTCATGTGAGTGTGGACAAAAGAAGCCTCGTACTTTAATGCTGCTCCCAATTTACGTCCTAATAGGCATCAGCATCTTGAACAGAGATTCCTATCTTTGTTCTCCTTACTGAAATATTCTCTGTTTGTGTCACCTCTACGAGCTGAGAGCTAAGAGCACTTGAGGAGCTTGAGCAGTGCTGTAACTGTTTTGAAGTGCAACTTCTCCATTGAGTTGACTTCCCAAGCAACTTTAAAAGATGTGGCAGCATAGCCTGAGGAAGTGATAGTATTTGTGGCAGAATATTTCTGCTCCTATTAGTAGAGAAAGAAAATACTACTGTTTTTCTTTGCTCCTAGAGATAGTTCCTTTTTTGTCTTTTTTTTCTTTTTTCTTCTTTTTTCTTTCTTTTTTCAGAAGGCTCCTATTTTAACAACTTCCAAAGGGTAGAAACAGTTTTAGGGGGTCAAAGCACAGGCTGCATTGCTCTCCCACACCCTGCTTCTTAGGTAATGCTCAAATCCAGGAGAGGGAGGAGGGGGGGAACTGCTTTCTGCTGCAGCCAGTTCCCCTCCAGCAGTGCTGGGGGATTCTGCAGATGGGAATGTCTTAGACATCCTCTAATGGTAGCAGTCACAGCACTTGTACTGTGACTCCATGAAGGAAAGGTAAGAGTTGGACCTCCATCACCAATCTAATGAATTGCAGAGGACATAATTTAACCTTCTCTGGAGGGAAAGAAGTCAGTAGCATTACAAAAAACAAACAAACAAACAAAAAAACCAACCAAACAAAACAACCCACATGTTTCAGCTATGTTGGAGGTATGATTTGTCTATACTGCAGAAAGGCCTTGAACAAAGATCAGGTTTGAGTACAAAGCATCTGAAAAAGCAGGACAATGGACAATTTGAGATGCTTAAAAATAATAGAGGGAGAAAAAGCTGGTCCAGCCATTGCAAGATTTTGTTGCATTATTAATGCACAGACTCTATATTGTCTGCTCTGAGCGTTATGTGCCAAATTGAAAAAGTTGTGTGAGAATAGCCTGCTGGTAGGCAGCACTGAAGCTTGTTGGATAATTCAGTTTAGCAATAACAGGCTTATACTAAAGGGAAAAGAGGGAGAGATTTGCATGGTATGTATGGTAGCCTGTTCAGACTTTTATCTGAGGAAGATAAGTCTAATTTTGTATTCTTTATTTTGTCTTAGATGGCAATGAGATCAAGATTTTGATGACAAACTTCTAGTTTTAGTTTTGGTTCTCTACTCAGAAGTAGAAGATTTTTCTTTCCCCACTTTTTTCTAGATTTCACAAAGAAACTTAAAAAGGTTATGCTAGAAAAACTGGAAGGGTATCCACCCTTAGAATTAGCCAGCACTTTCACAGAACTGCAGCAAATGCACTATGTGAGGTTGTGTACTTTATTTCAAAAACTCCTCATTCACTGTGAAGGAATAAAAAATAAGAAACCAAAACTTTCAGGAAAAGTGTTTTTGCTGATTCACAACACGTAATGAGACAGGAAGTGCCAAGCGATCTGTGCAGAAGCTGGTAAAGAAGCCATTGCCAAGTGATGTTGGCTCATCTCTGTGTTCAGAGCACAAGTACCTCTGGAAAGATGCACAGTGTCCTCCGTTCAACCCCCCCCATCAATAACAGAGAAATCTGATTGTTTTCCCTTTCGCTGTAAACTTCTACTTCCAGTGAAGAAATCTTTTTTTTTTTTTAAAAAAAAAGTTTTAACAAGTCAATTAAGAAAGAAAACGCAAAGAAAGCTGAATGGAACTCAATTTCTTTTCTTAAGCTCTTTGGTTTATTTTGAGCTTCTTAAAAAGCTTCTTTCCTTTCAGGATGAGTCTTCACAATACTATCTTCCTGTTGGTAGGGGAAGAAATCTATCTTTTCAATAGGACAATCTGTCCTTACTGAGAAGGAAGATTAAAAGCAGAATTGTATATGAGTGAGTGAAGAAGAAAAAAATTAAGATGATAAAATAACAGGTTCTGCT
>JAOWBP010002392.1:35635819-35691338 GCA_028571105.1 Tragopan temminckii | reverse complement strand
CCAGGGTACTTACTTCAGCTTTAAAGAGTGCAACGTTTTGACAATTTTTTTGACAATTCGCAATTTTTCCCATGAGTTCTAGTTTCAAATGACTTCTTCCTGACCTACCCCTTCAAATAAAATTAAAAATCCTAAGATGACAAATATGACTGTGTGCAGTCACTGAGGTCCTCTCTAATTTTATGAATTTGGGACAAAATGGCAAACAATGGCATAAAATAAAAATGCTAGTATGTAGCAGAATGCTCCATTTCAGGGACTTTGAGTAAGGTCTTGTTGGTTTCTGCCCCAAGATCTGAACTCCTAGTTAATGTGATGGGTTTGCTGCAGTCACAACCTGTAAATGCTAAAGATTTTTCATTTTTTTTTCCAGTAGGGATAAGTAGATACAGAAGGGAAAAATCAGACTGTAGCATAAATAATTCTTTATTTTCTTTAGACAGAAATTGAAGTTATGGGTATGCAGGCAAAAAAAAAAAAAAAAAAAAAAAAAAAAAGACAGACTTGGATAACACCTTTTTTCTTCTTAAAGTAAATATTAAGTAGAAAGTCCAGCATTGTTTTTCCTAGCCAGCAGATAGGATTATACAAATTTCTTACTGCATTTTTTTTCCCTCAGTATGTTCTCTTTGTTAAATATTGTTTACTAATGTTGGTTTTCTCATTTCTTTTGCTTTATTTCTTATGAAGGTAAACTTATACACCTTTTTTATGATTATTTTCTTATCGTTAGATAATGATAAATGCAACTCTGTATTCAGCTCTGCATCAGTACATGAGACCAATTACACTTTGTTTGGCTTTGCTCCTTACAGGTGTTTAATTTTTTGAAACTGAAATACTGACAGTATCTCAATTGCCACGTTTTTTGATTTGTGCAGGGGGGTCTTTGGAATAATAGCACTTGTTAATGATTAAAACAACACAGTGTTAATCAAGAAACCTATTCTTTCTCCTGGCTGCACGGATGACATTCCCATTGATAAATGGAGAAGTGATACATATTACTTTTCCAGTAATATATGGAGAACTCTTCTCTCTCAATATATTTTCTCCGTGTCAGACTTTGGCCACTTCTTATGTACTTGTCAACTGTGGGAAAGAGAAGCCAGTAGTTTTGACTTCCAATAGAAGCAAAGAAAGATTGAAATGTCTTTGATTTCTCTGTATTTTAGAGGTTTAATTTTCATTTCTCTATGGGATGTAAAAAAAATAAAAGTAACTTATAAGATCTTAAAAAAAAAAAAAAAAAAAAACGAACTTAACAGCAAAAACAGCTATTGTTCTCCATACAATTCTAAAGTAGTATTTCATGTAGTCCATAAAATACATTATGTAAAGTTATCAGAAGATGAAATATGATGATATGTGAAACAAAATGGTTGTAGGTGGTTGTCAGAAAACAAGAAGTATTTCTCATAGCTCTGTTGCTGTATACTCTGCCTTGCCTTCTCAGCTTTTGGAGGCAGTGATACTTCAGTGAAGCAAACTGAGAATACAGGACTAAAATCTCCTATGAGTACTTTCTTAAAGGGCAGTCCCCCCTGGTGGAGATCATTAACAGAGATCCTCTTCCTGTTACACGTTTATAAACTGACAACTGAAGGTTTTCAAGATAGCTTGCCTAGTTGGGAATGGTTGGAACGCTACTCATGTAACAGCCGGATTCTCTCATGAATAAGTAGGCAGTTCTCTTACCATCTGATTTGAATTTAATAAGTATTTCTTAACAAAAAAAAAAAAAACCAAAACAAAAAAAAACTAACCCAAGCCAACTATTTGAGGAAAACTGAGTGCTAAATTTGAAATGGCATTTTCTTTATTTTCTTTTTTATTTCCCCACAGTATCTTCTTTGGGAAATATGTTTATGTGCTGTCTGCCATATTTTGTATGTGCAAAATCAAATTCTGGATGACTGTCTATGTAAATGGGTGTTTTCTCATGTTGTAAATATATAGGTAACACAACTGTGTCGTGTTCATGTGAGTGAACTGCAAGTACTTGCATTCAACTTAAACTGTACCGGAGTACATCAGACTAAAATAGGGGTTAGAGCAACAGGACACAGCAGCAGTGCATCTATCTTAATCTGTTTGTACTTAATCTTGGATTTGAGCTGCCTGAGGTCTTGACTACTAACAAGTTTTTGGATGATGTTGGAAACATTTGTTGACCTTTGCAGTACATTATGCTTTCCTCTTGCTCATCAAAAATACAAATTGTCCCAAGGTGTCCATAAGCTTTGATGTAAAATGGGGGAGTCTGATTTTGCAGAATTTAATGATTTTGTTTGTCATTGAAAGGCAAGGAATAAGGAGATCCAGAACCAGATGAACAGTGAACCTGCCTGGTAGCCACCAGTTCAACATCACTAAGCGTGAGGTGTCCCAGTGTTTTTTCTGTGGGTATTTTTGGTTACAGTGAGACCTCCTTGTTAATTTAGGGACCTGAACAGTTTTACTTAAGATTTTACTGCTTTGAGAAGAAATGTCTTTAGTTGTCACACCAGCAGTTTTGATGATGGTGGTAGGATATGTAGGATATTGCTGTCAGCAGGGAGCATGCATTCAGTTACCTTTCAATTGGACCTATCTGCATCTAAAGATTCATTAATGTTTATCCCCCTTGGGTATCATTCTCTGGCAGTTTCATGCTACCCAGAATGGATTTCATCCCCTGTGCCATGCTTCCTGGGATTGCTGTGCACTGCTTCAGTTCTTTTATAGACTTTTTGCAACATGCTTCAGTTTTAGATGCATGGGTTTCCATCTCATCAACCTTCCTTAATAGCTGCTTATGTTTGCTACCCAACTCAGATGCAGTGAACATCAGATGGGTTTTTGTTGCTTTTTCCAGCAGAGTAGCACTTGTCAAGTCTGTGGGCTAAGGGATCTGTGGAAGTGTATCTGCTTTCTCATTCAGATGACTTCTCAGCAGGCCAGCTGCCAGGGGTATCCCACTGGATGCATAGCAAAAAATAGTCTGCTACCATTTTGTTTTGACATTTTTTGAGTCTCCAGTGTACTTGTCACTCACCAGCACGTGTTGTGTTGTCTTTGTGCTATTAATACAGCAGCAATAGCCACTTGGAGATTCACTGAAGTGCAACCACTTCTGCTAGCAATCCCCTGCATTTGCCTTTAAATTACAGTCCTCCTGCTGTGATTTACTTGCTGTCGTCAGACTTCCATAAAGGCTGATGCATAGTAACATTTTTGAATGTGACCCAGTGGAATTATTCTGGAGTAAAAGCAGTGTTTTTGAAACTTAATCACTGACTTGTGAGACATTTTTTAAGAAGGCATACTCAAATAGACTCAGGTGCTAAGCTGTAATAGCTTTGCTAAAATTAATAGAGTAGTTCTGGATTTATAGCACTGTCATTGGAACCCGACTTGATTCAGCACTATGATTTGTGAATATTTATTTTAATATGAGATTATCAGTTCTTTGTATCCATATGAAAACTTTGAGATTCTTACTGATAAGTATACAATCTGTAACTTTCAGTTAAGCTCTGGCAATTGAAGAAAGAGTTCATTTCAAATTAGTTCTTCTGGGCCTGTTTAAAAAACAAAAAACAAACAAAAAAAACCCATGAAAATATTTCCAGGATCTTACAGGTTTTGGGATTCTGCCCAAGTTGATAGGAGCTTTATCACTCCTCTTAGTATAACCGCCCCCTCACAAAGAAGAACAGAACCCAAACTCTCTAGTTTATTTTAATAAGAACTTTCACTATCAAGAAAAAAATTGACATGTATCCAAGATGTTTCCCATCCTCTATACCTCAAGGGCTGTTTACCATACTATTTCTAAATGATTATTTTGCCTTATAATGCCTCACATGAGTGAATGCCATTCTTGGAGAACACTGAAGTAGCACAAAAGTAAGCTTCTGATCTGAAAAATGAAACTACAGCTGCTCGTGATCTTGACAAACTCAAATTTTAAACTAAAGAGAAGAAAAATACCAAATATATGTGATTTTTGGTAACTTGAAATAAGAACAGCAAAAAATAACTGCAGGGAAGGAAAGAAGAGTAGAGAAGGCAATTGAACTCCCAGATTCAAATTTTCTGTTTGAAATTGATGCAATAGGTTCATAATGGAAAATGATTATTTGCCTTGGTTTAGGAGGCAGAAATGAATAAAAAGATTTCTAGTGAGTGGAGAGAAAATGCTCTGGACTGAAATTTTATCAAGTGGTAGCCCTACAAAATGAGAGCACATTTTATTGTTGTCAATGCAACTGATGTACTGTTTGTATACTTTTCATCTAAAACTGTCAAGCATGATGCTAGAGACATAAAATAACACCTTTAATTGGTGTTTATTGTAATACAATTCTTTTAAATCAATATAAATTATTTGTATGAAAAAGCTTGAAAATATGTTAAACTTAATGTATAAACACTATTAGTTTAGATGGAGAAAAATAGAAGCTATTCAGCTGAAATCAGTAAGTGAAAAAGGTGAGTATAGCACTTTATGATATCAATCATATTTTTTTGAGAACTTACAGAATCCCTGTCTGTGTGCCCTCGGACACAGTCTGGTCAGCAATGGGGAAAGATATGTGCACACTGAAGTTTGCACAATGCAGTTTGCAGCCTGACATTCCTGCTATTTGTCTCTTAATAAATCTAAGAGACGGTAATACTACCCAGTGCTATAGCTACATGTCAGTAAATAGTAATTGTTTTAGTTTTTATGATTTGTCTGTCAGAAAATATTGCAGGGATGTTTGAATGATCTCTAATTTATAAGTGAACTTCCATTACGTAAAGAGTTTATGAGCATGCAACAGATGATATACAGCAGTAGAGCAGCAATATCTTACTGTTTCTAAAGCCAAAGGAGCTATTAGTCATGAAACTCGGTGTGTTTTGGAAGCTATGGAACATGCACACCTATGGCAGTGGCTCCTACCCAAGCAGCTTCCTCACAGGCAGCGGGCATTGGATGCTTATTTTCTGCTGCTAGAACATGGCAGGTCACCTGCCTTCCTGTAACATCCACTCCTTCAGCAAAAATGCAACATATTCCCAGACTGAAATATAAAATAAGCTACACCACTGTTTTACATAACGTAAAAGACATTTCCTGGTGCACTATATTTAGGAGTGGTAAGATCTTGCTAACACTGTGCATGATAAAACTTGCACTTATTTTAGTGTGTGAGATATGACTGTTGAAATATATCCTCTGGGAAAACATAATATTACCATCCCATCAGTTAAATGACAAAAGTCTTAATCATCAAAATATAAAGACATATAATTTATGACTTTCTAATTATAATTTTTATAACTTATCTCCCAGGAATAAGCAGAGCAGGTTTGTTCAAATGAGTGTTGAGTGTTAATATTTTAAGAAATGGCTTCCCAGGCCTGTATTCTAAAAGAAAAGAAGCATTTCTCTGACATTCTTAAGGTAGGCAGCTGACCTCCAGAGAGGTGATGTTTCATGAGTACCGGCATAGTTAGTATTTTCTAGGAGCTAATTATATGTCATTGTCTGCTCTAGCACACATTTTTAATGAGATTTCATGAACTATAACATATTCATAGCCCTAGTTTTGAGCTTTTTAGTCTTGAGTTTCTCATCCATGCCTCACTAGAAACTTCCTAAATCCCTCATTGGAACTGGTCCATAAGCCTGAGATAAGCCTGTCTATTCCTATCATTTGTATGATGCATATTTTCTCTGTCTTTCTCTCTTGCCCTCATAAATTAAATTTTAATTATGCGTCTGTGTTGAGCATCGAATCAAACAGCTAGCTACTAAGCAACAGACAATAGCAATAATCCCCTTGCATGGCAGTCCCTCCTCCCTGGCAAACAATTGGGCCATTTCTTATTCTGCTCATCTAAACAATCGTACCGTAATAGCTGAAGTGAAGTATTGTGACATAACTCAAGGTGCTTGGTTTTTCTAGTGTCTTCAAGACATTCAGCTCAAGGTAATGTAAAACCATTCTAGCTGGACAACAGAAATGTGAAAAAAATATGAGAACTTGCTGTTTGTTCTGTCAGTTGGTCATAAATTAAACTTTACAGTATTATGTTGTACAAAATAGCCACTAACACTGAAAGTGGTCATTTCCCAGGAAGGTAGGCCAAATTGGTTTATTTTAATGTGCATCTGATACAGAATTCCATTTAGTATGTGATTACATTCTGTTCCTTAGAAAAATATATATTTCCCTTCTTAGCACACTTTTCATCCTGGAATCCTTGGGATAAATCTGTATGAGTTGTGACAAGGAGAAACTGTCCAAAAATTACTGATTCTGAGATGGAACAGGTTGCCCAGGGAGGTGGTTGAGAAAAGTTTAAATGTTGTACCAAGAGATACAGTTTTAGTGGGGAACTATTGGTAGTAGGTCAACAGTTGGACTAGATGATCTTGAAGATTTTTTTCCAACCCTAGTGATTCTATGTGGTCAAACTGGAGAAAGAGAAGTTTGTGGGACTGGGATTTGATCTTCATTACAATAACAGTAAACAAGAGCAGCTGCAGACTGATGTGCCATTAAAGGGTTTGGCTTTTAATGGGACTCACTAGATCAGATTGATGCTTGGACTTGTCGAAATAGACCTTTGAGACTACCTTCAATGATTCTATGATTTCCATAAAACTATTCTGGGTTGCTACTGTTGCACAGAAGAAACAGAATTAAGCCAAATCACAACTGATTCTTACAATACTACTTGTATTGTCAATTTTTACTCTAGATAGTTGTGCAACTGGTGGAGAAAAAATGGGCTATGGATATTAAATTCTTTGGGGGGGAAAAAAAAAAGGAACTTAAGATTCAGCTGGGGACTGATATGTTGAACTCAGAAGGAAGTTTACAGAAGCAGGATTCAGTAAGAACTGGGCTTAGGAAGGAATTAGCAAAAACCTTTCACTCCTTGTTTCTTCACCATGTCACATGGCCATACTTCCAGGGTAGAAAACTTTATTTCCAGGAAACGTGTTCTTGTACCAGTGTAAATATTGCTGCTGAATCAGTGAAGCTCTTTCAAAGCCCTGTGCAGTAAATACTGCCCTCAAGCTGAACGAAAAATATGGCAAAAAGGAAGACCTGCACAAAGACTCAAATGCAGCCGCTTGAGCAGGTAACAGTGAGCCCTCAAACAGCCCCAAGACTGGTCTAATTTTCACTACTTTCCTCAGTTATTTTCTGTCTTGAGGACCAGTCAAGTCAGGAACTGTGGCGCTTTGGTCTAGACCTACCTGTAAAAAGTCATGTGAGCAAGGTTTTGGTCGGCTGCTGACTCTTAGTGCTGTCATATTGCTTATAGTCATGATGTGTTCCACAAACAATAACATAAAATGCTCCTGGCAGGGTAAGTTCAAGGAGTAACTAACACTCAGGTTCATAAGGAAGTGTATTTGTGAGTGTCATATAAAGCAAGCTTCATTTTCCTCCCTAGCTTATGAATACCATTTTTAGTCTTTATTTTACTTTTTGTAAGTGCATCCTGTGTGTTAAATTTGTGACTTAGTTGAAATTCTAAGTTTCTGATAGATTTGTGGGAGAAAAAGACTTTTGCAGTATGGATTTAACTTATCTCTACTCACTACTAATGCAGACACGTTTGCTTTATTCAACTGGTCTTATTATCGATGTATCATTGATATAATTTCATAACTTACTTCAATTCCCTGTATGTATTTGTAGGTTATAATTAATGTCATGTTGAAAATGTTCTCCTTACAGTTTATTTATCACAACACTCCAGTTCTTCAGAAATCAACATTTCCTTCTTTTTGAATTTCTGCTGCTGAATTCGCAGAAATTCACGTAATTTAAATTAAAGGAAAAAAAAAAAAAAGAGGAAAGAGAAAAGGGCAGAGAGTCAGCCAGGGCTCTGTGAGGATGAACGAACAAGGCTCTCTGATGAACTAGATCACTTAAAATAGGCTTTTTTGAGAGGCTTGTGAAAAAATTGTTCAAATAGGAGCCTTGAATTGACCTTATTTTCCTGTTGGTTACTGTGCTTTCCAGATTAAAAGCTGTTTTCTTTTATTGAAATCGAAAAGTGCCAAACATTGAACTTGCTTTGTAAGACATACATCAAGAGAGAAAATATTTCACTGCAGTGACATGACCTGACGTTTTAAAGCAGATAATAAATGACACCTTGTCAATGCCACCAATTTATTATTCCCTCTTGTACCTCTGTGTCGCAGTGGGGTACCACATTCTTTTTAATCATGGACCTATGTTAAACAAATTTTTATCAGAAAAGAATATAAAATACCCCTAGATGTTTCCCACTCCCTGACCTCCCAACCATTCCAATGTAAGGTATAAAGACAAAGACTATGTTAAATTTTTCATTATTTTATTCAATTTCTTATCCAATTACATGAGGCTCTTCCATCACTTGCATGAATGTATATGCTGTAATGTCAGCTGCTGCACATTAATCAGGATTTTTTTTTGTTCAGGGGACAATAGCGCTAAATCATCTCACTGAAAAAAAAAAAAAAAGTGGGACAAGAAAGATGCAAATGAATAAGGAGGAAACTCCTTTTTGTGCAATTAGAACAGGAAATCATTAGAGTGGGTAGCCTTCCAGTCAAACCCCCAAAGGCCTGGAAATGCATCAAGTTGTTGTACATATTTCGTTTTCACTAAATTAAAGAAACTATGGCTTCACTTTTCACTATTTCTTAAAAACCTGCATCAAGCACTAACTGTGGTTAGGATTCTGGTCTTGCTTAATTATTATAATGAATAGGCCGGTAATTTGAAAAAGGCTTGATTTCTGGAAAATAGACAGAAAGAGGACTTTTACTGGTATGCAAGTCTCATTGATGTAAGGAGTACTCTCTTGGTTACTATGGAATTTTAGGGGTGAATAAGGGGCTTCCAGAAGGGAAATACACAGTACCTTCTAAATTTGATTCTTTTCATTGAACAGGGAGAATAGTATCTCCCACGATTTCTTCCTCTTAAGGACCCAGTTCTCAAATTCAGGTCAGAGTTTAAGGTAATACTTATGATTAGTACTGATAAAATAAGTGTCCTAGAAGTTAAATTTATGGGATTTTTCCATGATCTTCAGTATCAGGATTAGGGGAACCTTGTATGCAGGAAGTCAACAAGACCAAGAGCATGAAGTCGTACTGTGTTGTGTAGACATTTGAATTTACAGCAAAGCCTGAGATCAGATGAAGTGAATGCATTTTCTCATATTTCAGTATGGTTGCCTGGATATCTAGAGGACTGGGGTTAGTTTGAATGATTCGTGACCTTCAGGAATGGCTGTTTGCTGGGTTTCACATGGCTCGGAGAGTGCGCTTGTCTGTGGAGGAATGTTATTTTTAGGCTACATTTATGTTGAAGATAAGGAAATCTTTCACATAGGGCATCTTCTCAAGAAATCTTTCCATATAAAACGTTAGACTGAATACCAGAACTGTTTTGCCTTCTTATCCTGCCCCTCTACCTCACCCTGCTATTAACTGAGTGTTAAGTCTGTGATGAGAAGTATAGTTTGCATTGCATAATATATATGTATCATAAGTAGCTGTTGAACGCGTATGTGAAGAGTCTTCATAAAATATGGGGCAAAAACTGATGTGAGTGTGACAAACAGTAGAAAATGAATGGAAAGACTTGACCTGTCAAGTGCCTATGTTTATATTTTTTTGCTTTTGAACTTCTCCAGGAAGCTTCTAGTGAAAGTCATTAAGGCCAGTGAATTTGATGTGAAATCAATGATAGATTTTTGGAAACGAGGACATTTAGAAATTTATATTTAAATAGTGGAATTTTATTATTTTATGCATCAGATAATTTCCATGGTTAAAAGTATAGAGGCTTTTAAAGTGCTGTTTATTACTTCTGTAACTTCCTCAGCATAATGCAAGCGCCTTAACTGTCACAGTAGATGCAAACACTTTAAATTTATGGTGTATTTCATTTCAATCAGCTATGTCAGACAACAGCTCTTTATTACTTTGCAGTATAAATAAGAATATATGCAATATGGTAGTTTATACTTAGACTACAAATTATGGGCGTACATTTAAAATGAAATCAAATCTGAAATCAAGCAATGGGAATGAAAAATAAGGTTATGCAAGTACTTTAGCTGAGGTGAAATCCAGAGTTATTAACTCCAGTGTGGCATGTACCGTGGGGATTGCACAGTCCAATTTCTCCAAATTTTTGTAAACTCTCCTTCAACCTTTTTCTGTTACTTTGTCTCAGTTGTTATACAGCGTCATCATATTGTGACAGAACTAACTGCAAACCTTCTGCAAACTTGTCGCAACACCTACTTTACAGTGTAAAAGCTGCTTAGGACATATAATCAGCATTCAAAGATATCACAAAACTCTCATGTTGTCAGGTACTTGTGCCAGGGCCTTCAGTGGGGGGTTTTGCTCTCTGTCCCCAGGCTCACAGAGACAGGCAGTGGGCAGTTTCAGTTTGGGTTGAGTCCAGAAAGCTGAAAGTAAGGATTTAGAAGAGTGTTCTCAAGGAAATTTTTTTGTTTGCTTTTTTCTTCCCTGTTGTCCAGAGTGTAACAACTGTATATTTTTCTCATTTGAGAGCATTAATATTACATTAAAAAAAGTTAATGAAATGTTTCTCTATATCCTTCTCCTAAGCCCCTTTCTAGTCTTTTATGGGTAGTGTATATGCACTTGAATGCATATACACACATGCACCTACTAAAATAAAATTCTGTTGACATCCCCACTAACTTAACAGTATTGAAGCAAACTCAATGCCACTGACAAATTGTCTTGGAATTCTGATCCAAGACAAGTGCTGTAATGACAGCTTGGTTGCTTTTAATTCTGATTTTTCTTCAGGTGTCATTGCTAAGACAATCTGTTAGCTTCATTGTTATAGGGAATTTTGTCTTGTTTCTCCCATGACGAATAGTATTTCTGAAGCAAAAAATAAAGTGATTCAGATTTCACACTACTTTTGTATGTCATCTCCCATTAGTGCTGTAGCCTGCTATCATGGATTTAGCACTTGAAAATCTTGTCCAGTATTGTAAAATGTCATCATCTGTGAAAGCAGATGAAATAGTAGTTTCCAGTTCTTCATAATGAAGCCTGTTCTCTCTTAAATTCTGGTCAAATTTCTCTTGATTACTTTTCTTCTAATTCATCCCATTTTGATGAACATGGACTATTTCAGTTATTCTCTAAAACCTTGTCAAGGATTTGTTGACAGCATAACTTTACAATCATTACAATATCAGTACTTGCTCCAGAGTGGTTTGTCCCTTCACTAATGACAAACTTTTGCCTGTGGTTTGTCCCATGAATCCTGGGCACTCATTATTAAGGGGACAATTGGTGAGCACTGTTTCTGCTTTCCCAATGCTTTCTCTGTATCATAGCACTAATATAGCTTTATCCCTTTTGGGTTGGCACACTTGGTGAGGCAGGAACCAGGAAGAGAGGTGGTAGGATTGAAAGAAGCATCACATAGATGTAATCCTTTGTAAGTAGACATGGGTGCCTGGCTAGTTCAGAGTGCTTAAAGAGAACTAATATTCAACAGTGTAGTCCTCTGCATCAATCGCTGCATCAACGCTGTTGATTTAGAAGAAATATTAATGGGTGTTGGCAGCACAGTGTATTTAATGGAAGCTATATTATGTGAAAGGGTTAAAAAACTCTTATTTTGCAGAAGCAACATGATGATAGATATAAAAAAGAATGAGTTGTCTTAAAGTAATTACATTTCTCTAACTCTCTAACCATCCTTAGTGTATTAGGGAGTAATATCTAGGATACAGATGTAATATGGTATATGAGTTTCCACATTTGGCTAAGCTGCCTACAAAAGTGAATGTCCCTAGTGCAGCTTAGCCTGGTTTGTTAAGGATGACTGAAATAAGTCACTTTTTCTTCTTTCCAAGTAACAGTTCTTCTGCAGTTTCGGTAAGAATGCAGTCAGAAACGTATACAGTTGGGCCTTCTCATGACAAAACTGAAGTTAACAGATTAGGTGAGATTCAGAAGGGGGCAGATAAAATGCAGATAAACTCAAGAGCAGTTATGTCTGGTACAACAGATATACGTGGTCACAGTTCATTTTAGTGGGGTAAAAGAAGAGCACTTGGAAACATTGCAAACTTTTAGTGTGTGTGTATGTGCAGTACTTTGTAGTAATACAATTTTTATACTCTGTCAAAGACAGCTTTTCTGTCTTCAGTAGGCTTGATCCAGACCTTATTTAATAAGAAGTGGGTAGGAAGCATATCCCTGAAAAATATATTTACTAAAAAGCATAAGCACTTGTTTAACAATGGTGACAGTGTTAGGAGTACAAGTTTCAAGTACAATAAAGAGAAGGAGAAAAAACTTTTATTTTTTAGATCATTAGTAACACTGGCAAATCAGAACAGGAATTCTTAAAAACAGAGAAACGTTTCCTGAAAATGGCAGGATGCTGAGGATCCACAGTGTGCTCTGACTGGCTTTCATGTCAGTCTTTGCTGGAGTCTGGAGTTATCCTGTCTCATAATGGGAAGCAGAATCTGTACCAGGAGATATATTTCACAGAACAGCCAAAAAAGTCAAATCAGCTGTGGAGTGAAAACTCAATGTTTTTGCTACAGTAAACTTCTAAAACAATCAAGGTAAAATTCCACTGATCTTAGTGTTTAGCATAAATACAAGAGTCTGAACCCACTTCAGGGCCACAGTTCTGTTATCTTCTCAAAACTTTTTTGTGTGTGTGCGTGTGAACTTCATTTACTTTCTGTTTAGCAATCCTGCTTTGTGCTTTTTTGTCTCCCCTTTCAGTCCTTATCAGCTTCCACCAACGTTACCTCATGTGCAACTTTATCAGGGTTTCCAGAGCTTTTTCACTGAAAATCTTTTCCACCCTGGAGCTTCTCATTCATCTGCATGCACACTTTGCTATCCTATTACAACAAATCTGGTTTCTGTCACAGCAGCATATCCCTCTTAAAAAGCAGTCAAATTTTCCAGCAGATAGGCTAAAATCATTGATTACAACAGAAAAAAATGTCAATAGTGCTTAGATGATTAGTAGCACCACGTTAAATATGATAAATTAGATATGGAAATGAGAAGGTGGGATACTATGAGTATTGCAAACAGCGCATAAAAAATCCTGAGGTCCACAGAGGAAACATTCAGGAACCGATTTTCTCCAGACAGGCCTATGGCTATTGGAATTATTTTGGCAAAGTTAGTGGCTTTTATACTGGTATAAAAACTGTGAAAGGGAACAATTCAGTGTCTGGTTTCTAGAGATTAAAAGGAAAAAAATACACTAGTTTCCTGTGCCATTTCTGTATGCAGATCTAGCATGTACGCTGCTCCACAGAACTATCTCTGAGCTCACACACATATGACTTGGGAAGGTGGGAGGTCACCCTCACCGCAAAGCCTCTTACCGAAGGGATCTAGCTAATCCATATAGCCTGGTTCAAACTAATTAGGGTAGACACAGGCACTGAAAAGAGAAAAATAGCCCGCCTATCCTTGCAAGATCCCTGGGGGGCATGGGAGTGGAGAGGGAGCTGCACAATTGCTGACTCTGAGGAAGGATCTGCAACAGAGTATGAAGTGCGTGCTTTCCAGCACCTTCTGGCATAACTGACAAAAAGCAGTGGCTCTCAACTTTTAAAGGTGAACTGCAAGAGCAAGACAGAAATGAAGCCTAATTAAGCACCAGTTTCTGTGCTGAGCTCCTTCTCTGGGGAGGCAACGTGGGACAGTCAGAAGAGAAGGACATTAAAATGCCCTTTATTTGAAAAATTGTTTCATGCCCATGGACTCCTGTTAGGGTCAGTTTTCTTTTCTGACACGCCAACATTCTACAGTAGCAATATATATATATATATATATTTAATTGCAGTGAGTGTGAACTACAAGTTCCATTTACATATTTATTCATTTACGAAGATGAAAAGGAGGCACAAGGGTTTATCTAACCAGTTCTTGTTCTAAACTCTTAACGCAATTAACAATTTTTCTTAAACATGCATTATTTTTCCCTGGACTGAGAGTTTTTCTATAGTGTAAGTTCTCATAAGTCACTTTTTGATGAAGTGATCTCAGAAAGACCAAGCCAATAAAAATCCAGTACCCCAACCCCTCCACCTGTGTCATGATCACAGGGTAGAGATTCTCTGCATTCCACAGAACCCTCAAAACATAGGTCTACAGGACAGATTACACTTTTTTTTTTTTTTTTTTGTAGAAATAGTTTTTGTGATATTATCTGTGACAAAATTATATCAAAAAAGAACAGTGTATAACTCAAATGAAATACGTATTTAATTTTTTTTTACATTTATGCAGAGAGTTGACTGGCCTTTCAAGAGTGCACGTTAGTGCATTAATATTCTAGGTGGTTCAGCACTTTTCTGAAGATCAGGGCCTTTTGCTGTGTTGCCAATGAGAAACATAAATTCATTGGTCACCACTGGAAATCTTGGTTGAAGCCTGAAGAACTTTTAAAAATAGTTAGCGTTCCAAATTTATTTTCTTCTTTATAGTTTTGTCCTTCCTTACTTCAGCATTTCCCTTAGAAGGACTTCAAAGAACACGAGCAAAGCTGCGTGGTGGCTCACGCAGATCACCCCTGCAGGTTACAGTTATAAATTTCCTCTGAACCACCTTCACCTCTGCTGTACTTCGGGCATCTCTCCTGCTCTGATCTCTGTATTGCCTGTGAAAATGAGAAGCTGCTATCCAGAAGCATAGTTGATAAAATTTTCACAGCTCTTTTAAACTCCCTGCAAATATATCCGTCTATGCTGTTTTGACCATGGGGGCTTGCAATCATGTTATCCAGTGATGCTCTCAAAAGTTGTCTTTTAGTCAGCGAGCAGTCTTTAGCATCTAATTATCACATGAAATAGATAATTTGGTCGGTGCTGTAGTGCCATGTAGCAGAAGTCAATGAAGCCATTGTACCACGGATCAGTACAAACCCAAAGAACTGAAGACGACTAGTTCTGCAGAAATACGCTTTTCATGTGCAAAACAGCACATGTTGTCTGAGTAACAAAAGCTCAGAAAGAGACAAGGAGTGGAACTGTATTAGATGGATTCACTTTATAAACAGATGAGAACGTAAAAGCAATGGTTTGATACGAGAGTTTCTTTAAAATCTTACAAGTAATTCTTCTGTATTTTACATAAGCAAATTCTTAAGTATTATACAAAATGCCCCTGCTCTTCACAGCTAAATTGTTGATAAAAAGCAGACACAACCGAGTGATTGGAAGTTTGAAGTGCAAACAGATGTTGCTTTCGAATTAACTTGCTTTGCTTAACCACTGACTCGTTGTTGCAGAGGAAGATGAATCAACTTTGCATGCTGTGGATGCTGACTGCCAATCTGCAGCATGCAAATGAAATTGTAGCTAATCCCTAAAAGGCAGTTCCTCTAAATCCAATGGATGGGTTAGTTTTTAAGTGCAATTCGACTGCAGTTTGCCTTTGCAACCATCTTTTTTTTTTTTTTTTTTTTGCTAGGAGACTATGCCAACCGCTCCCATCAGCAATGGCATAGTATAAACTGTGAGAGGTGGTTTAATCCTGCTCACAGTTGTGTTGTGATTCACTAATCAAAGTGCCTCAAAGCACAGTTCTTGTACAGTATTTGTTTCCTTATCAAGCAGAGCACTGCACCACGTGTATCACACCGGGCACTTTGGCAGTAGGACAAGAGAGTGTAAAAGTGCACGTTGAAAAGATGAAGTGGTTTGGATGCTGTTGAAATGCCAGAATCTTTGTTTGCAGTGTTTGCTTCCAGAAGATTACTGCAGGCATATTCAGAACTGTAAATTCTGCCAAAATGTGAGTTCTAAAAAAATGACTTTAAGCTGACTTTGCCCTTATTTTATTGCTCTTGTGCCATGTCAGCAGATCTCAGAAGCCTCTCTCTCTCTTTAGTCATGTGATCTAAAGTACTTATTTGTAATTAGGTGTCAAAAATAAAATGATAACAGCACTCTAATTCCAATGGGTCTGTCTACCTGAAATGCAAATCTCTCTCCATTTGAGTAATTAAGCTATGAAATTTAGAGTGCTCAAAGCCTTTGATGTTTTGAAGTAATTAGCAATATGGGGAAAGATACTGCTTTCCACAAGTACCAACAGCTGATTTGTAATAAAACCAGTGTGTTTGGTTTTCTGTTATTAACTAAGTTGCATTATTCATTATTTACCAGTATTTTGCCAGCTGCCAGGCATTTGTAAAAATGTTTGTATAGCCCAAATGCATTGCATAGATGAGCACAAATTGTTCCAGTCATTAATTACTGTTTATGTGCCTGTAGCTTGTAGGAATCGATCCTCATCATGCAACAGAGCCCTGGTGTGCAAGAAGCTTACAAACAAATCCCAAACTGTTTCAAATTTGATAGCAGGCAATGCTGGAAAATGATCAAAGGTAAATAATATATATAAAATAATTTTAAGCATCAAATTATTTTGGAGAAGTCAGGAAGTTATCAGAAGGAACATAGGTCTGAAATAGAGAGCGTTACATTTCATTGCAATTCATGGCACTGCAACCACTTGACCAGTTTCAGTGTTGTTTTTATTTTTATGGGACTGTTCATTCAGAATGGACAGTTCAGAGTTGTGTGAAGAAGTGCATACCCTAAATGTCTGTTGGGTAGTTTGCAAGCTGTTGTATATTGTATCCCTGGGCCAATGCACAGAGTGCCTGGAAAAAAATAAATTGGCTTCTCTCCTTGGTCATTGAGGTGGTAGGCAAAATCTGCTGGATGCTGGGCACAGAGAAGGGGAGTGCTGGATCTGGAGGAGTAAGAACAGACAGTAAGCACAGCACTGGCAATGATTACTCCAGCGGCAGGACTGCATTTCTTGTTGGGAGATGCACACTGAAATGCTTCACCTCAGAAAATGTATTCAGCCCAGGTGGTTACTCCACTAACTTTTTTCCAGATGACTAGCAAGAGACAGACATGTGCTGTGGGAAATACTTAGTACTAAAATGCAAACTCCTACCCCTACATCTCTGTTGTATTTTCCAACAGTAGCTTTTGAAAACTGCCTCTGTACCAGCAGGAATGATGATTCTTGCTCAATGTTCTCATATGGGAGTACAGTAACTCCTGGTTTAACCTCAAACTTGCAGCACTTTCATCTGGAGAACTTCTATAGGCTCGATTTGGAAGGCTAACTGAAATCTGAGTCTATATCCTTACACGTGTTTACATCCATTTTAAGTATTTGTTGCTCATGTATGATGGCTCTATCTTTTTATTTTCCTAATTATTTTATTATAGAATCACAGAATGATTTGTGTTGGCAGGAGCCCTAACGTCCATCCAGATCCAAGACCCTGCCATGGACAGGGCTGCCACCCACCAGATCAGGCTATCCAACTATCCAATCTGGCCTTGAACACCTTCAGTAATGGAGCATCCACAGCTTCTCTGGGCACTCTGCTCCACTGCCTCACCACCCTCTGAGTATAGAATTTTCTCCTAACATGTAATCTAAATCTCCCCTCTTGTAGTTTAAAACCATTCCCTCTTGTTCTATCACTATCTGCTTGTGTAAAAAGTCAATATTTTATAAGCAGCTTCTAATGTTCCCAGGTCTTTAGCAGTTTCTGGGCTAACAGAAGAGTGATACTGAGTTCAGATCCTGTAGAAGCACCATGTTAGTCACTCCTGACTGATCTTCATCTAATTGTTTTTAAAATCCTGCCTATGGTGACCTTCCACCTCTTCTCTGGGGGTCCTACCTGGTATTTAGCACCAACCATTTCGTGGCATAAACTGGGGCCAGTAGGTTTATGTAACACTCAGGATAATAAATGCTAACTTTTTAAGTGAAGAAGAAACCAGCTATTGTATAATATTTTGCAAGGCCAATGAAAAATAAGAAGCCTTATGAATTTATTGATACTAAAATCAGCAAACAATTTGCAGAGAGGTTTCAAAGCTGTTTACCCAAAATACTGTAAGCTAATTACTTTGGATGTTGATGCTGATCTCTGCAATAAGAATGTTTAGAGTATAGCATTCTGATGCTAAGGTTGAATTGCTAATGAAAAGTAAGAAGTAAGACTGTTTCTAAATCTTTTCCTAAGTGCTGGCCATGAATCAAATTTGAGTTACTTTAGTGGTAACTTAAGTGCTTTATTTATTTGGTAGGTAGACAGGGGTGAGGGATCAGGCAGTATCATTTATACTACAGATCTTTCAGAGATATATACATGGTCTTGACTACATGATTTCTAAGGGTGGTGTCTGTGTGCCTTAGCCAAGGAGCATTTTTAAATCCAGCAGATCAAAATATTCTCTTGAAAAACAGCAAACATGGAGATGCTTCAAAGGATGACAGTGGGGAAAGTTTAGATGGAGGCTTCCATATGGAGGTCATAATTTCTTTATTCCTTCTCCTTCCCCCAGTATGTATGTCAGCATCAGGTTTTAGTCAGTTTTTCATAAAATGCCATATTCAAGTAAAGGCAAAGGTACTGCACACCTGATACACCTGCCTCTGATTACACCTGCAAGTGCAGAAGCAGTGCATAAAGATGCCATTTGCACACTCAGCTCCAGTTACACAGGTACAAGACAAGCTCAGTTTATTTGCTCATTTTTCATAATCTGCTGTATTTAGTTCATGGAATGGGCACTGTAAGCACTATGATGTTTACATTACTTGTTCTTTCAGTTGTTTTCTTCCAGCTGCTATCTATGCTGTGGGCAAAGCTTTCACTTGTAGTCAGAGTTCATTTTCAGCCATGTTACTTATATGGGTGATGTGTTAAAGGATATGGGTGGCCTGTGAATTGTCTAAGAGAGGAGTAGGCAATTGAGAGCTTTTAAACTCCTAAATGACAGAGAAGAGATATAAATAGTGGCTTGTAGCAGTATTAAAAAGCTTCACCTACATAAAAACCAGGGCAATATTTACTACAAGTAATAAATATTTGTAATTGTTATGCGATGCTTTTCAAATTATATTTCATGTCCATTTTTATTTTGAGCTATTTTTTAAAACTTCAGTTCCTCATGAAAACAAGTTGTATAGCTTATGGTATTACTCTAGCAAAATGATTTCCATAAATAAAGCAAGAGGCAATAGAAGGGAACGTGTATAAAGATTAATGCATCAGACTTTTAGGCTTACACTGACTAACAATAATTTCTGAGTCTTAAGTTATTGGGAAGGAAATCTCTCATATGGAAACAGGCAACAAATCCAAAACTACCTGAGCAACATGGGCAATTTACTTTCCTTCCACTTAAAGAACTGTATTTTTATAGCCGTTTTCCTTCAGCTTATTGATTTCTTATGCAATTTTCTCCTCAGACAGAGTGCAGTTAGATTTAGCACACAAATGGACACAGTAATTAATGCTTGTTTGTCAGGCTGATGCAGCCTATTAGAGCAGCTGTGGGTGGCCTTATGCAGGACAGGCAGAGTTGTGTTCCCTTCCTACTGCACTGGGAGGAGACCCGGGAGCTGCGGAGCAGGACGTGTCACCTCCAATGCTAGTTGCTGGAAAAGCAATGGCAGTGCTGGTCCTTCCAGCTGGGTTGGATAAGAGATGTCTGGACAGACAGTTAGCATTTCCTTCTTTAAAAAAGAAAAAGACCTACAGTTAGGTCCAACTGGAAAACAGCACCTTACCTTCTGTCACTTTCAAATTACTTTCCATTGAATTAGTTGTGGAACAAATAGGTGAAGAAAATGGCGGGAAATGTAAAGTCATTGTGCTAATTAAAGGCAGATAATAACCTTGCTGTTAAGCCTTAGATACTGCAACAAAAAATAGTAACCAATGTAGGCTGCATTCCAGCTAGCACCTGGGAACCAAGTAGCATCTGTTTCTTTTGGAAATTTCAGCTTTGTTTCTTGCTACGGTGGAAAAAATAGCACAGTTAATTAGAAATTGTCTTAGACTCACTTTAGATAGAAATGCAAAGAGAAAATGGGTCCAAACTGTGAATATATCAACCTTAAATGATGTAAAGATCAAAGAATGAAAAGCGGTATCAAGAAAGTAAAACTGGAGAAATCATGAAGATATAGTAAAAATATGAATTCAGATCTGGGGTAAAAATTTGGCTCAGTTTTTATTTTATTCTAACTTCTGTCTGTACTTTTGCAGAGAGAGCAACCCACAAAACTCCTCACAGGAGTGAACTCCAGTGTTTGGGAGTCACTGCCAAATAAAGAACTGATGATCTTTTGAAAAGCAGCCATCTTGTTATCTATCAATGATACAGTCATACCATCTAAGGTTACCAGTACTGCAGATCTGGAAAAGGCTCTGCTACAAACTCATTACGTTTTATTATGTTATGAGCTTCTCTTACTGTACCTAGAGTAACAGAAATGCCAGCGCTCCAGCTCTGCAGACTGGAAAATGCTAATTATTTAATGGCCTCCAGTGCCAGTAAGTGAGGCAGTAATGATCACTGTGTTTTGCTTTCTGCTTAAAAAATATACTCAGTATAGCTGACAATCATTAAAACAAGCCAGACTCAAAACACCTCACGCTTCCAATTACAAACAAGCTACATGCATTTTGAAACAACAATCTGGAAGTACTGAAGACCAGATGCAACCTTTCACCCTTCAGATCTATCTACTTTCAATCCTTTCTTGATTTCTGCTGCCTTGCTGTTTGCTCTGTCACTGCATGGTGATCCCTGTCAGTGGGTAATAATGCTGTGCAAAGTATCTCAGGCTGGCAAAGCACAATTGGGTAGGTACAAGTCCGAAAAATCATATCTTATTAAAGGGTAAACTGATGATCAGAAATGCTTACATGAATGCCTTGTTAGACATAAATTATGAAGGAGAATCAGGAAATTCAGCTGTTCACAGTAAATTTGAACTGTGAAAAACACAGATGCGGGGCTTCTGGGGAAGCTACTTTGACATCCTTAGGAATCCGATTTCTCATTTTCACTGTCCTTGTTTCTGTCAGAGTTGCTTTGCATGTTGTGTTATTTTTGGAATGAGGCTTCTTTTCCTACAAACTTCAGAAAGCCTTCATCCATGGCTTACAGTTTGCACAGCCTCTGCTTACAGTTTGCAGGTCAGAAAACTGCCAATTTGCAGCACAGGACTTTGGTTCTCTCTTGATTATGACAAGTGCACTTTGTACAGAGCGTAACGATGCTGATGTCTTTGGCTAGCACAGAGCATCACTGAGGGTAGTTTTGTGAGTGGCTGAGTACCTGATCTGAGACACACGGGCCCTGGGCACGCTGCAGAATTCAGTGTCTAATGAGGCATGCATTTTGCATACTTTCACAAAGTACATCACTGTTTGTCTGCAGAGTGTAGGGCACTCAGAAGCCAGGCACACAGTGCAACCAGAGAACAATTTTGAAATGTGCATGTCATGTTGTGATTGTTGCAAGGCTTTTCTTTCCAGAGAGGTAGATGTCCTGAGCTCTGACTTCTAATGGGGCATTGGTGTAAGGGGCGTAGTGTGGGTAGCTCCTTCTGCTTGAACTGCCTCTAGGAGCCCTGAGGCTCTTCTCATTTATTCCAGGGACTGTGCAGGCAGCTTTGCCCTCTTGCTCCACTTCCCTATACTCAGGAACTTAGAGTTCATGAAATAATTAATCTTTTTTTTTGTGTGCAGAAGGTGACTCTCTTGGCCTTGCTCATGCACACAGTTGTGAAAGCAACATTGGTCAGCAGCACTGTAGGACAGAGTGTGTGCCAGCAGAAGTTGCAGCAATGAGGGAATGCAGTAGTTCTGAAGTAAGATACAGGAAGATTTTAATTTGCAGATGAGTCTGGTAGAGAAAAGCATCGTGCTGGCATGGACCAGAGTCAGTTCCTGTTATGGCCTGGTAGACACACTGACAGGAAAATACCACCTAGCAAGGCAACTGTGTGCAGTGATTTCTTTAGAAAATAAGGACTCATCAAAAAATCATTCCTGGATCTGGGACCTCATTGTACAGAAACATGAAAAGTTGGATTGAGTGAAGATCTTTTAGCTCCACCTGGATATACAATATGAAAAAGGAGAGTATGTTTAGTTTGAACTCATGTTCATTACTGCTTTTCTAATATTTTTCACTTGTGTCCATTTGGCTTTATTCTAATGAACATAAATGAATGAATATTGTGTTTGAAATGCACAATGCCCTGATAGGAAGACTATCCTCCCTATGTTAAAAGACATATAGTGCCTTCTGTATGACATCTATCACAGTAATAAATTCTGAGGTTTTGATACACATAGTCTTTTTCTAAAAGAAAGCAGTGAGCTTTTGCAATTTTTCTCTTAACTGTATAATATCTTATTATTGCATTGTGAATTTATTTCCTCTAGCTCCAGTCCATCTTTGTGTTTTGCACATGTACCCTCTGTCCCTAGAAGATTTATGCACCTTGTTCTTGACCTTCACAATAGGTTAACAGGTATTTAAGTAAAAATTTTTAAAGTCAACATTACAAGCCGCTGTTTGCCGCTTACTGAGTGGGAGTCGGATAAAGCAGCTGTTTGAAGGGTTGTAACCTGTTTTTAAACCTTCAATAAGGTAACAAATCAAGTCATGCATGTAAGTGGTTCACTTGTGTGAATATAAAACGAAGGCCTTGGCCAGACAAGAGAAGAGCATGTCTGTTCTATGTGTTACAATTCGTAAGCCATCTCTAACCAAAGCAAAAATCAGGATTCTTCATAAATCACTGGTTTCTTTTCAGAAATAAGATGTTTCAACTCAATTTCAAGTGATATTTCCTGGGATGTGAGAGGAGGGAAATGAGCTGGTTGAGCTGGTTTGGCTGTGATCTCTTTACCTCAAAACTTAGACAGAACTGCTTTTCCAGCTGTGTATCTTACAGTTTACTGAGAAAATTAGCAAGACTCGTGCATTTGCAGGTGCTGGTAGCATCAGCTGGATTTCTGGGCTCTAACTGAATCCTTATTCTTCTTGGATACAATGAATTCACTAGATGTGTGTGGTGGATTAACCTTGGCCAGCAGCCAGATGCTCACCTAACTGTTCTGTCACTCCCCCTCCTCAGTAGCACAGAGCGAGAGGATGGGATGGGAAACCTCATGGGTCCAAATATAGACAGGGGAAGGCATATCCATTGCCATCTTGGTCAGAAAAAAAAATGTATTAGGGAAGATTAATTTATTGCCAATTAAAATGGACATGGAGAGTGAGAAACAAAGACCAAAATAGAACAATACCTTCCCCCGTTTTTTCCTAGGCTCAACTTTGCTTCAAACTCCTCTACCTCTCCCCTACCTGGGCAAAGCAGAGTAATGGAGCCTGTGGGCAGTCCATAGCATCTCCCCTCTGCCACCACTTCCCTCTTCTACCCCCATTCCTGTGTGCTCCTCCAAGGGCTGCACTCTTCCAGGAGACTCCACCTTGAGCGCCTCTTTCTCCCTCCTCTGACTTTAGAGTTGTTTCTCACACTATTTTTTCTCACTCTTCCTCTGCCTGTCTAGTGTTTTGTCCTTTCTTAAACACACTTTCCCAGAGGTGCCACCAGCTCAGTGGATGGACCAGGTGTATCATTAAAGCACTGCCTCCCTGTAGGAGTGGGATATTTTAAAGTGTTTTATTCCTACCATGGTAGAGGTTGATATTTTTTTGCCTACAGAACATTCTTTGTAGTTACTTACTGTTATTAACTTTGCTAACATTGCTGTGGTTTCAGTTCAGCTTGTATGGTTATGATGAACGTTCTTCCATTAGCGGTCCTTCCCTTAAGACCACTGCAAACATTACTAACCTGTCTAGAAGTGCGTTCGGCCTGGATGCACAAAGCCAGTGCATTGGTCAGGTGTCTATGTTTGATGTTAACATCCGCTTTTTCCCTCTTGTGCTCTGAAGCACTGCTCCTTCCTCAGTGGTTCTACCTTCAAATTGCAAACTATTAGTGATATATTTTTTCAAGTTTGTAGTTCAGGTGATTAAGAAGTACAGTCTTAAACTCATGTTTCCCTGCTTCACAAGGCAGTGGATTTTATACTTGAAAATGGACCTAAGGCCCAATATGGAATCCCTGAAGCTGAACATCTTTAGTTGTGGACAGTTTACAAGATTAAATTGCGTATCAATATTTACATACACTGCTACCTGATTAATGCACTGCAAGCAGATTGTGGAATTGTGTTGTGTAGGTTTTCAAGAGTTGGTTAATTTATTTACTTTTGAAAATACTTGTCCATTAGATTGAACGTACATAAAATAAATCAGCCAAATAGTGATTAAAAAAGAAAGCATATTTGATCATCATATTGTGTAATTAAGACCAACAGTTTCTAGAGCATTGAGGGGCTATCTTGGATGGTAAGAGCAATTCCTGCCATAACAGTTTGTGAAAGTGGAGGCACTGTACTGATATCAGATGAATATAATGTAAGAGATTATTGTAGGAGGTCACTGTGCCTCATCTGTAGCTGTGGTGCAGCGTCTAATGGGAGTGGTTTCAAGAGGGTCTTCATCTTGTTATGTTATGGCTAATGCATTTAAATGATCCTCTCTGGATTTGATGAAGAGGCACCTGACAGCCAACCTGCTGCTGAGATGCTCTTTCTGGCTCCTGTACAGTGGGACATGTACCAAGCTCTTTTTCTGTTTCAGTGCAAGATTCAGTGGTGGTAAACCCTCCCTGATGCAAAAACCCTGTATGTGCCTACCCTGTAGATCATGCTATCAGTCATCTTAGAGGAGCAATCATTTGTACCCTGGAGCTGCAGTGACAGAGTCCCAAAGGAAGAGCTGGTCGATTCCCATTGTACACTGCACTCACTTGCTTTTTCCTTTTTTTTTTTTTTCCTTCTTTTACTTTCTCATATTTCTTCTTTTTTTTTCTTCTTTTTTTCTCTTCTTTTTTTTTTTCTTCCTCCTTTTTCCTTTTTTTGCCTTTTTCCCTTTTCCTCTAAAAACTGTAAATCTGTAATATCCTCTTTTACAGAATCATTGTGACCTACTATAAGGGGAACTATCTCCATTAATCAGTGAAAGCTGAAACAGCATGTCAAGCTCATAAAAAAAATTATAGATCTGACTTGCTAACAATCACATCTCTATTGACAAATAAGGCAAACGATTGTTTCTCAAAGTCTTTGAGAAAAAGCAACCAGAGGTAACTAGGTACAGTTCCTTTTACACTGCATCTGGTGCAGTGCTGGCTGCACAAGGCAAAAGTTCTGATTCCCCTTTGGACTTTCTCTGAACTATCAATGCAATTTACATTAATAATTGTTACTGTACATGGAGCAACTTTTGAAAGGCTTCCTTGGCTCCCATGAGTGTTGAGGACTTCAAAGGGCAACAGGAAACAAAAGATTCACTTCATTTAGTTATTTCTATATTTAGAAATAAAGACATGGAATAAACCACACCTGAATATATTAAAGAGACAAGCATGTAAAGATGGAAGAACTGAGATGAAGCACAGCACAGCATGACCTCTCTCATCTATTTTGTTTTGTACGAATCTCAGTGAGTTGCTTGTATATTTGTCATGTGCATTTTTGTGCTGTTTTATTTTTATGTTTCAGTGTAGCATATTGACTGCTATCTAAACTGCACTGATTCATCAGAAGTCTTACAAAAAATGCTCCAAGAGCTGTGAAGTTAAAAATACTGAAATACTGAATACTCCTACCAATTTGTGGCCAGTTATAGAAATATCCAAGGTTCTTCAGCCAGCTTTGAAAGTGGTAGAGGGAGATGGGAGAAGTTTTCGAGATAAAATTTGGCTGCTATAACTTTCCTAATTGTAGGGCTTTTCCTCTTCTTCTTTTTTTATTTCTTCTTTTTTTTTTTTAATTTTTCTTTTCTGTGCATTGTTCAAGTCTGTGTTGATAATAAGTAATGTTATGGATGTGGATCCTATTTATCATGCCTATTAGATGTATATTGTGTTTAATTATGAACTTTTTTCTTTTGTTTATTTCAGGTATAACATATCTCTCTGTTCTATTCTGACCTTTTTTGTACTGTGTTCTCAATTGCCTGCAATATTTTGAAGGTATTTTCTATCTATAACTCAGTCTAAGTATAAAACTTCTGAACCTACTAGTGTGAAGACAGCAGTTCATCTCCTTTTCTAGGTAATTAGATATGCGTTGTGAAATTCAATTCATATTTCTTTAAATGTGTAGGTTTAGATCATATCTCAATCACTGCAGAGGGCTTTTCCTCTTCTAAGTCATGTTGATACGCTGGTGGAAAAAATGGTACATTTAGTTTTTATTTTACTGAAGGAGTCTCAGTGACTTTAATTTTTCCTGTCCTGATAAACAATAATATACCTTTCCAGAGAAGCATCATGGCAAGTGGGCAGTCATATTCTCCCACTTATGTCTCATGTGATATTTCCCTTGTTTTGTACTCTACTTAGAAATATGGTGGCCCATTTGGACAACTAAAGAATTGGCATTATTTATATCCAAATGAATCAAAGTTAATACATAATACTTCCTTGTATTATTTTAACTTTATCCTCTATTCCTGCAGCTTGCCATGAAGGCTTTACTGTGAGAATGAGGAACTAAGCATGGTCCTTGGTAAACACTTGATCACTTTTGTTGACATGGAGTGAGATGTCAGCAGTGGACTAAGTATATTACAGTGACATTAGGCAAGAAGACTTCAGTTTAGATGGGACAAATAAGAGAATTTAGTATCATAATGAATGGGCAGCTGTATGCAAAACAGAGCATTAAGTCACAAACAGTTCAGCTCCTTTTCTCTTCATTCACTGTGCTTCACAGTTTCAATTCTTTCTACAAAATTACTATATTCCGAGCCTAAATTTACAGCTCTGAAATGTATGGATAACTCTGCATAGTATTTGGCACCATCTGATGTATATACCTGAAACAGTAGGGCTCTATAAATAGTAACCTATGTTGCTACCTCAGCATGTCAGTTCATTTAATGAGACACATGTGACAATCCTGCAAACTTTACAGAATCTGTCTAGAAGGAACATCTTGACAGCATGGCAAAAATATCTGTGTCTTCCAGCAATGTGAGTCTGCACCAGTCTGGCATTATTTCAAAGTAAGGAACCAGTGAAAAGATAATGTTTCGAAACAAAACAGACCTGAAACAATCACTTTCTTTGAGGTTCTGTCATACCGTGTTGTGCTGCCACATCACGCTGCTGACAGAACTCGTTACATCAGATAATGTCTGACATGACTGAAAAACAACCTTATACAACATATGCTAATAGGACTGAATTGTGTGTCTTTTTCTGTCTTTTTTTCTTTCCAAAAGATTATGTGCTGACCTTAAGACTACTGCTGTGCTCTCTCATCAGCCCTCATTTATCTGTAAAACAGTGACTCAGAGTAGTCACGCATGCTCAAGGATGTTGCTTTATTTAATTTTTCATGTTTTATTTCCTTTTTTTCTTTTTTACAGACTTTATTAAATAGCAGTATCAAAGATTCGTGGCTGAAAGCCGTGCATTGTGGGATATGTCAGTGTGAGGCTGACTGTGTATCTCCGAGATGCATCATGAGTGGGACATGCAACTGGACATTCATAGATATGTATCAAATATATATATTTAAGTATTTCATGTTGAGGAAGAACCGTAACAGACATCTAATTCAGCCTTTTCCACAACAGGCCAAATCATCTCTAATATTTGCATGTCCAGAAGTTTGAGTTAGCATTGCTTTCTTCCATTCCAGTTATCCATGCCAATGAGACTCAAAGTGAATGGAACAACTCATCTGCGTAAGTTGTTCCCATGTAGATCTCATGTTCACTTAAAACTGTTCTGTGATTCATTTCTGACTTATTTTCTTAATTGCCAATATCATACTTAGAAAACTATGGAAATCTTTTTATTCTTCTGGTGGTAAAGATGTCATTGTTCATAATCATTTCATTTGTGTAGCCATCAAGGGATATAAAAATTTTTTTAAATATTTTTTAGAGGAAACAGCCATGAAATAATTGCAATAGTTGGAGGCTCAGGAAAAATCCCTAAACCATGAGGCATGCATTAAAGCTGAAAGAACTGCATCAATTAAAATCACCGAAATGTATATAGCTTCTATTTCCATCCACTGGCAACATCTTGCTGCGTCATATTAGCTTAGAAAAAATGTCTGATCTATATTTTTTCTTTCTTGTAAGTATTCATAAACTCAAATGGATCGTTTTGGAATCTTCTCATGGATAAATATTTTAGAGTAATTTCTAGACTTGCTACTTGACTAATTTTAAGCAATAGCTGAACTTGGAATTATGGCAAAGGTATTGCACGTGTGTGATTACCCCAGCAGGCCTGGGAAGCACCAGAACTGATGCAACCATGCTAAAAGTGCCCAGGCACAGCAAGTCTGGCACATCCCTTCCTGCCCTCACCTGGCTCAGGTCACTTGGGCACGACTAGCAGCTTGGCTACCTGAATAGGGCATAGATTTTGGAGGAACTCAGCAGAAACTCCTCATGTGGTCTGCCAAGTTAAAGCATGTCCCCTTCCAACTTTAACCATGCTTTGATTCTGGGAGTATCCCAATTTGTGATTTATCTAGTACTATTTAAACTACAAGCAGTCAAGCTTCTGCCTTTCTGAGCCATCAGTTACTGTGAAGCAGGTACACTTTTAATGGAACTCAGCACAGTACACTCAATGGTTTCATCATTCTTTCATGTAATTCAATGGTCTTTTATGTAATTCATAAGTCTTTCACGCAATTCATTATGTCTGGCTGAGCCAATCATACCAGATGTCTTTCCTAACATGCTGTTTTAAGTTTTTCTTTTTTGTGTTAGGTTCCTAGCATCTGTATAAATGCTGTCCTTTGGTATGAGAGAAAAACTGGCTGTGTTTCAAAATTCTGCTGTAGCAGTGGGTGAAACATGTAATCATTTTATGCCTCAGGTCTTTATCTGTAAGATGGTAATGCTTTTGCTGCTATGGGGTGACAGGAAGTATTTTGATGATAAATAAAGTTTTGAAATGCATTATGGGAGGTGGCAATTAGAGATGCTAGAAAAGATCTTACTAAGTATCTGTAAGGAGAATTGTTGCTGGAGATACAACAGTTCTACAATCTGAATTTAGGTTTTAAATGACAGCTTTGAAAACCAGCTTGGCTTTTACTTCTTTGTGCAGAGCTCCATACATGGTAAAGAATGGAAAGCACAAGTCAGAAGAACGCACAGTTAGCATCTCCTCAGATACTGAGCTTGGATGGAGTTTTTAAAAAGAATAAGTTCTGCCTTACTTTCCTCAACTATGTTAAAACTTCGGAATAACACACAATTTTGTTGAGAGCTTTAATGAATCTGGGGTTTCCTTTCAGAATTTTTGTTGAGTTTAACCAGTGGGTCAAACCATAAGATGGAGTTTGTGCAGTTTGTTAGTGAGACTTGTGCTTTGGTTGAATGACAGCATTGTCAAATTCATTTAGTGCTGTGTTAAAACAAGGACAATATTAGCATTTACGCTCACAATTCCAGTCTAGCTGTGCTAGACATTAAGAGAAACTGCAGAAGAACATACTGTGTTTGGAAAAGTGAAATAAAAAGCTTGGGCTAAGGAGTTAGCCAGGATGGAATTCACTGTGTTTGTTGAGAAATTATATCTGAGAGGGAGCTGTTATTATATTGCTTTTCGGAACTGTATTTGTTTAAAGTTCCTAATTTGTACATAAATGTTTTGTTTTAGAGAGAAAGTGAGAAGGGGGAAAATGATGTAACGTAGGATATACAGGAGATCAAAGGCAAAGAGATAAAAGCTGCAACTACTGTATGGGCTAGAAATTTCTCCTGAATCATAAACACCCTTAACTCTAGTGCTTCATAGGCAGCCGCTCTGAATTCAGGACAGAGTCACAGCTGAAATGGAAATCCTCTATTACCGTGTTTTATGACCTGCATTGGCTGCTGTTGGCTAGTTCCGTACTTATGCAGGCACCAAAATGTCTGGGAGCACTCACAAGAAAACAGTAAACCAAACGGTACCGCCTAGGTCAGTGGCTCTAAAATAACCCCCTGTGGGCTATCTGGCTGCGAGCTGTTTTCTGAGATAGCAGCTGACCGTGGGCCAAGAAAAATCAATCTTGTATCAACAGATATAATCAGAACCCCTATGGTGGTAATGATTCTGTCACAGTTTTCATTAGCTAGGAATGCTTTTGTTTGGAGAATGGGTGTTCCTCCCCCATTACAGTTTTATTGGTGCTATATGATATACTACCAAACTAAAGTTACCAAACTGCTTCATCTCCTTCCTGAAAGCCAGTACTTAATAGAGGGAGCATAAGCCAAAGGGAAATGCGGCCAGTATTCTAACCAAAGATCCATCTTCTTTTTGCTTCTGTTGGTTTGCCCTAAACCCGTGAATTCTTTGCTCCACAGTTCTCAAAACATTGCTGTTGCATTCTCTATTTTCAGAGCTCCTTGCTGCTCCCTGGGAAACTGCTCACCTCTCTATCCCATGCCTGTACCTCAATCCTCTTAGACCCACCGTTCCTCTGTCTCTGTTTTTTAATGGAAGATTCTTATTTATTCTCCTTGTTTGTATTCAATGCTGCAGAAGCTATTCTTCGTAGCTTATCAGGCAGTGAGGCTTGCAACTAGCCATTTAAAATGTCCTGGATATTTTGGGAATTGTTTGCATGTGAGGACAGTGAGAAGATGGCCTTGGAGCTGCTCAGAGTGCCCCGGTACACACAGGTAAGCAGCTCACATAAACTGCCACATCAAGGCTACAGCATGCAGCCATATTGATCTGTTACTACAGATTAGACCAGCTCTTGTGGAGCACAGTGGAGCTGTGTTATACTGAAAGATAAGCTTGCAAATGTGTTCATGATGGTGCCAGCGGGGTCTGCATCAGAATGCACTCAGGTAGCAATAATCAAGCTGAGACCTCAACAAACTAGCCAGGGCAACCCTGAATAGTCTGGTTCACAAGATTAGACGACCATAGACAATCCTCCTGGTCTTGCACTCCTTTCACATGTGAAAGTACTTGGACATGTATAAAAAGTTGGGCTTACCCATCTATCCCCCAGTGTCAGTGTTCATCCAGAATGTTCTGCACTGCTTCTCAAAGGCAGTTTTTTGACCATGTTTATGCCCATGGGAACTGTCTAATAACTTGAGCATAGATAACTGGGCAGGAAAAATGAGATCAATCTTTGTGATATTTTTAGTACTACTTATTTACTGCAGTCATCCTACAGATAGGCTGTTATATGGCATATCAATACCACTGGTCATGAAGAATGTGAAAGTGCATGAAAATGAAAGCTCTAGAAGTTTTATGAAGTAGAACTGATAGGGATCACTTCCAGTATCAGATAAGAACATTTTTTACAGATGATATTGGGAAACATTGAACAGGACTTAAGAAGCCTGTGGTACTTTTAGTATAGCTTTTCCAGAATCTATTAGATAAAAACCTGTGTGTGCACACTTTGAGCTATAAAAATTATGCTTCAGCTGTATCATAGATAAAAAGTGTGTGTGAATGAAATATATCAAATCACATTGTTTCCAGAAGTAGACTGTCCACATTTCTGTAAGAGGATTTTCAGATTATTGGGTCTAATCAACTGATAAAAGCTGATAGTTAGAAAAACAGATTAGGACACACTTCATACATAAAGAATATATTTTCTTATGCTTCTCTAGTGCATTTGCATTGGATAACTTCTGGAGTTCCAACTTTACACAGCAGTATTACTAAAGCCATTAGACACAGCTTACAACTTCAAAACAACATTTTAACATCTCTGAAGCCCACATCTTTTTTTTTAAAGCTGTGTGAAAAAATATATTTTCACAGCCCCTTTGCAGTTAACCTTACGCAATCAATACAAGCTTTCTGCCTGCCTCCACCCTCACTGACAGCATCAAGGAGGCTAAGGCTTTTTTTTTTTTTTTTGCCAAATTTAGGAAAGTCTTATCCTTTTTTTCAGAAGATGTCAGAGGAGTTAAAATGATATTTCCAAGTTTATTTCCAATGGCAAGAATTTCCTTTCTCAAATGCTTTCCTGGACGTAGGGTGGGAGATAAGAGAAAGCCTGGAGTTTGGGCCTCAGAGCGAGTGCCAGCAGAAGTCTCCATGGGACTGCTTGGGCTTGGTATTTCTTATTCCTAAGCTCACTGGGGCACATTGTCCAGTATTAAATCTAAAGCCCTTAAATCTCTCTAAGACTACCCAGCTGTTTTGCAGGCACAGGCTCAAAGACTTAAAAGTCATGGTACACAATGGGGATTTTGTAGCAAAAACTAGATTCCAGCCAAGCCTTCAGTGGCTTGAAGGCATGGATATGCTGTGGGAGATGCCTAAGAGGCAGCACACATGCTGCAGAAAATTCTCCTGAACACAGGAATTAAATCTCTTCATTGCTCAAACTCTTTCGCCTCTATTATGAGAAATAAATAAATCATATTTCCTAAAAACAAAGAAAGCACACAAATTTATTATTTCCATATGGGGGAAGAACTACTGAAATAAGGCATTTTTAAACATTTTTCCTTTTCTATATCCTTTCAGTTACTGATAAGGGTTCTAATCTATTTAAAATCCATCATCAAAATTAGCTGAGCAAATGCATATCTGAAAGAATTGCAAATACTATTTTTTCCTTAAAGCAATGGTGTCAAAGATGGTATTACATATTTAAGAAAGCAGCTTTTGATCAGTGGCATTTCTTACATGGAAATTGTTTGAATAAATAGTTTCCAGCCACTACAAAGAAAGAGAGGTGAATGCTTCAAGTAAAGGAGGCAAATTCTCTAATTAACAAGGGGAGTTAGAGCTAAAGCAAGAACACCTTTATTTAAATAGATGCTGTCACAGTAAAAGATCATTAACTGCACACCACAGTAGCTTTTTGTTTGGAAAGTTTTCTACTAGGTTATTCTAGTAATCAAATATGTAGTTTTGTAGACAATTATATACTCTGATTTCAGAGGCAGGAATGTGTGTTCTGTGTTGGCCTGGTATTTGTGAGAAGGGATAGCGTGTGTATGTGTGGGGCTTGGCAACATCAGCTTCAAGATCAATACAGAAATCATACATTTTCATGGATGAAGAAAGCACGCTGGGTGCATGATTAATGCAAAAAATTAAATGCTAACACAGCATCAGATTATCATCCTTACACAGACTGGGAGGTGTAGATTGCTTTTTACCCACTCTTGCAGCATTCTTTGCAGTACTTTGCATTCTTGGGTGGAGAGAATAATTTAAACTACGCAAAGCAGTCCCAGTAAATCCTGACAGACTTATCCAGACTCTGAGATGGTCTCTTTCTCTGATAAGGAAGAAAATAGTTATCACAGGACTGATATGGGTATAACATAGAAGAAAAAGAGCCTTTACTGTACCTTAAATATTTCAGATAAAAAAAATTCAGAATTAACTGAAAAATGAATGCTGGCAGCAAACACATTATTTGCTGATGATTGACTTCTTCAGACTCATTTGTGCCTCTTGAGTAGCTGCTTAGAGCATCTGAGTAGCTTGAGTAATATTTATTGTATAGGAGACAGTAACCACCACAACTATTGAGTAACATCCACTTTTTGTTTTAAAAAGCGCTTTTTTTTTCCTTAACTTCTGAGTCAAATCTCTGGCCATCCAGTTAGAATGGCTATTGGCCTAGTAGTACAAGGTTAATGACTATAAAGGGATTGGCTTTTAGTGAGAGGAAGACCTTGCAAGCATTTTCTCTCCTGTGTTTCCTGGTTTGTTACAGAGTATTATGAGGTGGATCATGACCAAAGGACTGTACCTGCTCATGGTATCCTGATCACTGTAGGTAAACTGAACATCCATTTTGAGATGCTATGAAATTATCTGAGACTTCATGAGCAGGGTATCATGGTTTTAATGAAATCCTCTTTTGTTCAGAGAGCTGATCTTTGGTGCTTTTAATATTCTCCATGATTTAATTTTTAAGACAAATCTTTCTATATTTCTCCCGTAGCTGTAATAATTCAAAGCAGTGATTGAGCAGGTATCTCCTGCTGGTTAAGGCTCCTCTGTGATATGCTCTGGGACTGAATGCCATTCTGTTTTTAAATGTTAGGCAATTACATAGCAATATGTTAAATTTGAGAAATGCAGTATGTGAAAATGAAAACAGTATGTATAATGAATTGAAATAGAATAGGTAAAGCAAAATTGTGTTTTTCCACTCAGAAGCAAACCATTAAAGGCACTTGATATGAAAGAAATTTTGAAGTGGATTATCTTGGGTGAAGACAAAGAGACACGTGTAATGTTACTGATAGTTCCAGATGTTTGTATGAAAAATGTTTTTCTTACTTCTTTCACTGTATTTAAGGGAAAAATATTAAAAGACTAAATTGCAACTGGCATAAACATTTCTGTAGGAATGGTTATAATCATTAGTTCATTCAGTAAATCATTAGCAGTCAGATGACAGTTCCAGATGAAAAGAAGATGGATATTCCTTTTCCCAACTGGGGCACAGAGGTAAAACAAAAATGAGCTGTAGTTGGAACAAAAAATTGTTACTTACAAGAATGTGTCATAAAGTAATCCTTACAAGTGCTGAAAATTCAGGAACCTTCTAGATGCAGGTGACCTAAAAGCATCAGCCACATTACAAATGTATTTAACCTTTTGATGCTAGGAAGTAAATGAGTATGATAGTGATACTCACATGCAAAGTGCACTTCTCTTAGAGCTGAAGATGTGGTATCTTGACAGGACAGCACTCACAAGAAGCACTAATCTTCTTAGTTCATGTTCCAGCGTTGATAGAATGAGAAAAATTATTTGTGTATCTGATTGTACATATAAATACATAAACATGAATATACAATGCTTGCTCTGAAAATAATGTCTTGTATTTAATTATGTTGGCCTATGATGTCAGAGGCAGATGTTGGTGGTATGGCAGCTGAGGTTGAACCTTTCCACCAATATTCCCTTACATTTTGTTGCTGTGTGACAGATAGCTGCATAGGGGCAGCCTGACAAAACAGCATTTGACATAGAAGTGCATGTGAAACAAAGGTGTGTCATTAAATTCCTCTATGTGGAAAAAAAGGCACTTACTGATATTCACTGATGCTTGCTGAATATTTACGGAGGGCAAACAGTGGATGTGAACAGAGTGAGGCAGTGGGTAGCATGTTTCAGTACAGGTGACAGTGACATGAAAGAAAAGCCATGTTCCATATGGCCATGGAGATTTTAATGAGTGTGGCATGCAGACTCTTTTTCATAGCTGGCAAAAATGCATAACTAATGGTGGTGACTGTGTTGACAAATAGTGATTTGTAGCTCAGAATTTGTTCTATCAAATAGTGTTACTGTGTTCTGTTGTAGTTTCCATGGAAATAAGTAGGAGGCATTACTTTCAGAGTGACCTGTATGTGTGTGCATATATGTTAGCATGTATAATAACATATAAAATAATTAACCCTGTAGAAAAAAAACACACTGATTGCTTTAGAGTATGTTACTGTGTTACCCAAGTGCTCAGATAGTTCACCAGCAATATTACAATTTCTTTGAGCTCATTGTCAACCTTTCTCATTTGACATTCCCAGCATTCCCGGTGCCCTGGGACATAGCCTTGCAATGGGTGATACAGAGATGTTATCGCCAGCCCTTCAGCTGTTTCTACTAAGGACTTGCTGATTCCAGACACCATACTGCTCAATAGTTCAACTCTACATCCATCCTGCCCGTCTAAATGGTGGGACTGTCCTGGGCACATCCAGATTGCTGTATCAGCAGGTATGCACATTGGCACAGCATGATACAGCCCAGCCTCTTCCTTTGTTGAGGCCTGCAGATGCTAATACAGTATGAATAAACAACTTATGACACTCAGTTCTTAGCTGTACTTTGACCTCCTCTATAATTTAAATTTCATTATGCATTAATAAATACATCATCATCTATAGTACGCCGCAATGAAGATCCAAGTGAATTGTTCACTAGCACCTGAAGATCTGGGTGGTTAATATTCCCCAGCCAGTGCTCATGAAGCTGGGTATTTACCTGCACAGCTAGATAAGGGAGGCACATTGCCCATTACTTTATGAAAAGCCTTTACATGTTAGTTTTACAACTTGAGAAGCAGGCCTTCAAGGCAACAGTGACTAAATGTCTGTGAAGAACTGCAGGCACTCTGCTCAAATTTGGCTCAGTTCAGTTTGAGTGCAGTGGTGTGGACTGGAAGCAATAGGAGAGGCTTTTCTGTTGTCACAGTAGCAACTTGAGTGTAGTATGAGGCAGTAGCAATGTTTAGCCACCTCTGTTTAGCAACATGCTGAGCTAAGCCCCATCCTGTCCTGTAGAATGACTGCTGCAAGTCTTCTAATGAAAGCACTGATTAGGAGGTCTCTTCTTGATAATTTGACATCCTAATAACCTTACTTCAAGTCATTATATTTTATTTCTACCTTAACTATTTCATTAATTTTATAAATATTTCCGGTAAATAGGAGGATTATGGATAATGGGAAAATAATTGTATGCTTTACTTGATAGTCACAAAGGTAAATGAACTGAATGCACAGGCTACCAAGAACTTGAAACACAGGTTTGGATTTTTCAGCTTGTATCTGTTAATGCCAATAGCAAGAAAAGGCTCAAAACTAGCTCTAGGGTAGCAAAGCTGACATGAAGTTACCTCATCTTAGTAAAGAACACAACTAATGAAAGCCATTCTCTGTTGCTATGTTGTTTTGTTAGTGAGTTTTCTATCCATACAACAATTCATTTATTTTCTGCTTTCAATTATCTTGTTAACTTGTGGTTTCCTTTAATAGATATTCTGTCTTTCTCAGCCAGGTTATTTTCACTTGTTTGAGGTCTCTCACTGCTCAGTGTTTATACTGTTCCTCATAAAACTCCAAAAACAGAATGCCCTTTTTTGTTTGGCTTTAATAGGTGTACAATCAATGAACAGATGTTAAAAATACCAGAGAGCTAGGCTATACTGTTACTATACTAGAGCAAAAAAGATAGGATGCTCACCTGTATCCTGGGCTCACTATGAATCTCCAGCAGAGAGGATCTCCAGAAGAGACCCTTCCCCACTGGTAGTCAGCTCTTAAATGGGTCTAGGAGGGGTGGAGTCAGGCTCCACCCCTTCCAGCAGCACAGGTGAATTGCCTTCACCTGTGCTCCCGTGGCTGACTCACTGCTCGCCCCAGGTGATCAATCAGAGGTTCAGTCCGTGACTCAGCAGTTCCCATACAAATAGGTGATGCCAATTGCACTTTTTTTGCTTTCTGTTTCGTAAAAACATCCCATTTTACTGAAGGTTCTCTGCAATGGAAACTCTGGCCATGGTCTCAGTGAATGCTGTATTTCTCACAGGCTGATTGTGTTTGTTTGCTTGACTGTGGTAAGTTTGTGAGTCTAAACCACCATCGTCTACCTTAATGTAAAAATTGATAACGTTAGAACAAAGTCAAATAGCATAAGATTAAGTAAAGAAATGAAAAAAGAAAGAAAATCATGAAATGTTGCCTGCTTGCACCCTGTGCATTTACATGCTCCAAGATTAAGCCTACCTTAAACCTTCATGTTGCATTTTTACTGACGATATGAACTGCTACAAAGATATGGCTGCTCTTATTCTTTTTTGTTTTTACTGATTCTGAATTTGATAATCATCCATGACAATCCCAAATGTTTTTCTGATACTTTAGAGACATTGTAATGAAGCAATATAATAGGAAGTAGAGCTGTGGTCCACAGCAAACTGTATTATGATAACGAAGATGTATGTGGTGCTTAGGTCAAAATAGAAATCTAACCCACGATTCTGTCCGGTGTGTCCTCTGATCCTTTCATGAGCAATTTCTCTGTGTCTGTGAAGGAAGAACAAAGTGCTTGTTCTTTTTTTTTTTTTTGAGTTTACCTCTTTATGAGTGTTTTGAGGATAGTTCTTAGTTTGCAAATGTCTGGGACCTAGGGTCTAATTTTCTAGAACAGCCTACTAATGAAGATAAAAGAAAGCTAAGACATCTAATGGAATATTATACAATTGTTGATGCATTTATGCACATTATGTGCACTTAGTTGCTGTACTAAGGCTTGGATTCAGTGACTGAGTAAATTGACAAGAACTGTATTGGAAGGGTTTCCTTTACTTTAAACTGTATGTGTTTTTGTGGCAATTTCTGCCCCTCACCTTTTGGAAAGAAGTAGGAGGAGAAACGTAAGGAGATGCAGACATACCATTATCAAATATATTTTCAAATTAAACTTGGATATCTGAAAGTTCGAGACACTTCCTCATGCAGGCCTATAGCTAAATCGCATTACTTAAAACTCACAGGAATACGTTATTCCCTGAACCTTACCATAAGCCATATCCTTGAGATTTGCATCTTTTTTCAGAGAAGATTTATATGACATTTGGAACTTGTTTAAAACTTTGGAGTATTACCTGACTTTTGGGTTGGAACAAGCTGAGAATAATGAGTCTTGATTTTTTTTTTTTTTTTTTTTCCCCAATTTTTGCATTGACTTGTGATTTGCCCTTGAGCAAATGATTTGAGCACGTTCTAGGAGTTCTCTCTGATCTGGTGCTCTTGGGCTGCTGTTTGCTCATTTCTTTACCTAGCGAATCTATACATTGTCTCTTTATATATAACTTCTGAAAGGAAATGTAAAGGAAACCAGTGGTGTTTAATGCCTTTAGTAACCAAACTGCATCGAACTCCCTCCACCATTATTTTTAAAACGCTGCTTTAAACCATATGCCTGAGTTATATCATCTCTAGAAGTTGGAAAAAAAATGTAGATAATAAATTGCTCATGATTCAAAAATGAAAAAATATGACTGCTAAAATTTATTTTAGGATTTCTGGCTGCTCTGCATAACTCGGAATCTTTTCATTTTCGTGAATGACAAATCTGTCTTCCACCTCGCCTCCTAAAAAAGAGAAAACTTTGGCGTGCTCAAGTATGCCCTTAAGGCAATGCTGCCATTGGGATCTCACATTAACATAATGATAAATGTGCTGTGTATTGCTTGAAAATGCTGTGTGCCGATGTGTCAGAATGTTTTCCCTGCACACCTCTCGATTAGCATCTTATTTACATATTGGCACGAGAAGGTTTCTGAGATAAAATAAAGTATGTTTTAATATGTTCTTCTCTAAGGCTACAGTGTTAGTTCCAAAAGCAGTTATCTACTGGTGTGTCTCAGAGTTAGAGGGGATGAACTACACTTCTTGAAGTACTGGACCCATATGTATGTCAGCAAACAGTAGTAGTAGAGATACATTTTTCCATTTTATTCAGGTGCTGTAATTATTATATAGTTTTGGCTTGTTGCATATCTTGGAATAAAGAACTTCCTCCTATTCCCTGATTTGCCACAGTAAGTTTAGCTTTAATAATGACAAGATCAGGCTTGGTAAACGACAAAATATTTGATTCTAGTCTGGTTTATCATTGGTTTCATCCTTGTTGGCTACCAAGCAGTATAAAAATGAGAAAGAAAATATTGGAAACTTCTAATGTAATAAATAAAGTGTCACTTCCCCCTCCCCCCCCCCCCAGGTGTCATAGTACTCAGTTGCTTTTTAAAATAATTTCCACAGATTATCTCATCAGAATGGCTTTTTGGTATCTCACACATTCAGAAACTCCGTTTCCTATGTGTCTGTTTCAGCTGTAGCAAGAATAAAAGCATACACAGTAAAAAAAAAAAAATTTTGTTGAAATTTAGGTTTCTGTTAATGATATTTATATTCCTTTCACATAAATTAAAGACAGTCTCGACATTGTGATTTATACTTTTGCTGTGCTTATAACTACTTTTTATAACACCTCCTTCAGCATTGTAGAGATGTATGAATGCGTCACAAAACCACTCCATCCTACTGAGCGTACAGTCAAAATACACTTCAAGATACAGTGTAGAGATAATATAAATAAACAGGAACTTGCAAAAAAATGATTGGCTGAAATAACAGTGAGAATGATAGATACTTGATTAAAAGACTAAGCATCTTTGTATCATCATGGGAAAAAAAAAGTATATTTTCATATCTAATGATAGGTGTGGAAGAAGCTATTGAAAGTAGCTTTCGGTAAGACAGACATTATCTTCAGGAAGATGCTGCCTATATAAGATATCTTTTATCAAAACTTGTAAAAAGAATGTTGTAGTCACTTAGAAGGTAAGTTATCAGTGCAAGTGAGCACATTAGACACTTAGAGAAGCAAAAAAACTCCTCCATCTTAGAGCTGCTGTCAGGGAGTATGGACATAAAAAAAACCAAAGCCCCACCAACCTTCTCTGAAGTAGGCATAGTTTGGATGCTGCACACGAAGGTTACAGAGTATAGAAGAGCCAGGGAAGAAGGAGGGAATTATTGGTTACCACCTTCTAGAAGGGGCAAAGCAGAAACTGAAGAGAAAGATCAGGTATTCTGATTTCTTCTTTCTGAGGTGGAGATGAAAGAAAAAGATGGGTCAAGGGGACAGCTAAAATTGCAGTTTAGAGGGAAGAGAGTTTGAGAATAGAGATAAAGGTTTCCAAAGCATTAAAATAAAATTGGTAGATTAATTTGCGTTTTCATTGACTTTTACAAATGATCTAAGCAAAGTGCTAGTTCAGGATATGATAAAGATTATTTTGAATGTTACAATATAATGCACAGTAAAATAATAACCCCTCAAGCAGTGAACGTAAATAGAGTTGTTGGTATTATATTTCTGGAGGTTATGTTATTTTAATCAGCTCTAGAGAGGACTATCTCTTGAAAGTGCTGCTCTGATGTTGAATGCTGGCTCCTACTGGTGATTGTGATGTCTGAAACAAGAATAGTGCAGTTCAGAAAATCTGGAAGGCTGCCAGATCCAGCTGAACTCAGTGGATCATATTCTACTGTTTTTACACATGAGCAGCTGTGTTGACTTCATTAGGGTCTCATGCGTATAACAGAATACTTTCTACTAATATGATTATATTGGGATATTGGAATTCAGCTGTATCTGATTCATCACTGCATTATATCAGTTTGACTGTATCATACCTGTCAATAGCATTTCAAAATTTTAAAAAGTGATAAGACCTGTAAAGAAAATAACTTTAGAAGACAGCTAATGACTTTGGAAATGATAGATTAAACAGATGAAAGAAGTGTAAAACTGATAAAAATGTCAAAGCTATGGCCAGACACTGAGGACAGTGATCTCTGCTGACTTATCAGCATGCTGAAGGATTTAAAATGCAGTCATAGCTGAAAGATAGTCATTGCAGACTGCAGGTGGGATTTTTGAAGCACGAATGGAACACAGCCTCCAGTCCTTGTTGGGTGAGCCAACACTTATTTTCTGAAATGATGCTCTGAAGCTGAAATTCTGGTGTATGTTTTCAGCCACAGAGATGTGTTTTCTACCTTGTGTTGGGCTTTTATAGTTTTTGTGCAAGCTAACTCTAGACAACCAGTCTACATAGATGGATTCACATCTTGTATCATTAACAGAGCTGAGAACACAACTTCAAGGAGCTCTTGCAAGAGCTGTTTTAAATTGATTAGTGTGCCGTTCAGAGGCTCTAGTTACATAGCGCTCATTAGTGACAACTGAGGCACTGAATAAAGCAGACCTGTCAGACTTCCTGCCTTTCAAAAGACAGATAAATTAGTCTGGGCAGAGTGCCATGCTAGTCTGGTTATATTACTTGCAGTACTTGAACTAGCTCAGAGGGAGCTAGCTTGGGTATCCCTTCACATGATGACAGTATGGTGTCCAGATGTATCCCTCATGCAGACAAGCAGCTAATAACACTTTGAATTGCCCTTGCTTGTTCTTGTACTTGTTCTGCTTCACTTAAAACATTCAGGTACCTCCAAACAATAGGCTAAAACTGTTATATTTTCCTTTTTTTTTTTCCTACTGCAGTGGGAACGATGGGTGGCCCTTCCAGCTGGCATCACAGTTATTTGGTCAGGTTCTTCCTGAGGTATCCTCGTCAGCTAACGCAGAACATGACATTGAAGAAAGAGAAGAAAGGGCAGTCTTGCTGCTCTCTCTTTCTATGCCAGATTCCAGCTGAACTCAGAATGGAGCCATCACAATTAAGTTGATGATAATCTAGGACATATTTTACTTGCGTTTCCAATGAGTGTAGCTCTAGAAATTATATAAAAATATTAAAAATAGGTTATCCATAGATTTCTGATTTGGCTACAAAACGTACAAATGTATAAAATATTCCTTCACCCGGACAACTCTAAAATAACCAAATCAAATTTGTAACGGAAATACGATTTATCAGAAACTTCTGAGTTTTTCTGAGGGATGGTCTTTCCTTCCCACTTACACTTGATTACATATTTTTCCCATCTTCTATGTCAGGATACAATATTTCACAAAAATCTTTCTCTCTCTTGTTTTTTTTTTTTCTCCTAAAATGTGAGTGAAAAAAATAACCAAAGAGAAGGAGACACCTCCCAGTAACTTCAGAATGGGCCAGTGATTTGGATTATTACAAGTTTGCACCCAGGCAGGTACGTGCCAGCTACTTTATACATGGCAGAACATCCACAGAAGGAGAGATCTACTCCCTCTCAGAAGAGTATTCTCACAGAAGGTAGACCTGTCAAGTAGTAAGAGAACTTGAAGATCGATTTCCCAAGTAAATGTTTTTCCTATGCACCTATTTGGGCTGGCTATGGTCAAATTTGAGGCATGTTGATGAGTTCGTATTCTCTGACAAGAATGATCATGTTAGGAAATATCTCAGTATAGAGGAAATATGACAACATCATCCAGCAGCTCTCACTATTGATATTTATGTAAACTGTTATATACATATACAAATAACTAGAAAATAGATGAAGTAAGGGTAAAACTGACATTAGGTCTTCCTGCATCTCTGGTTAACCTGGCCCTCTATCTTGCTGATAATAAATGAAGTAAGCTTAGGGGCTTCTGATGAACAGTGATGTAACAGAATAAACTATCATATTAAAAAGCCTTAATTGTTTAGTTTGGAGATATAGCTGGGTAAGTTTAGAAGCCTGAGTAATTTCCCACAAGAGCCCTTAACCATGTCACAAGCAGTTGCTCTGTGTGGATGGGATGAAGGGGCTTTGAGATCACATGCCAGGCTACTGCAACATCTAACAACAATATTCACCCCAGTAGGAGCCAAAATTTAACTCTCAGCTAAAACAGACTTTCTCTACCACTCCTAATGGCTCAGTGGAGATTTGTGAGACTCGTACCAAATGCTGCTAAATAAAATTTTCCACTTCAGCAACTAATTCAACCAGAGGGAATTCTGACTACTGTACAATTGAAACAATTCTTGCTCAGAAAATAGAAATCATTGATTCCCCTGCATTTGTGAAGGCATTGTTCTTCATTTTGTCCAACAGTCCGTGGTTTGAAGAATCTTTCGTCACTGCTACTAAATAAGTCAGGGTTGCAAAAGCATCAAGCAGGGAATGTGTTATTATTATAATCAGTCTGTCAGATGCAATTGTTGGCAACTAAAATTCCCTATTAAAATGATACCACATGCATTCTAGAGTTTGGGAGTTCATTGGTCAGTTTTCAAGGTATTCTTAGCAAGCAGTACTCTCCCTTTTATGATTAATGCGTATAAAGAAAAAATATGTAATGGAGGAAAAAAACCCCTTAATTGTAGCTAGTAAAACCACTTTGCAGTATACCCATGAAAGAAAAAAGAAAGCTAACCCTCTGTTTCAGAACAGATTAGAGTTACATTTGTTCCTCACGCTCCATTGCAAATATCCAACAAACAATTGCTTCTCTGTCACTATGCTGATGCTTCCTCCCTTCCAGAAAAGCCTCCCACCTATCCTGTACATTTTATAGGATAGCACAATCCCAAAATGAAGACATCTCTCCAACTCCTGGTCCTACTCTGTTCCTTCATGGCAGCAATAGGTACGTTAGGTAGGAGGGCCCCAAAATATTTTACCCTGCTTAGCTTTCCTGTTGTGATGCTACAAAGGCTGCCTTCTATTTTATTATGTTGGCCCATGATGTCAGGATGTTGGTGGTATGACAGTAGAGGTTGAACTTTCCCACCAAAATTCCCTTACGTTTTGTTGCTGTGTGACAGATGCAGCAGAGGGGCAGTCTGACAACATGGTGTCTGACACGGAAGTATGTTTGAAGCAAAAATGTGTCAGTGAATTCCTCCACGTAGAAAAAATGGCACCCATTGACATTCAGTGATGCTTGCTGAGCGAACAGTGGATGTGAACAGAGTATGGCATTGGGTGGTGCATTTCAGCAGGAGTGACAGTGGATCACCTTTGTGCAGTTTTTACAAGAGCATGCAGACTCTTGTTCATAGCTGGTGAAAATGTATAGCTAATGGTGTTGATAGTGTTGAAAAAGAGTGTTTTGTAGCTGTGAATTTGCTCTGTCAAATAATGTTACTTGGCTCTCTATGTCTGTTGTGGTTTCCGTGGAAATAAATAGGAGGTATTATTTTCAAAGCAGCCTAGGTATCTGCAACAAGTTTTGCTGGGAAATTTTCAGTATCACCTCTTGGAAAAATTCAGTATGCTGAGCCTAAGGCTTTCATAAAGTAAGTTGTTATTTGTATTGTCTTTTTTATTTTGAAGACCAAGAAGGGTTTATCTTGCATTTGATATTCTACAAACACATCTTGAGAATTTCGATCATTACAAGCCGAGAGTCTTTTGCCTGTCTGTCATTCCATTAGTGACAAAGAAAATTTTAAGTTCATATATGTTAAAATGGCTCATGAAGCATCACATGAGAAATTCTGAACAGAAGGCTCTGACCAACAGAACTAAAATCCTCCATGGCCACCAAAAGTTAAGCAGCTTCTCCATCTCTGTTTATCTGGCACTAGGTGCAACAGTTCATGTAACTAAAGTAGCTATGACCATCTCTTATTTCTTTCATCTTAGCAAGGGGCAAACAAACACCTTCTCAGAAACTTAAATTATTATTTTTATTTAAGTTACAGCCCTACCTACAGCCTTAGGTTCAAATCAGAAGTGTCGCTGTGAAAATCATTATCTAAACATGTAAAAATATAGTGTTCCACTGTAAAGAGCCTGTATCCCAGGGTGTGTGACATGCAGAGAGAGAGCAGAGAAGACTGGAGTTACTAATTTTGCATAATATACTCATTTACAATTTTTCTGTTCATTATAAGTATAGTGAAAAGTATTGAAACTCCCTATCTGTGCCTTAAAATGCTAGATAGGGCCTGAGGACACATCTGGAAGAAGAGATTTCAGTGACAACTGTAGGGACATTGTGAACTGGAGAGGATGTGAAAGCTAAGAAAGGCTAAGGTCTTCATATGGGATGCTGGGAGAAGGGAGTCCACTACCCTTCTGAGGCCCGTGGCTTGAGGGGAGTTGGCACTGTCCACAGCCCTGGGCACTGCAGTGTGATGTGGCTGAGCTGCAGCCCCCTCCCTCCTCAGTGCAGCTCCTAGAGTCATGTCAAAAACACTGGCATCTTATATTTGCACTGGGGGAAATTTGCCAAGACTAATGCCTTCACTAGGTAGAGGTGGTGGCTGCTAATTGCTCACTGCTCTCCTCTGCATGCAGAATATTCCTGGCAGATTTTAGAAATAATTTGGAAATAGATATGACCTGGAAATCCTAGCCTTCCTCAAAATATTCAGAGAAGAGTTCAGATTTGAAGAGCTTGCCCAAAGGAAAACCTCAGAGCTCCTGTGTCTGGCTTCTGTCTGGTAACATACATACAACTTTTTAGTTTGTTTTCAAATAATGTGCTGTTCTTACAGAAAGGATTTCATTACAAATACAGAGATGATCCAGATATTACAGCCTGATACCCTCTCTTCTGCAAGGAGGCTTTTTTTCTTTTTTCACTAGAGAGGCAGACGCCTAACACAGGTACATAATAAAATAATGCCAGAACTGCTCTTCAAAGATGCCATAACACTTTCAAGAATAGGTGTCTTACTGTGTGCGTGAAATTACTGATGTACCTGTTTGGTTTGTACAGTAATTGGTGGAAACTGCAGAGTGCGAGACAGAACAAGACACAAGCAAAAAGATTAGAAAAACATAATGTACAAAGGTCCTATTTCACTATCACTGTCATGCAGGTGTTATGCTGGATGGTGCTGTATGCTATACTGAACACCATGCAGTGTGTCTAAACATTGTTATCTACCCTATTAGTTAAAACAATGGTTCAGTGCAAACCTTAAAAGTGATAGCCTACGCTGAAGTCAAGGGTCTTTCAGTTTTAAATCTATGTACTCCCAGCAATGCTCATTTTACCTCCTAGTAACAAATATTTTCAGCCTCAGAAGAGCTGCAGCCATCTCTAAGTGGCAAAAATTGTAAGCTTTGTTGTAAATGAAGCGTGGGATACACTGTCAATACAAGCTGTCCAAAACATAATGAGAATATTTAAATATTTTATGATTTTTTCCAATGTTCTATCAGAGACTGAACATTGGAATGAGGCGTAAGCGAGAGTAACTTACCAGATGAAGAACATAATGAATGTCTTTCATAAACATGAATATTTAAACAGTGTAGTTAGTGGTATTATAATTGTTCAACCTCAACAAGATACTGTGATTTTTTCACTGTTTTTTTCTCCAATATAATTCTATTCTCAATATTACATACATAAACTGTAGTGAGTAAGAATCTATCAGGCATGGCATCAGCTCTTAGAAGCAACTCTTTGGATGGCTGTGATGTTTGATCCAGTATGATTCTGTGGATACAATATATGTGCATTTTAATGTCAAACTCAGAGAAATTGCTAGTAAAACTCCTATTGCCTTGAGTGGAAATTGGCTTTTATGCCCCCAAGGGATACTAACTCTTTCAGGAGTTTAATATTGCTGCTAGCCTGTCTTGGTGAATATCGTAACATAGACAAGATTTTGCATGCTAAATGAACAGAGCAGCATAATACACTCTTGAAACTGTTGAGTGAAATTTACTGAGAGGAAAATATCAGTAGGCTATTCCAGCACGAAGCTGCACATGCATTGTCTTTCATGCTCCTGCACTGTTATGCTACAGAAAAAAAAATATCAGTGGATATTCACTGAGTGTGGATGGGCAGGTTCATGCCCACACATGCATGCAACAGATATACTTCCGCCTATTTCAATGGGAATCAATGAGAGAATTAAATCAATATGTAGGGTCATCTGGGGACATTTAATAGCAAATTCAGATACCAAGTCTTTCTTTTCAAGAATTAGCTGCCTTCATATTCAGCAGGATTTCTGTAGCATTTGCATGAACTAGAAGCATATTTATTCGTCTAGACTATTGCAATGAATGTCTTTTCAGGATCACCTTGGTTTGACCTCTAGAAGACAGCTCTGAAATCTGTGTCTATGCATGCTAGGTGAGAATCTTCCTGCACGTGTGACGGATATCAATGTGCAATATCTTTTTTTTTAATGTGTGGATGACTGAAGGAGTGGCTATAGAGGAATGACCCTAAGACACTGTTTTTCTGTGCCTTTGGCTCCTCCAGTTCCTTCCTCCTCAAAAGCGAAAAATCTAAACTATTATTATTACTATTATTGAGTATATAATGAGATTTAAGGCTGAGAGAAGACCTAATTGCAACCTTCCAGTATTTAAAAAGGAATTATATGAAGGAGGGGAGTCAACTTTTTACGAAGGTAAACAGTGATAGGCCAAGGTGGAATGGTTTTAAGCTCATGAAGGGAAGGTTTAGATTGGATGTCATGGGGAAGTTCTTTATAGACAGACTGGTGAGGTGCTGGACAGGCTGCCCAAAGAGGCTGTGGACGTTCCATCCCTAGGGGTGTTTAAGACCAGGATGGATGGGGCTCTTGGCAACCTGGTCTAGTACCAGATCTGGAGATTGGTGGCCCTGCCTGTGGCAGGGGCGATGGAACTTGATGGTCCTTGGGGTCCCTTCCAACCCAGGCCATTTTATGATTCTAGGATTTAATATTTTGGATGCAGAGATACACTGGACACTATTTGTCCATTGTTTGTCACCAACACATATTGAGGGAGAGGATGATGAAAAATGTAGAATGAATTTCAATGAAGATATGTTTCAGCTTCTTTTCATTTCGATGGAATAACTTATGTAACTTTTTAGAAGGAAGGTAAAGCAGAATTTTAGTGGGTAGGTGGTTTGGAGCAGCAGTCTGGCAGGAACTAACTCTGAACAAATTCTACTGCACTAGAATCATGTTGCTTAATATCAAAATTTCTCTGGCTTTTCTGCATTTTCAATAATTCAGTGTAATTTAAGGGATTACAGTTTTGTTCTGTGTTAGCACATGAATTTCTTATTTGGTGAAGATAGTGATAGACAGGAAGAGGAACACACAAGTGGAACATTTAAATTAACTGAAACATTTGAAAATATGTAAGCCTGTTAGTTAAGACAATAAATAAATAAATAAATAAAAATCCCTGAAGTCCATCAGTTTAGGATTTTCTTCTTAGAAGATTTTTATTTTAATGAAATCTCTGCAAGCTACTACTAATCCATAGTACTGAACAGGGCATTTTATTTCATTTAATTGATTTTCTTTATTGCAGCCAAGTTGATAAAAGATTGAAAGTCATCTATTGTGCATTGTAAATACCTTAAGAATCCTTTTTGTTATGCACAGCGATTAGCTTATTAACAAATTCAGACTACAAAATGATATGGCACTTTGAGATGTGATTCCACTTATTTGCATAATGACTAATCACCTGAGCATGGCTTTACTTTAGACTATTTACCAAAAAATGGGTAGGATTATTAGCATATTTGTTTGCATTTACAGCACTTCTACTGCCATAGTTACGATTGTTTGGCTTAACTGTTCATGACCGAAGAACAGGGCAATGCTATTGATGTAGCCAGTGGCAAAGCTAGGTGTGGGGGCATCAGAGGAATTAGTTAAAGCTAGGTCTCACTTTTCTCTTTTTTCTCTATTAACTCATGCTTTGCCAACTCTCCATATATTGCCACTGGTACTGCACTGAAAAAGGCAACATCATAAAATCTGTAGGCCCCTAGAAGACAACAGGAATGTTACATGAAGTCAGCCAAAGAATATTTATATGTAATATTTATATATTCTTTGTCTTCCCCATAAATTTCATGGTATGCTCCTGCAAAGCGTTCAGAGCCTCTCAGCTCCCCGTGGCTCCAGCGGATGATGAGATTTTCTCAGCTCTGGGAAGGATTATGGCCATGTGGCCCTGCAGTCAGGACAACTCTCTGCTTCACTAGTAAATTTAATTGCCCCAGACATAGTTTTTATTCTCTGCCGTGGATACAGTCCCTTAAATGCATATAACAGCAGGCAGCGTGAAAAGCCTTTTTTCCTCCCATGCATTATAAGTGACTGAGTAACTCATGAGGGAGAGAGTGAAGTAATGCCATGTGTGAATAGTGAAGAGACATATCGAAAAAAGCAAGAGTGATTTTGGGGACAGATTAAAAGAGATGTGTGATAATTGATACCAAGAGAGAAGAGAGGGGTGGAAAGTTAAAGGACATCACAGGCTTTCCTTAAAAATTGTTAAGGGAAACTGAAGTAAATGATCAAAAGTTGCTAACAGATGAGAAAAAAGTGGCCATCTTCCCCCAGCTGAAGGACATTACATAGACAGCTGCAGAACTCTCTGTAGGTAGGACACCTAGCATGAATGAAGGACAGCTGCAGCATTTACAAAATGAACTTATGATTAATTTATGAAATTGAATATGTTATTCCCTGAGCAAAACATTTGATTTAAACCTCACCTTGAGTATACTATAAGCAAATATACTCAATTTTAACTAAGGACCTTCTTGCTCTATTATTTTTATTTTTTCCATTATATTTTTTCCATGCTATTTAATATGATACTCAAACACTTCTGACAGCTGGAGAGCATGGTAAATATATGCAATAGTTAATTATTTTTAGCTATGGTAGTTATTTATTTCCTGGTGCAGATCAAGTTAGAAGTCAATGCATAGTAGAAATACTTTTTTGTTGAATTTAGATTAAATACTGTAGATGTGATTCTTCTATCTAAATTCTTACAAGAGGATGTAATCATGGACTTGAAATAACTGCTTTTACCTTCCAAAGTCTTTCAGCTTAGGTTTCACTACACAGTTCTTACTGTCTAGTCCTGTTAGCAATAACTTTAATAACTAAACTTTTAATCTGTACTAATAAAATTGTACTTTCCTGTTAAATAATTATCTTATTCCATGAAATAACTAAGATTTTAAAAGCATTACGTAAGAAGTGCCTTAATTTTTTACAGTTTCTATGTGATTTATTTTTACAGATATTTGTACTCATTATACTGAATCAAACCCTCAGCAAATGTAAAGTGCTATAGGCTCAAGGAAGCTATGGAGATAAATCTATTTGAACCAATTAAGGACCTAGCCTTTGTTTCTATGTTTAACATCATTTACTTTACAAGTATACATCAGCTGACTTTTGACCATGGCCTTTCATCTACCTAGTTTCACAGTTACCTAGTTAGAAGTGTTCTTTTGGATTTCTTTTATTTTTGTGTCAAAGACCCCTGATGTTAAAGAGAAAATGAACTAATGAATTATTATTGTACTGGACCTTATTAAGAAGAATATTTCTTGATGCTGTTTTCTGATTTTCTAATATGGTCTCCAGAATTTCTCTAACTGTATTAGATGATGTCAGTATTTTCACAGTGCAAGGCTGATGTGCTTTTACAGATTTATTCTCAACAACTACAATTTTGTAGCAGAGGCAGTTTCATTTTCTTCCTTTTGGTTTTGTATTTACATAACATCCAGCCTTTTCCCTGTTCCAGTTTGAAATCTCAGGATTTTCTAGCTTCAGTGTCATCTACAGGGCTAGCAGCAACAATGCATGAGGAATAACTTAGCAAACAAACTATAATTAAAAAAAAACAACAAACAAACAAACAAAACAAATAAAAACAGCCAAAAAAACCTCAACACACTAAGCACCAGCATGTGGACAAATCCCAAAACAGTAATTAGTGGAAAGAGACTCCATAGTTATTTTGACATCCATATCCATTAGCATTCAAGGATGAGGAGCTTAAATTTCAACAGATGCCCTGAGAAGAGAGCATGGGAAATTATTTGAATTTGAGGTTCAGCAACAAGCCACTGTTCTGGCCATCAGAAAGAATTATTAAAAACTGAGGTGCAAGGTACAAATAAACTTAGAATGTTACGAGAGATGCAGAGATTGTAGAATCATAGAACGGTTTGGGTTGGAAGGGGGGAGGGACTCAATGATTTCAAGAGGTCACTTTGAACCCCTACAATTCTTTGATTCTGTGACCTTAAGGATCATCTGATTCCAATCTCCCTCCTGTAGGCAAATACGTCACCCATCAGATCAGACAGCCCAGGGTCCATCCAGCCTGGCCCCTCCAGGGAAGGAGCTTCTCTGGGCAACCTGTTCCAGTGCCTGTCTGAGTAAAGAACTTCCTTCTAACATCTAATTTATTCTTCCTTCTTCTGTTTTAAAACCATTTCCCCTTGTCCTGTTACTGTCTGCCCATGTTGATCAGGGAAATTGGTGTTTTGGTGTCATGGGTACGTTCATGGACCACCCTCAACAGCTTTTCCAAGCTCATTAATTTTATTTTTGATGCTTGAAACCAGGAGTTATGCAAGGCATCTTCTGTAAGGCATATTATGACCACATCATCTTATCTGATTGACCAGGTAATAGCAATACACAGGTGAGGTTTCTGGATGAATATACCTACAGCATGCTCTGACCATTAAAACAAGGTTTTTTTGCATGTTCGGCCATATAATAAATGCTACACTGATTCTTTATAGCCCTATCAAACAGAGAAAATAGGATCAGGTTTGTATTGCATCTGTATAACTTATTTTATACCAGCTTTATTAAGACTGCAGCACCACAGCTTCTCACATTTTTGTCTGCTGTCACCTAATAATGCCAATTTTTATAGCTCATAAATTCAAAACAACAAGCTACTAAACTTTTAGAAAATAAAACTACAAGAAAGCACAAAACCTTGCACTTACTTTTTCCTAATATCTGTTGCCTAGGTTTTCACTTCAGTTTACAGTTCAGGACCATAGAGTCAATCATGTAAATTTCAATATGCAGCCTACTGTATTATTGTGTGTACAGATCAGTTTAGGCTGTGGTCCCCTGGCAGGTGTTGAGTATGCCCCTTGGTGTTTGGGATGGCCATGGTTCTGTTTCAGAGCCCAGGTTGTGGACCCCGATCCACTCCCATCTACAGAGATTCTCAGAGAACTCATTATCTGTCTGCAGCTCTACACATTTTGTTTTTTCTTGTCATATAGAAGAAATGCTCATGGAGATTTGATGTTACAGGACTTGCTGAAGTGAGACCCACTCTCCAGGTTCATTTAAACTGGTTACTGTATAGACTTGAGAAGCAACATAGAGTGGCTATTTCTGATCTTCAGTAGATTGTTACTTGCAACTCTTTTACGCCATTTTCAATTTCCCAAGCCATCTGGCCCCTGTTGCAAGATACCTGCAGATATATTAATAAACCAATCTAATAGAGCTGTACATATTAAATATACAGCAGAAGCAGCTGGTCGGTGTTTGCTGTAAGCTTTCTATTTTTCCCTAATATTTCAGCCACCATAATTTAAAGTCTTGAGCTAGCTCCTTCAAGGAAAAAACAGAATTTATTTCTCATCTATCTACAAAATAAATAAACTCATCTTTCCTAAATGAAGGCTGTCATTGAAATGGAATTGATAATCAGCATAAATGTCATTTTCCTCTGTGGAGCTGAAACCTTAAGTTCAACCCTGGAACAGCATCGTCAGTTGATTTTATTAAGATATACCCTCCTGACAGCTCTCATATTAATTGCAGCAGATTGCTTGCTGTGTGCTCATTTGTTTGTTTTCTCTTAGAACAATCTGAATGACTTCCAGAAAACTTCATTTCTTTTCAGATGCAAGTGAGGTTAGAGAAAAAACAAATACCTGTTAAAAGACTTAATATAGAGGAATATTAATTCTAATCATGAAATGAGTCGTCTTTGGGATAGTGCTCATCATCTTCTCAAAGTGGGCCTACAGATATAGTGCCATAAACCAACAGATAAATAGGAAAATCTGGCTGTACACAATTAATTAGAATAAACATAGTTTGTTCTACAGAACAACGTTTCCCAACGCTCCAGCTACATGAGAGATAAGAAACTAACATAAAAAAAAAAGAATACTATTCTCAGAGTACACTGAAAAAAAACCCTGTGAAAAAGAACAAAAAAAAAAATAATGAAATCACCACCACCACAACAAAAACTCAACATGCATATCTACATTGTCCAAGACAGGTTTTCTTTTCAGCTTGACTGAGTGGGTGTTTCAACTTCTCACATTCGATTGCTACTGAACTAATTATACCAGCATTCAAAACACAATACAAAAATTAAGAAAAAAGTACAGGCATCAGATCTAATCAAAATATAATCTAATACAAGAACAGTGTGTTGCTAACATCAGCAATTAAAGTCTGGAAAGCTAAAGACCGAGTAAATGATTTGTGATGGTTTGTTTGTGAGGCTGGGAAAAAACAAAAGCTGTCTGTGACAAAGGTAAAAAAGAAAGAACACCCCAACAATAACAGAAACAAACCAAACTTAAAATACTGCCTGAGGCAGGTAGTACGTATATGAAGGCTTTTAAAGCAAACAAACAAAAATCTCCCCTCCCTTTTTTAAACACAGCTGCACTTCTGAAAGCTCAGGGCAAATGCTCCCACAGTTTTAAAGTCTGACTTGCAGAAGTCTGTGTATTCGTGCTGCACAAAGATACTAGAAAAGTTAGAAAACCTAACTTTTGGTTGAAAGACATGAAAAATCATAAGGAACTGGTAGGTGGAACTGATTGTAGGAATACAGGGCTGTTGTCCGTGTGTATAGAGACAGGATTAGGAAAGACAAAGCACAGATCATAGAATCATAGAATCATTCAAGTTGGAAATGATCTTAAAGATCATCGAGTTCAACCACAACCTAATCAAACAACCCTAACTAGCAGCCCTCCACTAAATCATGTCCCTGAGCACTATATCCCTATATCCAAATGATTTTTAAACACATCCAGGGATGGTGACTCAAACACCGCCCTGGGGAGCCTATTCCAGTGCTTAACAACCCTTTCTGTAAAGAAGTGTTTCCTGATAGCCAACCTTAATGTACCCTGACACAACTTAAACCCATTTCCTCTCGTCCTGTCACCTGTCACCAGTGAGAAGAGACCAACCCCAGTCTTGCTATAAGCACCTTTCAGGTATTTGAAAAGAGCAATAAGGTCTCCCCTCAGCTTCCTTTTCCCCAGACTAAATAGCCCCAGTTCCTTCAGTCTCTCCTTATAGGGCATATTCTCCAAGCTCTTCACAAGCCTTGTTGTCCTTCTTTGGACCTGCTCCAGCACCTCAATGTCCTTTCTGTACTGAGGTGCCCAAAACTGAATGAAGTACTTGAGGTGAGGCCTCACCAGTGCCAAGTACAGGGGCAGGATTACTTCCCTAGTGCTCACTACACCATTCCTGTTACAAGCTAGGATGTCATAGGCCTTCTTGGCCACCGGGGCATACTGCTGGCTCATATTCATCCAAATGTCAATCAGTACACCAAGGTCTCTTTCCATCAGGCAGCTTTCCAGCCACTCCTCCCCCAGCCTGTGGGGCTGCCTGGGGTTGTTGTGACCGAAATGCAGGATCCAACACTTAGCCCTATTGAAACTCATACAGTTAACCTTGGCCTGTTGATCCGGTCTATCCAGGTCCCTCTGTAGTGTTTTTCTCCCCTCAGACAGATCAACACTCCCTCCCAACCTGTTGTCATCTGCAAGCTTACTGAGGGTGCATTCAATCTCCTCATCAAGATTGATAATAAAGATGTTAAATAGAAGTGGCCGCAGTACTGAGCCCTGGGGGACATTGCTAGTGACTGGCTGCCAACTAGATTTAACTCTGTTGACCATGACTCTTTGGGCCCCACCATCCAGCGTTGCACCCAGTGGAGCGTATGCCCATTCAAACTGTGGGTAGCCAGCTTCTGCGTGAGGATATTGTAGGGGACAGTGTTAAAGGCTTTACTGAAGTCCAGCCTTATCTTCATCCACTAAGCGGGTTACTTTGTCATAGAATGAAATGAGGTTTGTCAGACAGGATCTACCATTTGTAAAACCATGGTGGCTGGGCCTGATCCCCTGGTTGACCTTTAATTAGTCCATGATGGATCCCAAGATTATCTGTTCCATAACCTTCCTTGGCACCAAGGTGAGACTGATAGGTCTGTAGCTGCCAGGATCATCTTTTCAGCCTTTTTTGAAGATGGATGTCCCATTTGCCAGTCTTCAGTCCTCTGGAACAACCCAGTTAGCCAGGACTGCCAAAGAATGATGGAGAGTGGCTTGGCAACCACATCTGTCAACTCCCTCAGCACTCTAGGGTGCAATCCATCTGGCCCCATGGACTTGTGAGCATCCAGCTTTCAGAGCAGATCCAAAACT
>JAOWBP010002392.1:35608774-35635719 GCA_028571105.1 Tragopan temminckii | reverse complement strand
CTCAATGTCCTTTCTGTACTGAGGTGCCCAAAACTGAACACAGTACTCAAGGTGAGGACTCACCAATGCTGAGTACAGGAGCAGGATTACTTCCCTAGTCCTGCTCACCACACCATTCCTGATACAGGCCAGGATGCCGTTGGCCTTCTTGGCCACCTGGGCACACTGCTGGCTCATATTCAGTCAATTGTCCATCAGTACACCAAGGTTCTTTTCCATCAGGTAGCTTTCCAGCCAGTCCTCCCCAAGCCTGTAGAGTTGCCTGAGTTTGTTGTGACCGAAATGCAAGACCTGACACTTGGCCCTATTGAAACTGATACAGTTAAACTTGGCCCATCAATCCAGTCTATCCAGTGCCCTTCTCTCCTCAGTCAGAATCAACACTCCCTCCCAACTTGGTGTCATCTGCAAACGTACTGAGTGTGCACTCAATGCCCTCACCAAGATCATTAGTAAAGATGTTAAATAGAAGTGGGCCCAGTACTGAGCCCTGGGGGACACCACTCGTGACCGGCTGCCAAGTGGACTTAACTCCATTGACTACAGTTCTTTGGGCCCGGCCATCCAGCCAGTGTTTCACCCAGGGAGTAACAAGTCCTACTATTAAAGATTGAGGCAAAGAAGGCATTAAGCACCTCAACCTTATCCTGATCCTTGGTCACCAAGTTGCCCTTGGCGTCCAACAACGAATGGAGATTCTCCCTAGCCCTCCTCTCACTGCTGATGTATTTAAAGAAATATTTATTGTTGTCCTTTACCTTAGTGGCCAAGTTCATTTCTAGGTGGGCTTTGGCTTTTCTAATTTTCTCCCTGCACAGCTTCACTACATACCTGTAATCATCAAAAGTAGCTCACCCACTCTTCCAGAGACCATAAACTTTCCTTTTGTTCTTGAGTTCCAGCCAAAGGCCTCTGTTCAGCCAGTCTGGCCTCCTTGCCTGTCGGCTCGTCTTCCTTGACTTGGGGATAGTCAGCTCCTACACCTTTAAAATTACTTCCTTAAAGTATTCCCAGCCTTCCTGGCCTCCTATGCTCTCCAAAACTACCTCCCAAGGGACCTTCTCAACCATGGTCCTAAAGAGGTTAAAGTCTGCCCTTTGGAATCCAAGGTGGCAGTTCTGCTGACTCCCCTCTGTGGTTCAGCAAGGATCGAGAAATCTAGCATCTCATGATCACTCTGCCCCAGACAGCCTCCAGCCTTTACATCCCCCACAAGACCTTCTCTGTTAACAAATAGCAGGTCCAGGATTTTGCTTCTTCTCATCGGCTCCTTCACCAGCTGTGTCGGGAAGTTATCTCCCACACACTCTAAGAACCTCTGGGACTGCTCCCTATCTGCTGTATTATAAATCAAGCAGATGTCTGGGAAATTGAAGTTTCCCACAAGAACAAGAGGGAGAAACCTCACCCAAGAGTCTATAAAAAGTGTCTTGTCCACCTCTTCATTCTGGTTGGGTAGCCTGTAGCAGACTCCCATGATAATATCAGTCCTACTGGCCTTTGTTTTTATTCTGACCCATAAGCTCTCAACCCTATCATCACCATCATTGATTTCCATATATTCACATTCTTTCTTAAGGTAGAGGGCTATGCCACTGCCTTCCCTGCCTTGCCTATCTCTTTTGAAAAGTCGGTAGCCATCCATCACTCCAGCTGTGTGAGTCATTCCACCACGTTTCCATGATGGCAACTATATCATAGCTTTCCGACCGCAAAATGGCCTCCAGCTCCTCCTGTTTATTACCCATGCTGCATGCATTAGTGTAAAGACACCTGAGCTAGGCCTCCTTTTGAGTGGCAGTAGTCCTAATACCCTCACGACCATACTCAGGTGTTTCCACAGCCACCAACCTCACACCAACCCTCGTGTTCTTCCTACAAAAGGGTGAGTCATCCTCCTCCATCACCAAGACACAAGACTGCGGGTTCTTACTAGCACATCCCTCTCCTACAAGGACTGGGACATTACATACAGGCTCCATTCTAGTGACCCCAGTTACACCCCCACCCCCCCTTCGTACCAAGTTTAAAACACTATCAATGTACCTTTCCAACTCCTGTTTTAAGACCCCTTTCCACCGATGGGAGAAGCTACTCTATCGGTTGCCAGCAGGCCTGGTCTTGTGCAAACAGAGCAGAGGTCAAAAAACCCAAACCCCTGCTGGGCACACCAGGCTCAGAACCAGGTGTTAATCCATTGACCCATCATATTTAGTCCCTCATCATTCCCTATAACTGAAGGGATGGAGCTGAATTTGGTGAGGGACGTGAAAGATAACAAGAAGGGATTTTAAAGGTACATAGGCAGGAGGAGACAGGTCAAGGAGAGTGTTCCCCTCTGACGAAAAGTAATGGGGAGTTGGCCTTCTCAGACATAGAAAAAGCTGAGGTACTCAAGTGCTTTGCTTCAGTCTTCACAGGTGGTCAGGCTTCCCATGTCTGCCAGGACCATGAATCTCTATGTGAGGGTGTGGGGAGTGGCTTCTGTCCCACTGTAACAGTGGAACTGGTCCGAGACCTCCTCATGAAATTGAACGAGTATAAGGCCAGATGATATCCATCCTAGGGTTCTGAAAGAGGTGACTGATGTGGTTGCCGAGACGCTCTCCATTGTATTTGAAAAATCATAGCTGTCTGGTGAAACCCCCGGTGACTGGAAAAAGGGAAACATTACTCCTATTTTTAAGAAAGGAAGAAAGGAAGATCCGGGGAACTACAGGCCGGTGAGCCTCACCTCTGTGTCTGGGGAGATCATGGAGCAGATCCTCCTAGAAGCTATGTTAAGGCACATACGAGATAAAGAGGTGATTCGGGACAGCCAGTAGGGCTTCACCAAGGGCAGATCATGCCTGACCAATCTGGTGGTCTTCTATGATGAAGTGATGTCTTCGGTGGATGGGAGAAGGGTGATGGATGTCATCTACCTGGACTTCTGCAAGGCCTTTGACATGGTCCGTCACTACATCCGTCTCTCTAAATTGGAGAGGTTTTGAAGGATAGACTGTTCGATGGAAGGAATTGGCTGGCTGGATGCAGCCAAAGGGTTGTGATCAATGGTTCTGTATCAGGGTGGAGGTTGGTCACAAGCAGTGTCCCTCAGGGATCTTCAACATCTTTATCAATGACATAGACGATGGCATCGAGTGCACCCGCACCAAGTTTGCGGATGACACCAAACTGAGAGATGCAGTCGATACACTGGAAGGAAGGGAAGCCCTCCAGAGGTACCTGGACAGACTGGAGAAGTGGACCCATGAAAACCTAATGAAGTTAAATAAGGACAAGTGGGTCAAGGAAATGTGGGAGAAGATCTGGAGAGCAGCCTTGTGGAGAAAGACTTGGGGATCCTGGTAGATGAGAAGCTGGACATGAGCCAGCAGTGTGCGCTTGCAGCCCGGAAGGCCAGCTGTGTTCTGGGCTACATTAAAAAAGGGGTGGCCAGCAGGGAGAGGGAGGCGATCATTCTCCTCTACTTGGCTCTTGTGAGGCCCCATCTGCAGTACTGCGTCCAGGCCTGGGGCCCCCACTACAGGAAGGACGTAAAGCTCTTAGAGCGGATCCAGAGGAGGGCCACTAATATGATCAGAGGGCTGTAGCACCTCTCCTATGAAGAAAGGTTGAGGGAACTGGGCTTGTTTAGCTTGGAGAAGAGAAGGCTGTGGGGAGACCTCATTGTGGCCTTCCAGTACTTGAAGGGAGCATATAAACAGGATTGGGATCAGCTGCTTATGAGTGATAGGACAAGGAGGAATGGTCTTAAACTGAGACAGGGGAGATTTAGATTAGATATTAGGAGGAACTTTTTTACACAGAGGGTGGTGACACACTGGAACAGGTTGTCCAAGGAGGTAGCAGATGCCCCATCCCTGGAGACATTCAAGGCTGGGCTAGATGTGGCTCTGAGCAGCCTGGTCTAACGGTTGACAACCCTGCACATAGCAGGGGGGTTGAAACGAGATGATCAGTGTGGTCCTTTTCAACCCAGGCCATACTATGATTCCATGATTCTATGAGCTGTGGAATAAGTAATGTCTCTACATCTCCAAGGATTTCCCTGTTTGTCACAGCCTCCAGTGTTAAGGCTTTGAACATTCCCCCCAAAAATAAGTTCCAGCAGCTGCCCAGAGAGATCAAAGGATATGAGAAATATCTTTATCTTTTTACCACTTACACTCAGTATTTCCTTTTTGATCTCCTTTTCCTCTTTACCAAGTACCTTTAAGCTTCATTAAGCCAAACTTTGCATTGTGACCATCAGAAGCAACATACAGCAAAGCATATGTAGACTTAGTACAATACCTTATGATTTTGGTTGTTGTAATGCTGGCCTGGAAGCTCTGTTGCATAGCCTGCACTGTGCTGGGAGGAAAATGAGACACTTCTTTCTTCTAACACTTCTCTATAGAGACATCAGGCTTAGTCTCTATTTCATACAAACATTTTGTGCATGCTTTCTTCTGTACAGAACAAGCCATGGACGGATGATGAAGGAAGAATACACTCCTCTGTATGCAGATGCTCCTCTTTTAATGCATAAAGCAAGCCCTCAAGAACTCCTCACTAAAGATACAGAGATCTGTTGTCTCCCAGTCAGTGTAGAAAGTATTATTGCCTCTCCTTGGCAGGGATAAACCCTGAGACTATGGAATTTGGCTGATGTTGCTTAAGTTCCCAGGGCCTGAACCCTAGAGAGAAGGAGGTACCCTCTGCCTGCTACTCTTGCACTGTACTCTCCATCAGAGCTGCCCCAGGCAAGAAGTGTCACTGAGAAAGGAAAAACGAATAGGCCAAAAGGCTGCTGGTGAGAAAAAATTAATTCATTTCTTCTCTCACAGCTACAGAACTATTGTTTCCTTTTTTCATATTTTCCACCCACAGTGGAACTCACTAAAAGTGATTAAGTAAATTTTTTATCTAAATAACAAAGTCCTAAAACTGAAAATGCATCCAGTCACTCTAGAGCAACTTTAGAAACCAGTCTGAAAGAATTTATTTCTCCTCAGTTATGCTGCTAGAAGTTGCTACAAACACCTTGCACAGCAATGAACAATTACCTCTGTGTTCTTAATGATACAGGGGATGTGAATGGACAGGCCATTGGTTGTGCTTGCAGGGTCGTGCCAGCTAATTAGGAGTGGCCTGTGCTGGGCTGGGACATATCAAGCAATTGGCTCCTCCATGTGACACATTCCAATAGCATTTGAGAGTTAATTGAAGTAGGTCTCCTCAGTATTCCCTGGGTCAGCCTTTCATTCTAGTGGAAACCGCATTTTATAACTATATTACTGTGAAATGTTTCAGGGAAGATAAGCAGTATAATTAAGTATCAAACTAGAACTGAAACATAACTAACAACTTGCAATTCTCTTAAGATATATACTGCTATCAAGATAGTCACTGATTAAAGTTTTCTTAAAACTGTAAATGTTTATCAAAATCAAGAAGTCTCCCATGACTTACTATTTACCTCAGCACTTTAACAAGGAAGGCTAAGATCTCATTCTCTCTCTAGTCAGGAAATCAGCAACTTGCCTATGATCATATTTTTCCATGAAAAAATCTTGGAATGTACACAAGTGGCTATTTTTGAAAATTATGAACTAATTATATATATTTGTTTCCTTTTTGGGATCCTGCCACCACTCAGAAGCCCTTGAAAGTCCTGGTTAAATGCAGTGTTACAAGTAACTCCCAGACACGAGTCCACTTTTCAAATATCTTGCTTATCAATTTTGATATTGTTGAATTGTTATTGTCTCCTACAGAGATGTGTTATATAGGACTTGCTTTTTCTGCTGATAAGGAATACTGTAGGTTTGTTTGCCTCTGATCCAGCACCCAAAATACACCTCACTGGCCTCATGTCACATGAAAGCCAAGACTAAAAGAAAATGGCACAGAAAATTCTGATGATCTTTAAACTTCATTTAACTACTTAATTCATCGTTCTCCTTCATGGAATTACAGTGTAAACAGACAGTGCAATCTCACCCTCCCATCAGATATTCTGTGTTTGCATCGTGAGTACATTTTAAAAGAAATGCATTTACTGTTTATTTTTGAAACACTAATGAATAGCACTGTGTTAGTACAGTACACTCTGATTAACTTGACGATAGAAAAATGAAGTTACTTAACCTCATTACTGTCTGTTTAGTCATACTCTAGATAAGATTGATCAGAAAAAAAATCTAATGACAATTTAAAGGAATTAAAAAAGATGCTTCCAGGTTCAAAAAGCGCTGAAACATTGTGGAAAAACAGTGCTGCAAGGAATATAGGTATTCCACTCTGTCCACAATGCTAATAACATTCCCCATACACAGCAGTGCCCCACAGCTCAAAAACCTAACTAGAGATGCTATTAGGCTATTTAAACAATGGTTTTCTTTATGTACTTTCAGATGTATGCCTGAAAAGTATACTAAGTATAGGCAGTCCATTTTATTTATAATCAAGCAAATACAGATCAATCTATGTGCCTTACTTAGACTGTGCTCAGAACAAGTGCTGCAAAGCCATCTTATGGCATAAATCCTCAGAGCTGCCTGTATGAATCAGGAATTGCCTATTCAAGCTCCAAAATGCTCTTACACTGAAAATTATTCACAATTAGCAATTAGTATTTCAGCTGAAGTTCCTGCATATCTCTTTGTTACTGTTTCAGCACATGAAAGACCATTTAACTGTTATCGAAAGAATACATTCTGAAATAAATAGAGTTATCTTTTTTTGTGCGTGTGTTCTTGTATTGTTTCTGTATGAATATCTGACATATTATGATTGAACACCTTGGAAGAGCTTTTTTCCCCTCATCTCTCTCACTGGAAATGAATCACAGTAAGACAGGCATATGAACATATGTGCATGCCCGTCTGTCTGTCTGTAAGTACAGTAGAGGAAATAGTGACAGCTAGCAAAGGGGAGGAGAGGGGAAGGACACAGACTGTCTCCTCTCCTTTGATTCAAGCCCTGTTCATCCAATGGATCAGTGGTCCACAGTCAGCAGCCACAGCCGGCACTGCTTGGCAGCACGCGCTCTGCAGGCACTGGCTCAGCAGGGCTTTCTGCACTGCTGCTTTGTGTGGCCACGGTCTGCAGCTTAACACCTCATGGCTCTCCTTCCCTTTACTCTTATTTAAATAAGTGTTTTTCTTTCAGATGCAAGCATAAATACAATAAATATATATTCTCTCACATGCATATTCACTGAATTCCTCCCTTACGGAAGCCTCCTTACCTCAAAGATTTAGCCCCATAGACACACATAAGACAAAGAGGATCAGGCTAATCTGTCTTTGGTAAGTTCATTCAGATAAACAGAAAAATCCTGCAGTCTAAAATATAGCAGCTGATTTTCAGCACCACTTACACACTGGATTCTGTAAAGGCATGAAACGCATAGATGCAAAGAACTTGTCCCTGCTATGAGTGCTTGGTACAGTAAGAGAAAAAGAGAGACGTATGCTTACAATAACAGCAGCAATGAAGGAAGTTTTAACCCAAGATTTTCCAGCACTGTGGTTTTCCTTGCTTTTGGACAACAAAAATCAAAGTGTAGGAGAACAGGTGAAGCATTATGCTTGGGGAAAGAGAAAAGAAATGATGACAACTATGAGCTTGCTTACTTAGAGCCTCTTATAACTACACAACAAGCAAGAAGAAAAGCATGCACAGTTACTGCATAGCCTTAAGTGACTGCGTGAGACACAAAGCAGTGGAGAACCAGAAGCTCCAGAAGTTGCTGGCTAAACAGGTGCAGGAACCAGTACAACAGCCCAAGAGGAGGAAAGCACATAGCCTTCCAGATACTCTTGCACTCCCCAGCACAAGACAGGCAGCCATGGCAGGTGCTCAGAAGTGGAGATCTGCTTCAGTTACTACACTAGATTGCTGCAGAGACATACAATTAAGAGATGCAGATTTGATGTGCTTACAGTGCCTGTTTTTTCTTACTGGCATTCAGGCAACCAAATTAAAAATAGAGAATGAGCTAAACTCATTCCTGGTCTGTGGATAGCCTTATTCTAAGGAGTTCCTGCACAGCACCAAACCTAATGATCTCTCCAGTCTAACCTTGTTTAGTCCACACAAACAAATACATTTCTTAGAACAGACAAATCCTAAAATATATCTGTTATTTCCTTTTTCTGGATAATTTGAGTTATGCATACCCCCTTTCCCTCAACCTTTGGTTCTCCCATTGCAGAAGCTTCTGTAAATACATTTTTAAACCTGGCATGCAATATCCCTGCAAACAGTAGCACATTCTTATGCTTATCCTATGTTCCCATATTACATTGTAAAAGAAAACATGAAAGGATCGATTAAATCTGGAAGCAGAACATGTCATTTTGTTAAGGAATTGTATTGTGGCAGTATTTTGCTTCCCTAGTTGTGGGTAGCATACAAGACTTGGTCACACCATTAACCAAAGCATCGACCCTTCACTGGGGCACCTGAGCTGGCAATTTGCCTTATCTGAGTTCTCAGTGACTTTGTGGAGGAAATACCCTTACTCTTCTCTCCCAGCTGCAAAGAGTTCAGAGGCCAGAAACACCTAAGGGCACTGGTTTAGTGTTTAAAGGCAGGCCATAGAACATTTTCTGAAGTTTACATTAGGTTTCTGGTTCATTTGACAGCTGTAATCTTAGCTTTTGTGATATACCTCAAGTTTCTGTTATTTTTCACCACGAAGCTTCAACAACATAATCATCACAGCTGAGCTGAAAGATGGACAGTGGACAGCAGATAAGACTGACCCCAGATAAGGGACAGTTTTTATTGCTGAGCATAAGAAAATATTTCCATGAATTTGGATTCAAGGTGTCTCTTCATCCACAGTAAATATTGGACATTTATTCATTCATTTTGTGACTATTTTGATTCCTGAAGTTAAATTCTCACACAGCAACCTCTGTGAATTATGATTTCTATCTCTGGTTGGCAAGGGACTTCTATCTGATGAATAATAACACGGCTTCAGTTATTCATTCCTTGATCATCACTTGGTTGGACTACAACCAGACAATATATCCTTAGCAACATAAACTACTTCAACCACATCAAGCTTGTATTCTGCTTATGGTGGGCTATAAAACTGTGAATCATTATACCTTGATCTTTATCTAGAATCAATATCTATATAATTACATACATATATCCCCCACAAAGTATTTTTTTAATAAAAGCCCTTAAACTTTCCTATGAGAAGACACTTCATTGCCCATGCTTTATCTCGGAGAAGAGAAAAGCACATCCTACAGCAGGGTATTTAGTCATGTTTCTGTATATAAGCATTAAGAACATAATTTGTAAAATGAAGTCCAAATTCCCTTTCAACATTCAGCACCACCAAACTCAGGAAGGCTTATGAGCTAAGAAATGTACAGCATTTGAAAGCTCTCAGATACAGCTTACAGCAGTGCTAAGGGAAAAGCAAGAGAGAAGCCCATTTTTTTTAATATTAAACATACAAAGCCTGAATCCTTTGATCCTCCAGACAATATATGCTGATGGATTTGCTCCTGAAAACGTCTCTGCTTTATGGAGGTGCAAAGACTGGCAGTAGCTCAGTGGGGACTTTTCTTTAGTTCAGACCCAGGCAGTGCTACTGTCACTGTGCAGCTACTTCAAATACATCACCTGTGCTGAGTCAAGGGAATGATTTCCATGTTTTTGCACCAAGAAGGTTTTGGGATGGCATTGAATACAGAACTTAGTCATAACACCAAGAAAGTTAACCAGCAATTGCTGATGGCACTTTCCAAGTTTCCAAGTGACCAGCCCTGCATTCCCAGGAGCCAGCCACTCTTTTATTTTCTCCATTTGCAAAGCATGAGAGGAAACAGTGGCTTTACTGGCCTTGAAAATTCACACAAAATAGAATTAAAAGCACATCAATACGCTGCACAAATTCTGGAGTCTTTTGAAAAGCTGAATTGATGTCCTGAATCCAGGACTGTGCCAGAGCCACTGACATTATTTATGCACTTGGAGCACATACATTGCGTGTCAGCAACAGTAATTGCAAAAGGCTTGCTTGCACATGGCACAGTAAGCTTCCTTCCCTGGTGCTGTGACAGCAAGCACATAGGCTAAGACAACAACAGAAGTGGGAAAGAAGGCCAGTTAAATTGCTCTACAAGTTTTTACCAATGGCTACAATGATAGGATGCAGCTATCTCTTTCTCCCTGATTGAAAAGTTGTTAGAAGGCTTTTAACCAAACTTCTAAAAGCCCCAAATGCTTTTGCTTCAGGAGGACAATCTGCCATATTTGTGAGGATATGTTTACAGAAGAACAAATCATAGGAAAATAGAAAAAGGTGAAATTAAATGGTTAAAATACCTTCTTAGTCGAATGTTAGTCCATTACGGTTCCAATCGTGTATTTTATTTTTATTTTTGGTATTAAAAAAAAAATATCTTTTGAAAGAAGCACACAGTTTGACTCTTTATCATGTACCAACACTGAAAACCATAAGTTTCTTTTGATTACTTTGTGAGAAGCAAGTTGAAAATCATTGGAGGAAATCAAATAGCATGTCATACAGCAGGTTTGTGGATTAAATCCTGTTGGGTCCTTCCAGACCTTTGAGGCATAAAATACATTTTATAAACTGCAGCCTGTGATCTGAAGAGAGTTGTGTACCACTGGTAAAGTCCTGTAAAGTAAATCAATTGTGGGCTGACTTATTTTCCTTTTTCCTCCTATAACTTCCATAACTATTAGGAAAACATACAAACTGACCTTTAAAGCAATTCATTTTCCTTTCCACAAAACTTTGAAAGCAATTTTAGTTTGAGAAACAAGAAAACAAGTTTTAAAATCTCAAAGGCTATTGTGAAAAGGAACGGCTGTCTTCCAGCCAGTTCTATTATGCACTAGACAAAGGCATATAGCTTGCTCTGCTGTACCTGCATTGATTCTGCAGCTGGAAAAATATGAAAACACGCTTCGAGCAGAAAAACTCCATGAAGAAAAAAGGATTAAATAAAACCATAACACCTAGTATTCTGACTGTAGATGTACTTTAAATTCAAAGTCACCAATACAAATTTTTAAAGTTTAAAAATTAGAAGAAATCAATTAATTATGAAGTTACAGATGGCAAAATCAGGAGTGCTAGAGAACTCACCAGCTAGTGATATTACTTTACAAGCAATTAGTGCAGCATTCAATAGACAGAACCCTTGAGTCCCATGTTATTCCCTCCCTTCCCATGTTCTCTACCCTTTTTTTCCTCCTTACTGCAAAGATACAATATGCAAACAGGCAATCAACCAAATGGTGTTGGTTATAAAATGGAAATGCATACACATATATAATTGTTAATCAGTTCTATAACTAAAACCCATCTGTATGCTTGCATAACTACCTGGGGCATGGTGATTCCTCAACAACTAAGCACAGGGGATGAGATCTGTTGGGGAATTCCCGATTTCGGCTGTGGAGTGCATAGTTGGGGATCTGCTTCCAAGGAGGCAGGGTCACCTCACCAAGGAGGTGAAGTAGATAAAAAATAGGGTGGAGATATCCAGCACGTCAAAGAAACCAGGGTAAAAAAATTCCTGAATAAACCAGGGTAAAAATGATCCTGTGATTTGCTTTTTAAATGCTTTTTCTGTACTTGTTGACTCTTCTATTAAAAGAAGTTGCCACACAGAAAGTCAGATTCTAAAGACAAAAGGAGCAGTCCCTATGGTGAGGAGACTAATTCCCACTGGGAGTCTCACACAGCCCCAGGTCAGGACACAGATACTTTCTGAGAGTACCAGTATATGTCTGGGGTCAGAGTACTCCTAAAGCAACTCTTCAGAGGGTCTGCAGAAAACATATTTCCTATCCTCTACAGACCCTATCGGTCAGAAGAAAGATGTATCCAATCAGCAGCTTATTCTTAGACTTTTTAAGAAATATTTACAAGATCATAAAACATGTTATGAATTATAAATAATACATAAATTACATCCTACAACAGCTATTAGGTACCTATTACTGATGTGACAACGGCATTATTTATATAAGCTTCAGAGATTCTGTCCCACATTTTAGGAGAAAATTTGCATTTAAACCAGGCCTTGGAGAATTTCCTTGTCACTACATGCCTTTATAAAAAGCCCCTCCCCAGCTTCAGAAACTGGAAGGCCACTTGGCCTTGTTGAACTTCATGAGATTGGCATGGGCCCACCTCTCAAGCCTGTCCAGGTCCTTCTGGATGGCATCACTTCTAGCATTCCACACCACTGTTTGCTTACCCACCCACTCCCAGTGGAATAGGAGAGAGAACCAGAGAAAAAAATCAACAAAGCAGGGCTGGTGTGTTGAGATACAAAACTAAGACAGAAAAGGAAGAGAAAAGGGAATAACAGTAAGTAAGAAGACACATAGATTAAAACATATATATTATATAAATATACATATATATCTATTTATATATATAAATTTGCTCATCACCTGCTGACTGATGCCCAGCCAGCCTCCAAGCAGCCAACTCCCCACCATTTATCAAGTTTTTTGTTGTTGTTGTTGTTGTTGTTTTTGTTTTCCTCATTATTTCATAAGGGATGGAATACCCCTTTGGCCAGTTTAGGTCAGCTCTCCTGGTTCTGTCCTTTCCCAACTCCTTGTGCCCCCCCAGTCCCTCTCACTGGCAGAACAGTGCAAGAAGCTGAGAAAATGAAATGTTCTTGGTATATATGCACAGCACTACTCAGCAACAACTAAATCATCAGTGTGTTATCAATGTGGCTCCTCTCCCAAAGCCAAAATGTAGCATCATCCCAGACACTATGAAGAAAAAATCAACCCTGTCCCATCTGAAACCAGGTTGTGTCCTCTGATGCATAATGCAAAGGCTGATGGCTCCTGTAATGTGCACAGTGCTGCTGAAACAGATCTCTGAAATTATCTAATCTCCGTCAAGTACATTACACGCAAACCACTGCTGGAAAATACCCTTGTACTTTCACATTTTTAAAACAAAATAGTAACAAAAGTATTTCTGTGCTGTGGTTTGGTGATTTTTTTTGTTGTCAGTATTCCGCATCAGAACATGATGTGGACCAGCGGGAGTTAAAGAGTTAATGTTCTGGTCCCGTTTACTGCCCCTTGTGGGCATTGTGAGTATCCTGATGGGAGGGGAGGGACGGCATCTCCGGAGGACCCTGGCCTTTTCCTGCCGGCCCCGACTCAGCCGTATTAGCTCGCTGCGGCGAAAAGCACGTGCTTTTCCTCGCACTGTCGTGGTTTGACTCGCATTTTGGATACTCTTGTCTCTCTCGTTTTGTTTGATTTGGTTAATTTAGTAAATTACCCTTCCTCCTCAGATCATTGCCATTGTATTTTCTCTTCGTTAAAACTATCTGCTAGCTCTCTGCCCTTCCCCCTCTCCCGGAGCGCACGTTGCCCGGGGCCGGGTTGCGTGGCAAACCTTTAGTACCCCTTCCTTTTTTCTTTTTCTTTTTTTTTTTCCTTTTCTCCGAGACCTGTGCCCCCCGTCACGGACTTATATTTAGGGATAACCCCTTGACATTCTGCATCAGAAAATGCATTAATATCTTAAATTAGAGGCTCCATTCTCCCAGCTGCTTCTACAGTCCCAGCCACATCACAAGCTGTGCTCCTCACTGAAAAGCCAGAGAGGACAGTATCAGCAAAGGCCATGCTTCTGCCACCTGCATGGAGACTGCACCACCACATAGCAGCCAGAAACCTGGCAAAGACCCTTTCCTTTCAAGCTCCCTCTAATAAAAGCACTTTAATTCTTGCAATTTTAATTAGCACATGTTGATGTTCTTGGTTTGTTTCTTCCTCATGCCTTCACTCAAACACATTTCTAAGTCCCCATAGCACAGTTAAGCTTGGAAAAAATATGAGTCTGCAACCACCCAAAGCTGCTATACTCTTCAGCAAGCCAGACAACAGTTTTGATAAAATAATTCTATATAAGTAAATACTCAAATAATGTGCAAGTGCCAGGAGCAAGTCTTATTACAGTAAAAGAGCAGTGCCAGTATCAGCCAGTCAGTCTGTACTCATATCCATCTAAGAGCTTCCATGGAAATGGATGTCACTATTGAATTAGAGATCTGTAATGATTTATAGTACTTAGCTGTCTTTAGTGATGTTTGAATAACTAAATATACTGTGTTCCTGAACATCAAGCAAGCCTTTGGGGACCAGTCTTGCAGAAGGCTAGGGAAGATGAAGAACTTTTCACTCTCAACTCTATCAAACGCTTATCTGGAAAAATAAAACTGTGTGCTGGGGCTTTCAATTCAGCTTTATCCACCCAGACAGGTGGGATCAAAGATTACAGAAGACTGAAGGCAGAATGATCAGTAAGAGCAAGGTAACACTAATGAACACAAATATCTTCTGCAAGAAGATGTTTTATTCCCATGGGTGCTTAAGAATTAAGAAGAGGTAATTAATCTCTGTATTAACTATCATTTACAACACAGGGAAGCAAAGGAGTGTCTTGTCAGCAGGCAAACATTTGCAGCCTTTAATGGCCTATAATGCCAGAGATCTGGTCAGGATTTTTTGGCTACCCTGTCCAGACCACCCAGGGAAGCTTTTAAAGTTTTGATCTTACTGGAGCGCTATTTTTTCATACGGTCTTGTGATGAAAAGCCTCCTTTGGCTGTACCAGCTGTGAAGTTTGATTTCAAATCTGACATGGACTGCAGTCATACAAAGGAACAGGAGGAAGCTTTCAACTCTTATGGTCAGTGGGAGGGAATCCAATATCCTGGTCCTGCAGCAAAAAAAGAGCTGCAAGGCTGCAAGTTTAAAGCTGTAGGTTGAAGGTTTTAAACTCCTACTCTGACTAATATGCTCCCATCTTTGCAGAAAATATGAAACATTACAAAAGACTAGGAATACGAAATGCTCTTGCTTTAACAATCATCCTCAGAACATTAAAAACCTCTATATTATGCTTCAACAAAAATAAAAGGTATTAAAAGACAAAGTTATTCTTCTGAACTTATACAAAATTCCTAAGTATATGACTAGACTTTTAAGATACTCACTCATTTTATATAAGAACTCAATTTTCAAAAATTGCAGTCTCCATGCAGGTGGCAGAAATTCCAGATAATAGTAACTTCCTCAACAGGTGAAATAGTTTTCTGATTCAAATAATATATGTGTGGGGTTTTTTTAGTTAGGTACTGCTTTATCAATCGTACACCATTAATGGTCTACTGACGTGTAGTCACAGATGACTTCTTGTTAGACCTTAAAATGTCTGGACTACATTCACTGATCTTCTTTTAAAGAGACCTGTGACTTCCCCCCCACAATCCTCCCTTCCCCCTTTTTTTTTCCTTGTGTATCTTTGAGAAACAATGTAGAAAAAGAAGCACACATGCAGATTCAGGCAGGAATACAGTTAAGGTAATTTAAAGTTGAAGGACAGTGAGACTTGAACAAATCGTGCCTTCTATCTTGGCATTTCATACGTGTGCCAGGAAGAGCAGGCAGGAAAGTCATACTGCCCTAAAGATAGAATAGCTGTGCTATAGAAGGAACTACTTGTCTTTCAAGAAACTTCAGGGAGAGACCTAAATTAGCTCCTTTTCCATAACTCATGATTTCTAAAAAGCTCTCAGGAAGAATCCAAGATCTCAGCAGCCCACTGGCTTAGTAGCATTACCGTCTTTCCTTTCCTATTGCAGTGTTTTCCCTTTCCACAAACACAGCTCGGCAGGAATCAGACACTCCAGGCCAACTGACTTAAATATTTAGAAAACTGTTGTAAGATATTATTTACAGAGCACAAGGACAGTTTCCTTGAAGGAAGGTGTTGAAGTACCAAAGTCCATCACCAGGTGTTCAGCCCCTGACTCCCAAAGATATTTAAATTCTCATTTACAAATTGCCTCCACCTCATTTACAAATCTGAGTATCACTTCATTTACACCCTGATGATCTTCTCAGTGCAAGTGTTTTACCAAGCCTCAATTATAGCCCAGCCTTCTATTGGTAGGCTGTCTTTGAGATGTCTGTGTCATTCCTGTCTGGAATTGCTCCTGACAGCTTCTGCATCCCACAGCAGCCACAACACAGAAGTGCCTATAAAAGACAAATGTCTAGGTCTGTGAAATATTCACAGAAGGAAGAGTGTGATTTTACCTGCCATTGCCACCCATCACAAATATGCTTATTCTATCAGAAGCAGCTAGGCACTGGAGAGCAGCATGCTGGCTCATTCAGAGACTGCAATACAAATGCTCACACCACAATCCAAACACCACTGAATGGGATACAAATTTGCCAGCTTTCAGCTTGAGCAGGGACAGAGAACAACATATCGTGTTCTCTCTCTACTATCAGTAGCAGCACAAAAAATGTGCAGCTTTCTGTGATCATCGTGGTATAATGTCAGAAAAACAAAATAGAAAAAAGAAACTCAAAACACAGGTACAGGTGAAACCAAATGTCAAAGCCTAATACGTGATAACTTCTGATAAATACATATTTTAGTTTTATGGAGAAATGAGAGGCGAGTTCTTGAGCAGGGATGCTGAACAGAAGAACAGATGGGGTAGTGAGCTGTTTGGACACCTACCCATATCCTTCACACGTCAGGTGTCTGAAGCTGTGCATGATAATGAAAGCATCTTGCATCAATGGTCCACTAACAGAGTATGATTATTAAGGTCATGCACCCTGAAAGCACTTTCTGATTGAGAAATCACTGGAAATCTCAGCCCACATACACATCTTGTGAGTCAGGTAGCATATATTCTGTTTATTGCTCCTAGCAAAATAATCTTATTCATCCGTGAATGATATATGGTATGCCACTTAAGACATTGGTCTTCTTCCATTTGGAAAAGAAATAGATCACATTACAAATGACTTTCCCTGCTAAATCTTTTTTTTTCTTGACATCTTTCTCTACAGATTCAGAGTCCATCTGCAATAATTATTAATTATTCCCACTTTGTCTTCCTCTTCATCACACTAAGAAATGTCATCTCATCTCCAGAAAGCATGAAAGTAGATACATCTAAAGGAGCATTAGAATCATAGTTTTAAAATTTATTCGACTTAAGAGGGCTTCCAGCATACTGAAGAGCTACTTGTAGACTTTGACCATAATAGAGAAAGAAAGTTATATAGAAAAAATAGTTAATATTAAACTAAGCATTACCAGAATTGGGAAACTTACTTTCTCCAGTAAAGCTTTGTTACTTGTGTGAATGAAAGTTATTACAGAGGAAAGGCAGATTTGGAAAATTATGGTTTTTGACATAAAAAGCATAAAGGAAGGATCAAGTGATCCGTTACATGCAGCCGTATTTCAAAATGTGACATTATGCACATTATGAATATTTTTAAAATAACATTTTCATGGAAGGCTACATATCATATAGCTGAAGCAACTACAGCTTCCTTGAATTACATATATAATTTCACACTTTCTATCTTGTCAAAGGAAACTGAAAGAAACTAAACAGAAAATGACCAAATGTGAAGTCTTTATTTACAGCTCATGATGAAGTAAGAAGGAGCAACAAAATTTAGATTAAGGAAAGTGAAACTTTTACCAGGGGAAAAAAAAAGGATGAAACAGGAAAGGACCAGCCTGTCAGCACAGAGTTACCTCAACAATTCTGAAAATTGGAAGAGTGAGAAAAAAAAAAAGAAAGGTCAGAATCTTTATCTTTTAACTCAGAACTGTAAAAAGCCCCAAGCTGATCAGAGACAGAGTTCTAAATTAGTGTCTCACATCTAAAATAAGGACTGTAACTCCAAGTTGCCTATGGGGTGTCAAGATTAATTTGTGAGTGCTGGCACTGTGCTTTAAAGATGTAAGATGATGTATAAGTACTAAGTATTAACATTCCAAAGAGAAATTTCAAGGATTTTTCAGACCTTGAAGAGGCCATGTTTAATTCACACAGCTGAAATTACTTATTTCTGCAAAATAATTCTACATTATGTTTACCAGTGTTTGCCACCACCCAGCTGCAACAAACAGAACTTCAGATGTCTTAAAGACAAGAAAATGATGCTATTTGGCCAACTATTCACAATCATACAATGATTTGGGTTGGAAGGGACCTTTAAGATCATCTAGTTTCAATCCCCTTGCTATATGCGGGGACATCTCTCTCTATACCAGGCTGATGAAAGCCCCAGCCAGTCTGGCCTTGAATGCTTCCAGGGAGGGGGCATTCGCAACCTCACTGGGCAACCTATTCCAGAGTCTCATGACCCTCCCAGTAAAGAATTTCTTCCTAATTGCTCTTCAAAGTTTACCAGGATGGAAGAGGGAGGGCTTTAAACTAGAGTTGCCTCAAACCATGCCACTTCGAGGCTGATGATGGTAGTGGATGGCATCATGGATGATGGCAGTGGATGGATCCAACTCCCTGGCTCAGGAGTTGGATCACAGGCTAGTAAGATAGCACCTCAGGCTCAGAATAAGGGAATTCCAATTGGTAAATCAGCCTCAGTGGGAGCCCAACTTAAGCGTACATTTTGGTAAGTGTAATTGATACTTGTTTAAGACTCCAGTCATGAGGAAAAAAAAAAAAAGAGGAAACAATTGAAGTTTGCATTCATTTATGCCTCTTAAAAAAATAAAGGAAGCATCAGAAAAAACTAAGCTTGATTTGTTCAACCCTCACTCCCATTTAACTTGTTAACAAAACTCTACTGACAGTAGAGCAGAAGGGTTTCACCCAGTGCATCCAATTCTCTGTTAGCATAACTCTACTGAAGAAAAGTGAGTTATACTGGACTGCTCATAAGCCAGTTGGAAAACAGCACAAACACTGAGGTGAGAAAGCCAGCTGATGATGATTGTTTGCCCAAGGTAGGAAAAATGAACAGCTGTGTAAAGTTGTAGAAAGACCTCTGGCACTGACTGGCAGATGAAAGGGCTGGCAAAATTGAATGTAGATAAAGGTATAGTAGCATACAAGAGAGAGAAAAAAAACAACAATTTTAACTCCATATACTCAAAAATAGGCTCAGACCTGACAGTTAACCGCCTAGGAAAGAGATCTTGTCATTAGATAGTTCTAGGAAATACCAGATGGAGAGGAGGTTGTGAACTGTTACAGCAGAAAGCAGAACAAAACAGGGAATATTGTATGCTCCTATACAAGCTCAAATCTTGATTGCTTTGCTACCTTTGCAGACTTTCCTCTGAAACATACAGTGGACATAAACCAACACAGAAGAACAATAAGGATGGTCAGATATACAGAACCATATCAGAAATTAATACAGTCCCTCTTCCCAGAAAAAATCAACTGTGAAGCTCATGATAAAGCTGTAAAAATTCTGAGAATCATGAAGTATATACACATGGATCATAGATTCATGAGCGAATATAACAACTGATGGCACCAGAATGAAGTTAGCAGGTAAGCAGAAAACAGCAGAAGCTGCTTTGTACATAACAGGGGAGCGGCATGCATTTCCATGGAGTGCTGTAAGAGTTAAAAGGTGAAATGCACATCACTGTAAAGACTAATAACCAAAAATGAAAGTCCACTGGGGGATATAACAAAAATATAAAAACTTCTTGCTCAAAGAATCCATCAGTATTTGTACGTTTTACCATCCTACATACTTACCCTCTTTTATGTTCTTCCCTCTCCTGCTGCTAACAGCCACTGCCAATACCACTGCATGATGGCATTTCTGAAAGGCTCTTACCTGCATTTGCTCATGGTGAGAACAGCTGCAGATCAGCTTCTCCTCTCCAACACCAGCATGCTTGGCACTAAGCCCATGTTGGGATATTCCAGAAAAATAATAGCTGGAAAAAAGCCAAATAAAAGCAAATTCAGTGAGGGAAACAACAGGCTGCCATCAGCAGGGTTGACAGGAATGAGTTGCTGGAAAAGAAGAATTGGGGAGACTCCTGGGTTCTGACCTGCCTTGGTTTGTCCTGACCTAAACTGCTGGTGTTGGCTGTTTCTCACCCCTGCAAATCCCAAGGCAACATGCAGCCAAATCCCAAGGCAACTTGCAGCATGCTTCCTGTTCTGCCCAGTGCTAAATAAGACATAGCAGACACTGTTTTGATTTTTAATGCTGTCCCCAATACAATGCTGAGTGCAAACATCACGCTTAGACAAAGAGCACAGACACAGATAGGCAGAGTCAGGCTACAGGTCTATAACAAGAGGATCATTAACCGTGACACCTCAAAGCCCTTCAGAAGCTAATATGCACCAAAAACTAGGGCCGCTTATGTTTGAAACGATAACAAGCACATTTTGTCCCAAAAGCCTTAGTTTTGTTCCCTTCACTCAGCACCTAAGAAACTTCAGTGGGAAGATGAATAAATATGTGCCTAAATGGGCCAGACTGTGGGGCCATCCATTAGTTGTTGCAAGGAGAGAGAAAGGAAGGACATGACAGCTTTGTTTTTGGAAATTAACAGAAATCCATGAATGTCTACCTATATCCTGCTAGTTCACTTATCACTTGGTTTTTATTTGGACTAGTTATATAACAAACAAATGAAAAAATTGCTCTGAATTGATGTGCTGGATTACAACTGCACCATTTTCCTAGCATCTTTTGTTCAGCTTGTTTTTCCCATTTTAGGGCAGCAATCTGCTTTTTGCCAGCTGCTTGCCTTGGTGAAGGAGCTGTGAGGCTGTGGGGAAGGCTCATCCTTACACATGCGGCTGCCTGCAGGAAGCACCAGCGGGTGGGGAAGCACAGAACGGAGATGGAGAATTTCTGGCTTCCTTCTGCCTAATTGTCTTTTGATGACTGGACTACTAGTCAGCTTGCCCATCAGCTGCTCTCAATGGCAAAACAGGCCCCATGAATCAGGCACATCATCTCAGCAGGACACGTTTGTTTAGAAAACTGAAATGCAAAATTTAATAATCCTTCAGGCCAGATCCTCAGCTAATGTAGAAAAGCGTAGTTGCACTGAAGTGCATCTACATCAATTGGCTTTAGGTGAGGATCTGGCTGTCTGTTCATAAGCTTGGTAGAAAGGAGACTATCTATGCAATATTAAAGGAGCAGGAAAATCTGACACTCCCACTGGGCTGCCTCACCGCATGCCATAGTTTCTCAGAGCTTTGAGCTAATTTGAAGAAACTCAATTAGAGAAAGTGTCATAGATGCAAAAGGATCAGTAATTCATCATGCACTGAACAAGGGTAGTCAACTCTGAAAAATGCATGAGCTTTTCTGAGTTGTTGGAGGCATTAGAGTAGTCGATTGCAGCAGCTCATATCCCAGACCTCCTCCCTCTCTCTGTCCTTAGATTCTTGGTGGTGAATTGTGAGCAGAGAACTTGCACTGCAGGAGTCCTACTGGAGGGTGAGAATTGTTTTCCTGACAGAGCTACCCATTTAATGCCAAGATCTGTCTCCTTGGAGGTGGCACACATACAGGGCTAAAATCCTTTGCTTGGGAACAGATTGGACCAGCTCTCCACCTTGAATTTGCAGTCCGTAGCTTCAGTCTCATTTCTAAAACTTTTGAGGGCTACAAACACACGTATGCCAACCCATAAGGCACATGTGGACCTTACTTGCTGGGATGAAGTCTGCCAGGATGCAGATAAAGCCCAGGGTCTGGAAACCAAGTTTGATGCTGGAAGTCTTAGTCTGACTGGGACTGCTGGGACTGTGCTGTAAATCCAGGTATCTGAGAAAATGCAGAAGTGAGTCACTTTTAGGACCCCAAATGTTCCAGATACCAGCTAAGCACAGATAACTCAGTGTAGACATCTTTCTTGATGTTGGTTATGTTTCTTCTTTTGTATTTCTGACTTTTTTTTTTTTCTTTTTTTTTTTTTGCTAACAGAAATCATTAATGTCTTGGGAATTAATTTTACGTATATTTAGATGTCCGGCTCCAGAATTTTTCCTGACGTGAGCCTAGATTTGAACCATCTAGTGTGTTATATTCCTAAAAGCATTTCTGGGATTTTTAATAACGTGTATGTCTCTAACACCATGGCAAAGCGGCTACACTGAGAACGCTTTCTGAGCACGAATAAGGGCTGCTCTGAAAGTATGCTTGCTATTTTGTTATATTGGCTCACGACGTCGGAAATGGATGTTGGTGGTATGGCAGATATCATACCACAAAATTAAGAGCATCTCAATCAGCTCATCTGTGTGAACTGGCTAATGGTGGTGACTGTGTTGAAAAAGAGTGAGTTTTTTTAGCTGAGAATTTGCTTTATCAAGAGTATTACTTAGCTTTTTTATCTGTTGCAGTTTCCATGGAAATAAATAGAAGGCATTACTTTCAGAGCAAACTAAGCACTTCATAGTAGGTTAATACTACATCAGCTGTAATTGCTAGGAGAAAGAGACCTTTGAGAGATGCTGTTAAATGAAAAGTACACCTGTGACATCAATTTTTGTGCATGAATGTATTGAATTTTTAAAAGCAATATTGGTCCTTTACCCTTGGAAACAAAAGGTCTTATGCTGGCATCATTGCAAGTATTTATTCAAAGCAGAGTTTACACTTTGAAGCACAAAAATGAGTAGAAACCAAGTAAGTGAGCTACAGCAAACATTACACGCTCTACTGCCATCTATTTGGACTTGCCACCGTATAGCAGGCTGCACTGTGAACTCAATCTGACCAATGCGATCATGCACTCTGCGACATGCCATGCCTGGCAGACACTCTAAGGACAAACTGATTCTACATCAGCACTGTGTATTACCCTACAGATCTGTTCATGCATGCTCAAGGCTGACTCCATTACATTATTAAATCCTAAATTATCTTCTTACAAATGGCATGTTAGAATGGCACTGTGAGAGAAAGTTTGGGAAGTAATCAAGGAGAAAAAGAAATCAAGGAAACAAGTTGAAAAGTACTCAAGGCAAAAAAGCTGCACAACCCAGCAATCTCCATCTCCCTCTATTCATGATTCCCCAGACCTTGCCAATGCAGAGGTAAGAGCCTGAAGTAAAAATGAGAAAGGTGTGTATTTCTTGGTATTTGTAGAAGTGATGACATCTTCAGGTTGGATCTACGTGATCGATTATACAGTAGGAAGAAGTCATGTTGTTTAAGAAAGGTGATGGGTATTTGGTATTGCCTGTACGTAACATGTGGCAGTTGTAAGAACTGAGCTTGTTAGTGAGTAGAGGATCTAATCTTTTTGCTTGTGGAGTAAGGTTTTGAGACTGCTTTCAGAGAAAGCTTTTGCTGACATATGAGTGTGTTCATGGCTACACTCAATTGATCTGACTGCTCTAGGAGCAGCTGTGTAAGTCAGAACAAAACTCTCTTTAATCAATTTAGGAGGAAAGATGAGCCTAATAGTTGATGCGAGTAGTTAAATGAAACCACATGTGCACACAGACTCAGAAAAATTGCCTAGGCATCTGATAACACCTCTTTTGATCTACAGCTTTTTGTTGATGTCTGAAGTAAAGCTAATGACATTGTTCTGACATAAGAAAGTATCTGTGTCAAAGGTGCTGCTGCTATTTTAGTCAAAATTAATACTGTTCACAGCTTAGAAAGATGATTTTAATTCAAAGTAGATTTTTCTCTTTAGTATCCAGGTCTTAAAACAGACCTACTGTTTTAAAGTAGTTATTTGGGGTAAGCAGTCCCCTTTAAATGAAAGTCATAAATTGTGCATGTTCTCCTGCTGGCTATTAGCTTCTACTTAGTAGATTCTGAATTACTTTCCCAGAGTGAAATGCTTATGTGAGTCACAGTTCATAATATTGCTTATTCAGCTACATGTCTGTAATTTGAACTAATTGAGTTAAGTAATAGTGTCACAGGACTTTGGTGAAGACAGTTTCTGCTCTGGCAGTAGCTCCTTGTTGTCAGTTATCAACTCACACTAATCACTATTGCTGTCAAAACAGACATCAGTGCATGGCAGTATTTATCTTATTCCCAGTTCTCATTTCAAAAGATTCATTAAGATAAGGTATCTATCTTCTACATTCATGCCTTATTCCCATTATTCATACTGTTTTTGTTCCCCATTCCATACTTTTCTTCTTCTTGTATTAGTTATTGCTGTTTTGCATCATTACTTTTTAATTTATAGTGTCCATCCAATTATCTTCAGCAGTGAACCACAAATGAAGTTACCTCGGTTGTCTACTTTTCTCTTCTCCTCCTGATCTGTCATTGCTGTAACAGCCTTCTCACCAACTCTTTGGTTGCCTTCTGTGTACATGCTGAAGATACTCAGAAGGCTCTCAGTGGAGGAGCACTTAATTGCCATCATCCAAGTCACTGACATCATTTAAAATGTGAGAAAACAATGCCTGACTGTGGCTTTACCTAATGCTAATCTGCTGAAGCTTTGAAATTTATCTGTAGTTACAGCTGAAGATGTAGTATCAGAGAATATTTTGTAGCTGCAGCATATTGATACAATAAATAACATAAAATACCATTCCTTTTAAGAATGAGGCTTAATAAGGAGGAAGACGTAAAAATCCAACAAATCCCCATTGTATTTCTGCATTTGCTTCATTCTCATATTTCCTATAGCTCTCAGTATTTCATTTGCCTCACGATTCTTTGTTACCACTTTGATACACCTTGATATGTAGCTTTCTTCTATGTTTTAGTTCATGTTAGACGACTTCTCCTTTCCACGCCATGCAAACGTTAGTTTTCTTGTTCTTTATTTTTTTACACCTCTCTGTTTTTGGGTTCCCACATTGCTCAATGCCTCTCTACAGCTTTATGATGCTTTCCACTTTCTAGCACTTTCTTTATTTCTTTTGTTTTTCTTTATATCTTTTTTCAGTCTTCTTTGTCCACATTTTTCTCTTTGCCCCAATGGCCTTTCTTTATTGATTTGTTCACCATCTGATCATTAAAATTTGCCAACTCATTACATACATGCTAGGGACATTATATGATTTTATGATATTAAAAATCATTTATTATTATTACTGCTATTACCAAGGTGCAAGTGTTTGGCATTGCAAGAACTGCTTCACAGACTAGCCAGCACAAGCTTGCAACTGTTGCAGAGAAGGAACACTGAGGTTTCACACTAAATCAGTGCAAATTTATTTGCAGAGCAGATCAGAAGTTCAATGTGAAAGTTTCAGAATTTTATCAGAGCTTAAACTTCCTGCCAAATGCCACCATGAATGTTATGTGGAAAGCTAGATTCATTTGGAAAATATGCCAGCACCTCAGAAAGTATCATAAAAGAAGTATCTGTTGATGCTTAATTATTTTCATAATGCAAAAGAAAGGAAGCTTCCAGTTCCAGAGCTTTAGAGCTGAAACTCCCAGCTTTGTCAAACAGAAGGGAAGCACAAAAATGGATGGCATACTGGGGAAAAATTTCCAAGGCAGGAAAAGCAAACATAGTGTTACTCCAGAGCTGATTGCTTAGTCCATGTTAGAGTCCTTCCTACACAAGTTTTTCATTTCTGATTACTTATTTCAGAATACAGACCCTAAAGACATGCATAACTGTAACTTAAACTCCTCCAGGATCATGATTTAATACTGTGTAAGAAGAAATTGTTTGGCTGAATTTAGAGAACACAATTAGTCGGCCATGTTACACAAAAATAAAATACAATCTGAGAAATACCTGAAGAAAATTAAAAATGTCATAAATGATGAAAAGTCAAGTATGTCACCTGACCTACAGTACTCATGCATCGGAGATGCACTACACTGTCTTACAACAGCCACTAAAGAGACAGGTTCTTCACGTCCCTTTAAGACCTCATTTTCATGAGGGACATTACTGAAAACACTGCACTATTTTTTTATTTCCAGGTCTGATCCACACTCTACATTCTGGCATGCCTTTGTAGAAGACATCTGAGGCTTTCCCTCCAGCTGAGCCATTTGCAATGCAGAAGAGGCTGATGAATAGAGGATTTTACCAGCACTGGCACCTGGCTGAACTCAGCCCTTCTCAGGACCCCCTGCCTTCAGGGCAGGACAGTGCTGCAAGAGCATTTTCACCTCTATGCAGCAGCAAGGAAGCAACAGAAGATGTTACCGCAGTCACAGCACTGCAGTCCTTCTTTCTCTCCAGGTCTTTCATTGATAGCTGAGGTGTACACAAAGAAGTATTTCACAATGTGATGGGAAGCTGGAAAAATAAGCCTGTAATCAATCACGACTTGCTTGTATTCAATGTAGCTGCCTGAGGCTCTCACTGGCCTCCCAGCCCCATTCCTAATTTCCCTCTGTACCTCAATAACCCCAGCAACTCAGCACTGTTCTACTCCCACAGAGAATTCACCTGACCTTTTACAGCATCTGCTGGGCCAGACAGCCTAAGTCTGAACTCTTTTCTGCAAGAGAGAAAATACTGTCAATTCTAGCAGAAATATTCAAGCACCAAATCAAACATTTGGCTGCACCCAGGGCTACTCCCTGTCCTCTCCCTGGGAATTGCTACTTTTATATTTTAATTTCTACTGTGCTGCTTTTGCTAGTGGTCAGTTTGTAAGAAAACCAGCTGGCAGGAATTGCACAGTTCTCCCTGAATGTCATGATTTAGAAAGTCTGGGCCGAGCTGAAGAAGCCAGTGATGGAGTACATAGTCCAGGAGACTGGACAAGCTCAGCTGTGGACCTCCCTGCTAATCAGTTCTGGAATAAGCAAATGGCTAACTTATAATATACCACAATGGGAGAATTGCATGCCACTCTTCCCAAATAAAGCAGTTCTTACACATACTAATAATCTTTGTAGCCAAAGTGACCTTTAGAGCATAGCAGAGGGAAAATGAGAGAAAATAGATTGGACAAAGGCTCTGGAGATTTAATCCAAAGCTTCCAGTGTAAAGTACCCTTTAGCAGCAAAGCTGGCTTAAAATATTCTTGATTTTATCACCTTTGCAGTTTGTTCTTGCATCTGTATCACACCTAGAGTGCATCCTCCTCTCTGGGCTAATGCAGCTTTTTGAAATCATTGAAGTCATTTGAGTTATAAAAACCCCTGAC
>JAOWBP010002392.1:35589091-35608657 GCA_028571105.1 Tragopan temminckii | reverse complement strand
AAACATGGGTGAAACTTTCTGATAGCTACCTTATTCATCTAGCACCCCCTCCTTTTTGGGAGTACAATTCTGGAAAATACTTTGTGATCAACTGGTAGCTTCAACATATGGATTCTATTAGTTATTTAAGTTATTTAGGGATCATCTTCGAGACCTGCACTCTGTGCTGCTAGGCTTCATACAGGACTCTACCCCTGTGAACAAGTACTATTTTCCCAATCTGCATCTGTTGGGGGAACAGGAAATTAGGCAAATCATTCAAGAACCACAGCAGGTAGCGATGTCAGGTTTGAGTTCTGAACTCCTGAAAACTCTAACATATTTGTCTCCAGATAGCAAAGCTACATTTCTGTCAGTTTATCTGCAAGTTCTGGAATTTCCACCAGTCACCAGCTCAGCCTCCATTCATGCTCTATTTTAACAGCTTCAGATTATACATGTTGTGCCTGTCTGCCTGTTTTCCTTCCCCATAATGAGCTGCAGCAACACTACTGTGTCTTGCGAGCTTCTTCTTGAAAGAAAAATAGCTTGCAGAAGTTTGAAACACGAGTGAAATGTTTAGCAAACCCCGAGTCATTATTTCTGCAACCATGGGTCTAAAGGGCAAGGTTATTATCAGTATATTGCAAAATGTTTTCATATATATCTAATATATTTTGTCAATTTGACCAAATAAGCATCAGATAATTAGGGCCAGTCTAACAAAAACGCTGCAGCTACAGTACAATTTCCGTGAGTTTTTTAGCAAGTTGGATTATGAAGATTAGGCAATGCAGAACACTTTTTTTCCTTGTAATTACTCCTTCCTTTGCTACACTTTTATAATTTCATGTGGTGTGGAAGGATGCTTTATTATTTTATCTGTTTCCTGTCAGAGATTGAAAGTTAGCTTACTTAAATGTCTTCCTTCTGGAAATGAGGAGGAGAAAAGGCTTGACAAAGATCCAGGATGACAGACAAGACATAGAAAAAATAGCACCTGACTACTAAGATTTAAACTACAGCAGCCTAGAGGGAGGCCATCTCAGAAAAAAAAAAAAAGGTGAGGTGCAACATAAACAGAAAAGCTGCACAGCATGGTGAGTGACAGATAGCAGTGTCAGCCCATCCGACATAACGGGAACAAATGCTGCCACGAGGACTTGCCATGGTCTCAAAGCAGCCACATCCCCACCTGGGTCTGATGCAAAGGAGGTCTTTGCTTGTCAAAACTGCTATCCATTTTATTTTTCAGGGTGACCTCCACAGCACTGACAGCTTCAGCCTGGGCTTGAAACACCAGTTTTGATACAAAGACCCTTATAGTTAAACGACACACCATAAAAGAAGGTAATTTATAAGTGTATAATACAAGAGAGGATTGTGGATCACTATACGTCAACAGGAAATTCATAGATATCCTTCCCTGACATACCAATTTGGAGCCCATGCCTCTGTATGACTTCTCCCCTCCTTGTTTTTCCTCTGAACCTGGATGTCCTTTAAAGGAAGCCATAATAAAATTAATTTCTATCATCATCAAGGGCATGGCAGATGAAAAATGAGAATACAGGTTGAAATGAATATAAATATTAGATGCCAAAATATATCACTGTTCAGAATGCAGTAGGAACTGAGTATTGTGAAGTCCTGCATATATTCTGCAGCTTGTGACAAAGTCATTTCTGTTTCTTTCAGAATGATAAATAACTCATAGAGTTCAACTACATAATGAGTTAACATGTGTAGGGTACAAATCTCAGTGAAACCATAGCTTTTTTTTTTTTTTTTTTTTTGCTGTATCAACCTTTCTGGAAACATAATCTACAAGAACTTCTAAACCATGAAACGCAAAATGAAATTTGTATAACTTCAGGATGAAAATTTAGAAAAAAAAATCTTGTGATAATAATAATAATAATAATAATAAAATAAAGATAAAATTTAAGGGGGTTAATTTTCATAATGATTAAGTATCTAATAAAGAGACGAATCAAGTTGTTATTTAGTATCTTTGAGACTGAAGAGTCTTATGATTGTACTTAAGGTGAAACGATGTTGCTTTCAGTCTAAAAATAAAGCTTTCTCTTCATATTAATTTCAATTAACATTCAAATTTGGCTATGATACAGTGTATGCAACTGGACTCCAGGAAGATTTGAAAAAAGGACTGAGGTCTTTTGCCAAGTAAGATGTAAGTAGAGTATCTAGGAAGGAAAAAGTGCTTTTAATCTATTTTATTCTCTCTGCTGATACATATTCATCTTTGTTAACCTTTTTATAATGTGATTTGTGAAAAACAACAAAGAACTTCAAACAAGCATTTGAAAACACTGTTTGACCCATGAATGGATCATGTTATGTTTTTTTTTATAATCTGGATTTACTTAAATGCTTTCTCTGGTACAGCAGCATAAACAACAGATTAGAAAAAAGAAAGTTTGGAATGATGATACGAATAGCAAAAATTTCTCATTTCTGAACTTACGTACTATCAGATGAAGAATAGTTGCATACATTTAATTTGTTTAAGCACAGTTACTCTGGAAGATATTAACATGTATGAGAAAATACAGTGATGTATATGTTTAGGGTGAGAAAGTCTGTAGTATCAGTTTCCCTGGGATTTGTTTCATTGACTTAGCTATCACAGGATTGTTAAAAATATTAGGGGAGCTCAACATCTGTGGGAGCATCTTCAGACCATCCTAATGAAATAATGGAAGTAGGTTAACATGCATGTATGAATGGTCTTGAAATTCAGCATGTTTGGCAATGGGTCTAGTAAGGGCCTTGTTGCAGGTTTTTTGGAGATGGCAGAGGTACAACCATACACATGATGACTGAAGTTTCAAGTTCCATCAACATAGCACATTTTGTCAGCTCTAAAATTCGCTAAAAATTAGCCTGCTTAAGTAGAAATTGCATAAAATGCTTTTATCTTTAAAAGACTTTCTTAACCAAATCATCTAGCCCTATTCTCCAGGTAGCATGAGAGCCAGAGAGAAAAGATGTCTGGTATCACAGAATCACAGAACAGCCAGGGTTGGAAGGGACCTCAAGGATCATGAATCTCCAACCCCCTGCCACATGAAGGGCCACCAACCTCCCCATTTAATACTAGACCAGGTTGCCCAGGGCCCCATCCAGTCTGGCCTTGAACACCTCCAGGGATGGGGCATCCACAGCCTCTCTGGACAGCCTGTTCCAGCACCTCACCACTCTCATAGTAAAGAACTTCTGCCTGACATCCAACCTAAATCTTCCCTCCCTCAACTTAAAACCATTTCCCCTTGTCCTGACGCTTGGTAAGGGTCTACATGAGAGTAGTTAGTTTATACAGAGTAACACACAGTGTTAAGAGATAGCAAATTAGGCTAAAAGCAAAATGCAATATTGAGAATGATAAATTCTAAAACAAAATATGACTATTAATATGCAGAAATTTTTGTATATATAAATGAACCAACTACAAATCACTGACATTCAGCTCAAAATTTCATTGCGTTAACAACTCACGACTCATGGATACTATGTGAACTTGATTTGGTTCTTAAACCTGTTCCTAGCTGTAACAAGAAATGAAGTGTTCTGGTTATTGTTCTGTTTTTGTTCAATTATTACATTACAAGAGTTAAATAGAAAAAAAAAATGACTCATAAACAGATAGCCCATATGGGAAATTATGCAGAGTGTGATTCAGAAGGTAAATTGTGTGCTGTTGTTTGACTTCTTATAACGAGAAGAATTGAACAGAATTGAAAAATACCTTCAAATCACATTTGAATGATGGAAATACATTTTGCAGTAACAAATTGTATTCACAACAGGTACAGAAAGATCTTCTCAGAAAAATATGCCATCGCAATGGCAGAAGTCAAAACCCTTCACCACTGCTATTCATCTACAAATGGAAATCATGCAGTCTCCCTGAAATAAAGGCCTATTAAGAAATCATCATTCATCACTAGCCCTCATCAACCCAGGCGGCTGATAATCGAGGTTCTCTCTAACCTCTGTGTCAAAGTATAATTACTTGGAAGGTTCTGAACTGAGATAGTGTCTTTCTCTTCAAATATTCTAACAAAATGGCAATTTAAAATGGGCTTGGACATGGAAATAGCTCCAGGCACTGCAATGCAGACCTCTTTGTTGGCACAGGAAGTGAATGAATGAGTGCAATCATACTTCTGAAACTAAAATATTAGCATCCTCCAAGCATCAAAATAAGTGTGACTACAGGAGCAAGCAGGAAAGCTCCCAGGAAGCTCAGGGGCCTCTGATGAGGGCCCTCACCAAGATAAACTGAGGACGCCCTGGCCTCACTAGACCCCAGAGCAGTGGCAGTCCTCACAAAGATGCTGCAGACACAAACTCACACTACTGCCTGTATCTAGCTCTTCTTAGGACACAACAGCAAAGAAAGCCTCTACCTGTACACCTTGTTTGATAACAAAGAATGCTGCCTATGCTTTCCCCAAATTACTATGTCAGTAATGTGAAGATTTTAGCATTCCTACTGTAACTCTGTAGCTGCTTCTCAGCATGCAACATCAGAGCAGAGACTCAACACCACAGACGACTGTTTGCACAAATAATAACAAAAAAATATATAGATTCAGCTGGGTTGCACTTCTGTATAGACATTGCAGTTTACTCCCTCTCAATGCCTGGAGTTGCGATTAAGATGACAAAGAGGATCAAGAGGAAGGTCACCAGCTACTGTCATCTCTCACTCAGAAAACACACAAACACAAAATGTGTGAGAGAAGAAGTCATTAGGTTTGTAGCAGAACTTCAGCTGTGGGTGAGAGAAGGGAGAGCAGCCTTTAGAAAAGAGGTAGTACGTGTATAATACTGCTTTCCCTCCAGGCACCTGAACCTCACAAAGTACAAATTTATCGACACCAGTCGAGGAGTAGCTGAAAGTGGCTCTTGGTAAAATACACCTGTATTTTTGAAGTCAAGACCTTGTATTACATTTTCAGACTACTAAATCTCCATGTAATGTCCATGAAACACATATCTACACTGGGTATCTTGCAATTCAAGGCATTAATAAACCCACAGTAAGCTGCCATCTGAGAAGATAGTGTGTTCTGTGAACCTATACAGGAAAATGCAAAGGAAACATGTGCAATACGTATTTTCAGAGTCCTAACTTATAACTCTGGTCATAAGAGTGCTCTCAATTATGAACAGATAAGATTTTTACTCAAACTTTTAAAAATACTAAAAAATAAATATTCTGCTGATCCATATTACCTACATAAATGCCTACAGCTTCTTATGCAACTAATATGCAAAGTAATTTAACATCACTGAAATTCTCAAGACTTCCTGTGCACTCACCTTGAGTAAGGAATATAAAAGTATTCCTCACTGTATGGGAGATCACAGCCTGAACCTCTAGTTGACCACTGGAAGCAAGCAATGAGTCAGCTATGGGAGCACAGGTGAAGGCAATTCACCTCTGCTGCCGGAAAGGGTGGAGCCTGGCTCCACCTCTCCTAGATTCCATTTAAGTGCTGGCTGCCACTGAATAAGGATCTCTTTCTGGGGATTGCTCTTTGTGAAGTATGCTGCCAGCCTATGACACCAGTGAGTATTTTCATTTATTTTGATTATCTTTCCACAATAATCTTACTAAGCCTAACCTCTGTATACCTATTGATTTTAAAATTGTACATCTTTTGATAGTATACTTGTACATAGCAATACATCAATGTGACAGTGTCACTCATTCATATAAACATTTATCTCTATGCTTCTAAAGTAAGCATTAACGTTCTAGAGAAAAAAATAAAAATTAATATCTTTGTATTTTTGATACCTGTATGCCATGTGTTATAGTTTTTTATTAAATTTACATTAAAAACAAAATTATTTGCAATCTGACACTGGAAAAAAGATCACAGTCTTTCTACTTATCGGGCTCACAGGACTGCAATGAAACATACGAAAGAAGGGAAATCAATTGATAAATTATTGTGTTCAAGACCTCACATAAAGAGAAGTTCTCTAGGAGGAAATAATGTGGTTGACTTTTTCAAGCTCCACTTAACTTAACCCTTATTTACAGTAGCATCCTGAAAAATGAATGCTACTGCATTTCAGAAACCAATTGATTTTCCAACCACCTTAGAAGAGGTAAAAAAAGAAAAAAGCATATGTTTCAATTTACAAGCCAATATTCTTGAAAGCACTAATCTTGATGAGTCCTTTGCTCTGCTACGCATGCTATATCTGAACAGCAATTGTTCATAAACAGAAGAGTGACTGATATAAGTAAGAGAGGAAAAAAAACATGCCTGGAAGGAATTTCTCTTCATCTTGTATCTGCAAGTATTGCACGGTGAAGAACTGGATGGAATACAAGACTTAGTAATAAAAGCGTGCGTTACATAGAGCACCTGCATCTCAAAAGCAGATACCAACTACCACTTCAACCTGAAGGTGCCTATGCCCTCCCTAACCTTGAATTCCCCAAGCTCTGAGGCTTACACCCGTATACATCTGTTGCTGCCACTCTCCTCAATCAGAGCAGCAAATCCTGCTCAGTTTCTTGTTAGTAAAAGGAAAAATAATAATAATAAAACACTATAGATTTTTCTCAGGCTATGGATCCCAGCTAGACAAAAAGATGTCAATTAGCAATCTTGGGTAAAGGTCTACATTTACCACTGAAGAGGCTTTTCTTCATTCTCTCCCCAGCAGCTCTCCCTGTTTTTTCTGTTCCTTTCTCTTGAATTCCCTTTGTGATTGGAAAAAATAGAAGGACAAAGGTGGAATTCATTATTAATTCATAATAAATCACATTTTCTCAGTTAAATGGTGAGAATATGCTGGGGCAGAAAGGCAGCACAGTCCTATTCTAAACAAATACCAGTCCTCCACTGCCAGACCTCAGAAACAAGGTGCGCATCAGAGCCTTGCTTCAGCTTTGTCATGGTACTGGAGGCCTCCTATTCCAGGGCTTGTATGTGGTTGTGATCAGCTGTACATTGATAAATAATTTAGTAGCGTTCCTTTTTGGCATGGTGGTCACAGAAGGTGAAGGCGCTTCTTGGACAACAGGAGAGACACATGAACAACAACCAGCTTGAAGGTGAAAAGCAAATTCATGTCCTTGGCATGGTGAGATTTCCCAGAGGAGAGATACTGCAGCATGATAAAAATAACAGTTTCATGAAGGATCCTTAAACTTGGGATAAAAACTTCTGGCAAAATGAAAAAAGGGGGAAAAAAAAAACCCACGAACTTTTCTGGGTAGAAAACAAGATTGAAATTACATCTGTAGTAGGAAGACTGATTTGGAATTCACTGCTTAGTGATGGCTTCCTGTTCCCTGGCCGGTTTTGAGGCAGACTTTATCTGCTGCTTTAAGCTTGCTCTGAGGATGCCTACCCACTTTAAGAAGTCACATGGTTCTGCTTGTCCTTCAGGCACAAAATGGCATGCATGCTATTCAGAGATCAGACACTGTTGAAATCCAATGAATTAATAGTTTAGTTCTACAGTTTAGTTCTACCAAACTACCCTTGAAGGGGCTTTCATTTCATGGAGGAATTTATATAAAGGGTTTGCTGCTTTTGAAATATTTTGTTTGGTTAAGAAAAAAGCACTTGCTTTTAAACACCCTTTGCTGTACGAGGTTACTACACAGCTTTTCCAGTGGGTTTTTACCCTCTGCCCAGAAATCATATGTCAATCAAACCTTAATTCTTTTATCGCATTTGTATTGAGCAGTGCTCAGAGAAATAGTCATTTTGAATGAAATCTTACTGCAGTTCATTATGGATATGCACATTGAATTTTTGTTTTCTTTAGAGCAAACTAAAATATTTTTAATTTAGATTTAAGTATGCATTTGCTTTTCAGTCATAGAAGAAAAACACCTTTAAGATAGCCTTCTGTTTAAAAAGAAGTTAATTTGTTTTTGGGTGCGGTATCTGTCTGAAACATGGCTAATTTTTAGTGCAAAGAACACTCATAAAAATGTCTAGGTAGAATTTGAAAAGTATGGGTCAAAGCAGTCTAAGAATGCACATAATTTATGTCATTGCTTTTCTACTTGCCAGAGAAGTAGCCAAGCACATAAAGGGGAAAATTTTGATACAAAACAAAACAGTCAAGAACATGGCCTTCTAAAATACAGGGAGGAGAACACTTGTGACCTGTAAAGCTATGACCTGATGCTGCCCACAAAATTACTTTTTATAGTAACTTTGAAGACTGCTATTGCAAATTAGTTATAAACCACAGCTCAATATCTACCTCAGAATCTCCCCTTAACCGCAGAAACTTTGAGAATATGGACCAAGGAGGAACTCAGGTTCTTGAAAGCCAAATGTTGATTTTTCTAGTGTTCATCATGCCACGTGGAGAAAAGTAGATGAGGATTGCTGGGAGAATGCACTAGTTTATCTCTAAGCAAAAGAGAAAAATGTGGAAACGCCACAAGTCAAAAGGAGTCACATGAGAAAAAATACGTAACTTCATTATTTGCTCTGAAGTCTTTCATGTGTAATGTGTGCATTCCCACCAGGTAAGGAAAGATTTTGTCTTTCTGACACTCAGTGAATATGGGCTGTACTTTATACTTTATAGTACGCTGTAGGTTACTAACGATTTAAACATGCATTTTTTTGAGTAGAGGAACAAAACTCCCCTGTCTGTTTTCCAGATTTGTCTGACAGACTTACTGGAACTCTGACATGTACACAGCTATCTCAGACAAACATGGGACACTTATTTAATTTGTCTGTGTGTGCTGCAATCTCATTCCTCCTGTCAAGGTTAATTCAAACTAAACAAGTCCTAACAAATTCAGACGTTTGGCAGTGATAACCTGTAATAGTACATAAAAACGGAAAATGAGGGGTTCATTTTCCTAGATTTTGGACAGCTATTTTTTATTTAAGTAGTATTTTGTGTAAGTCCACCACGATCCTAGAGTTAAGTATGATCAATCATTATGAATCATGTATTAATTGTGATTAATTACAATGATTAACTGCTGCTGCTCAAGTCAGTGACAACTATAGTTGTCATTGTTATGTTAATTTGCAACACTGAAAAAATTATGATGAACTAAATTGATTTCATTTACTTAAACATAACCTATACTCTGTTTTAATTAATGTAAAGTCTGTTCAAATAGTTCTATAAATGCCTTGCTGGAAATCATGTCAATCCCCATGCTCTGCATTCCTATATTAGTAGAGTTGATTTAAATCAAGGTCAAAACATATCTTTCTCAGATAATTTATATATAACAATGCGTTATCCTTCTTTTCTATTATTGAGATGAAAAGGGAACATAGCTCAATCCAATTGATCCAGGATCAGGAATTACTTATATTTCCCGCCATCACACTCAACCCACAGAGAATGCAATGATTCCTTTAAAATTTGAATGCTACATGCAATGAACCAGTTACCAAAACCTTGAAGTCTTGCTTTGGAAGAATGTATCTGTTTCTGTGCTCTGGCCTCAGCACAAAGGATCGCCTCTCTTTAACCCTGCACAGGGATGGAAAACTACTGAGGAATCCAACTAGTTGTCAAATCACAAGCAAATCTGCCATAGTGAAATGGAGTTATCTGCAAAGCTACCCAAGTTCCATGTTTTCCTTGTACCTTTTCAAACATACATTGGAAAGAGTATTACAGAATGTAAACAGATGTCTATTTTAATCTCTGAATGACAGCATTTTGCTGCAGGCATATACAGAACGCTCATTGCAATGGATGCCTTGAGCCAGTGAGAGAATGCAGAATTTGTTAGACACAAGTAGAAAGCATCATCCGTAAGATCCCAACTTCATTAAACTATCTTGTAAAGGAAAATTATTCCAAGAAAGTGGGAGCAGGAGAGAAACACTGATAAAGTAATTGTCCCCCCTCTCTTCCTATAATTGTCTCTTGTAGTCCCATGTTCTGGTCTCCAGGCACAGTAGTGGCGCTGGAGACACTGGATGCAGGGATACAGTGTACCTTCCTTTGAGCTCCTGCAAAACCACTGAGAAGCTGTGGAGTGGGTGGCTCTAATGTGTGTGTGTCTGTGTGTGTGGGCACCCTTGTCCTGTGGCCACCACAACTACAGCATGAGGCCAACCTTACCTCCTGATGTCATATGGAAAAGGGGCTGCTCCCATCATGTAACCAAGGATGAGTCTTTGGTTCAAATGTGGCCTCACCCAGCTCTTTGTACTGGGTCTTTTAATAACCCAGTATGAAGCACAGCACACAATGGTGAAACATCTAAAATATAGACCAATAATCTTGAAAAAACTGTTTACCAGTTGGATTTTTTTTTTGAATAGCATTCAGCAAGAAAACAATAACGGGTATGTTTCCTTCTTTCAGCCTTTGTTTTATTATAAGCCTAAAGTTTGGACTGTAGCAATATATCTCATTAGCTGAACTCTAAATAATTAAGAAGCATCTGAAAATTATTTCCTAGTATCTACAAACAGAAAAATAAAATATAATCACGGAACTATAAATTTAAAGCATAGGCCTATTAACCATATGTTTCAAAACTGTTCAGTGCCTGCCCTTCTCATCCATATTTAGAAGAGAGATCTATGTTCTGACTTAAATACCCCTAGCTGTACTGACTGCAAAATACCAGCATTAATATTCCTTGTACAACTAATCTGAGGTAAAATGAAATGAAAATATTAAGCTAATCATGTATCTTGAAAATCATAACCAGCATTCAACATTTGACTGGTTACAAAATGCGTCCTCTATGGATTTCACAGTATTCTCAGTGAAGGTCATCAGCAAAATCTGAGATCACTGCAATTTGAATTTCCAAAGATATTTTCTTCATTTTGATTGCACATGTCGTGAACATTTTTCAGTACATTTGTAGTGCGGTTTTTGTTACCTCCATGTAACACAACTCACTACTAGGTTTTGGTGGATGTTGCTAAATTCACAGCCTTTTCCACATTAAGAAAGGTCATGTGTGGTCATATGAAAAAGTGTCAGATGCTTTGTGTGGCCAGGACTGTTAGATCACACACTGACCCTTTCAGAATTGGAATACAGGAAATACAGAAGCTTCTGCTTGCTCAGGAACAGCCCAAAGCAATAAGGTCAGGTGTCTGGCCTGGTGTCAAGCAGACAGCTTACTTTCATGGTCCTTCATGCCTCTATCTTTACTATCATGTAAATAAATCAGTGAAGAATAAAACAAGAGAGGTTTAAGCCAACCAGATGCCTCAAGATTAGACTTACTAAATTCAGCAGCTCACAGAAAGACAAAGGTTGACAAAGGGTCATCTTCCCAAATTCTACAAAATAGATGTCTTATTGAAATATGATGTATTGGTTTTATCGTGGCTTCCAAAATCAGGATCATCAATATTTTGGGAGTTGTGAACACTTCTGCATTTATTATTTCTTTTTTAGTTCTGAACTACAACTGCGCAGCACTGAGACCTATTCAAATAAAAGCCAAAAACAGAGCTCCTGGACACAAGAAAGAACCATCATTAACAAATAATATACTAATATGTTAACAAGCATTTCTAACAGTTCTGAGATTAGTAGCAGCTAATAAATGCTATTGTTTTGCCACTGTTCAATGTTTTTACCCTCTTAATCCCTCTGTTCTAACAGCTCTTTCTCTTTGAATTTATGTATTCAAACCATAGATAACTGAGAAGTGACAAAAATCATTTTCCAGGGCATTTTTAATAGCCAGAAACCTTATTATCCTAATTTCCTAAAGAATGTCTAGACATATATGATAAGTTGCATCAAATTACATATATTAGAACAATTAATAAGGATCATTAGAGATTCAAGACATTTCAGATAGCAGAAGCCTTATTCAGTAAGCTTGTTAATGCTCAAATTAGGTTGAAATGAATAACAAACTGTCTGAAACCTCTTGTGAGCTCTAAAATACAGTAATAAAAGTAATCTCTTTCCTTGGTGGTTATTCAAAATACCATATGACTTTTCAGAATCTAGTACATAATAATTAAAGCACTTATTATGTCTCTTCCTTTATATATCTTTAACATATACAAATGTGAACTGTGACTTAAAGAGGAGATTCTCTTCTTGATGCTTGCATCCATCCTCCAAAAATGCTACACAGATAACCTCCCTTCTGTCGTGCAACATAAAAAAATAAAAATAAAAAAATGCCCCTAACCTTCCAGTTTTATTTAGCTATTATTCTCCTGTTCTGAGTTTTCTTCAAGGTGAATGTGAATCTTGAGATTTCATAACCATTATCTCAATAGGGTCAGTGCTGACTGGAAGAAAGCTCTTGGCCCAAAGTGAGGTTTACAGTGATCTTGTGTCCTTGTAGGCAGCTGAAAGACATAGTTAATAGGCTGATTTAACTGAAACTAAAAGAACGTAACAATAAAAAAAAGTTGTTTTTTTTTTCTTTCAAAATTATTTGGGTTTTCACTCCCACTGGCACAAGTCTGCTTAGTCTGTGTTTTGGCAGGAAGGACAAGATTTTAGGACAAGATTTTAGACTGCATATTTTATGGGGTCCCTTTCAGTTTCTTTCTGCCAGAGGACTGAATCAGAACTTGCTTCCAGACAACGAAGATAGTTTCATAGAAAGCACAGTATACTGCAAAGTGAAGACCTCCCATGAAAAGAAATCTGCTTAGGTAACTGCTTGTAGATGCAGAGTGTGTCTTCTGGGATTGTTACACCTTCAGTGCCTTCCCTCCTCACCACTAAACTGATGTTGCCTTGTATATTGGAACAGAGATGAAGCAAAGATATGGTGATTTCAGAATAGTCCTTTTTCCAGAAGGAATGGAGAATGAATCATCCCAAGGCTCTACTGTATTCATATAAAAAAGTAGATGGCTTACTTTTATATCTCATTGTGAAGAGCCAGCTGTAGTCTACATACATAGTTTGTATAACAAGAAATCTCTTTTCAGTTTCATCTATTTGTAAATCAGAGCACCTTGTTCGTCAGATCATTTACCTTAGTCATGGTGATCTCTTTCATGCTTACTTGTAGGCAGTTATCAGAATTGCTAGTGAAATGCACTGTAATCAAATGCTCATACAGAAATTGAAAGGGAGTGGACTGATGCTGTTCAGTAATTGAGTTATTTTAGCAGCAGTTTGTTACTTATTTTGCCCATATTCGTTTGGTAGAGTAGATAAATTCCTTCAATCTAAGATACTTTCCTTAGTAGAAGACCAGGATAAAAAACTGTTAAATCTAACTGGAAATTAGAGTGTGTTCAATTTCATAAACTCAGTTGTTTTTTAATTTATTTTTTATATTTCAAGTTATCCTGCATTTTATCATGTCTATATTGAGTTTCCCCTGCAAATCATTACCAGTCTGCAGAACTTTCTGAACAGGCCTTTACTGAGACTTTCCAGACAGGTGTCAAGGAGGTTATTATTACCCCTAGTGAGATGTCAGCTGTCAGCTGTAAGTAAGGAATAACACATCTGTGTAAGTCACTGCACCTCTGAGGGTGTACTAATCTTCCTGCTGTTTCTGTGCTCTTGCTCTCAAAATCATAGACTGGTATTGCAGATTTTCAGTGCTCAGAAAACCAGAAGTTAGGTATTTGATATGATCAAGTTCCACTAATATTTGATTAGCTTCTAAAACACAGCAGTTGAATGTAAGAAAGAAAAAAAATGTAAAGAAGATTACTCTATTTACATCCAGTTCTGAAATGCAAATGCAAAGAAACTTCTCAGAAAAAAAATTAAAAAGGGTGTACCTCGTGCTATTCAAAGAAAGAAATGGTTGCTTAGCTTCAGGTCTAATAAACTGTTCTGATGACTGGTAAGGAATGTTATATGTTTATATTAGTTCAACCTATGAGTTAAGCAGAAACATGTCTAACTGTTGGTAACCAGTACTAACATTATAGAAAGCTAGATCAATTAAATTAATGGTCAAGATTACCTCTGTAAAGCACTGTATTTCCAGAAGATAACTAATGGGAAAAGAAATCACTGGCTTTGAATGAAGAGATATGTAAGATTCCTCTTAATTACACTTCATTACCCAAGAGCAGTTCTTGTGAGTGATACAGAGCAAAACAGTATGCAATCAGTTTAATGTTTTATAAGGAAAAAAATCACCGTGGGATATGATGCATGATGAGAGAACACAGGCTTACTGTTATCTTCTCATTTATATTTGATGACTACTACCCCTTTAAATGATGGGATTTCCTCTCCTCTGTGAATAGATGTCCTCTGATAAGAGGCTACTTAATTAGAGGTCAGAGACCAAAAGTATATTTTGCATTTCGGATACTGCAGTCTTAATCCCAGTCCTTCACAGCAGAAGACAGAATACGTACAATGGTTGATATTTGGTCTTTTTTTTTAAACCATTTTTATCAGTGCAAAATATAAGCTGATGAATATGCAGTAAAACAACTTTTAAAAAGAAAATCAAACTACGTTTGTTTGTTTTTCTAAAATTATCCATGCTTTTGCAGTTTTTCACCATTTTTGCCTGACATAATCTTAGAAATTAAACAAAGACTTCACAAACCTTTCAGACTGATTCTGTGACATTTTTGGTGAATTTAGTCCCCACAGAGAAATATCTTCCAATGGTAGGACAAATTATGGGAATTCTGCCATCAAATTAATGAGAGACTGATCCCTGTACCTACTTTGTATCAGTTTTTTGGTAAAAGGCCAGAATTGGGCAGAAGGTTTTTTTATTCAAATAAGACAATAAATAAATTATTTATTCAAATAAGACAAATAAGACAATAAGATCTTTCAGTTACATTAGAAGAACAACAAAACCTGAGAGGAAATAAGCATACATAAATCAAAAGGCTCTTTCTATCTAACAGAATGACAGGAAGAAGTTCCCTGTACACTCACATCCCACTACTACATGACTTCCCATAAAGACTTGTCATACATGTGGCTATTTTCAGAGTCAACACGTTCAATGTGTTCAATCTGATTTGGCAACTGATATTCCTCTAATCCTTATATTTAGTCATCAAGTCACTCATGGATTTAGTGCAATCTGAAAGTAATTTACTATTACTTTTTTTTTTTTTTTTTTTTTAATCTTAGAAACAAATTGAAATTTATGAATCCATGTTGGAATACCAAAAGCAATCAGAGGGACCTGATAAAAATATTCCACTGATTTCAGTGAACACTGAATCAAGATCCCAAAGGAGACAGTACATCTGAATTCATTACTTGAATTCTTTCCTATTGCTTTTGATAGATGTGTTCGTGGAGGGAGAGAAGTCTTCTAATGAGACCACAGATGTGGCGACTCTCACCTTGGGGCACTACAGACCTAATTTTAGTAAAACTTGCCTACCAATTTTCAGGAACCAGAACAGTAAAGAGGTGATAATATATTTTTTGAGCAAATAGTTGGGTTTGAATTCTTAAACAATGTGGATTCCATTAAAATCTTGACATTTACCAGACCTTGGTATTTACCTTCACTGTTTTCTTTTCTTGGTATTCTCTATACAGAGAACAGGAAATGCTATGATAAATTTAACAAATGTTTGGTGAATGTCAACATTTTAATGATGCCCTCTGTTTTCTGAAGTGGAAGGGATGGAGCTGTCAGCAGTAAGGGTAGACAGGTCTGTTATCTGAAAGAGAAACAGCCATTGTGAAGATATTTTTCACATGAAACAGTGCTAAACTAACAGCAAGGGACTGTCTTGGAAGTGTCAGTCCATTCTTAACTCACTCTGTACTGCCTAGATACTGTCAGAGCACAGCGTACGATATATGACACAAAAGTCTTCAAATAACATGCTGATGGGTTCATTTTAAGAAACTGGAGAGACAGATACATATGTTACAATGCAACACATCAGTGCAACAAAACCTAGGCTGGTGTATTTGTCACGTTTAATTACAAAGAATCTTGCCACCATCCTCAAGTTTTCTTTCTCCTTGCTAAATTTAGAATGTTAATGTATGTTTTTCTTCAACAAATACATATGTGTTACTCCAAAAGTAATGCCTCCTTTTTATTTCTGTGGAAACTGCAGCAGATACAAAGAGTACAATAAAGCTATTTGATAGAGCAAATTCTCAGCTACAAAATGCTACTTTTCAACAGTCACCACCATTTACTTTGCATTTTTACCAGCAATGAACAAGAGTCTGCATGCCATGCTCATAAAAATCTGCACCAGCTGAGGTGACCCAGTGTCACTGTCACTGCTGAAATGCACTACCCACTGTCTCACTGTGCTCACATCCACGGTTTGGTCTCCACAAATGTGCAGCAAGTATCAATGAATTTCAATGGGTGCCATTTTTTTCTGCATGGAGGAATTCAATGACACATCTCTGCTTTGTGTACTTCCATGTCAGATGCCATTTTGTCATACTGCCCCTCTGCTGCCATCTGTCGCACAGCAACAAAATGTAATAGAATATTGGTGGGAAGTTCAGTCTCTACTGCCATACCACCAACATCCACCTCTGACTTTGTGGGCCAAGATAATAAAGTAGGAGGCGCTGCTTTTGGAGCAGCCCTCACATACGTGACATCTTTGCAATAGCTTATAACTTGCTGTTTGCTTTTGTCCAAAAAGTAGCCTGGTTGTGCATGGTACACTGAGGAGATGCAGGTGTCAGGGATGCTTCCTGGCAATCAGGTCTCCTCACTCACAAGAGTGAGGTCCTACTCCTACATACTTGTGTGTCTTGCACATGTGCATGTGTGCACACAGCAGGAAGAGAGGAAAGAGTTCCAGGTAAGCAACTTGACTGTTAGAGACATAAACCACAAGAAATACTGTTGGTGTTTAGTACCTGTAGCATTTTGCTCCTTTTGGATTTTTCTCTTAGGCAGTGCAGCTCTGTGGCAGATTTAACTACTCTGAGCACTAAAGCCCGACAGATCCATGACTAGACTCTTGCAAGTGGTAGTGGATTGGAAGATCAGGGACAAACCATAGCCTCTGAACATCATTGTCTTGCTTCCCCCGTACAAGAGCTATAATTCTTGCTCCTCATCTTACGTTTCAGTAACTGCTCTCACGGGTAAGATGGCAAGAGGCAGTGAGACAAGCACTTTAGGATAAATCCCCCAGTGCTGTTAAGGATGGAGTCCTTAAACAGAGGAATTTTACACTTCTCAGGTGCTATGTTGGGATAAGCCCCTCAGTGCTAATGGTTGCTGTCCCCTTTGCAGCCAACAGAGCGGGCTCAGCATCCCTGAGGAAGTGACTAGACCTCAGGCAGCCAGGGCATCTCATCCTTTCTTTCTGAAGCCTTTCCCAGGGCTCTGAGAGAAAAGCTAGAGACAGCAGTAGGAGTTCAGCAGCTGTGAGGATGGACTCTTCCTACTTTCTTCATGGACAAACACATTCATCAGGGAGGACTCCACTGAAAACTTGTTCAGGACTGAAAGTGATGGGAATCTGGCTTCCTGCATTCTGTTTTCTCAGAAAAGTAGTAAACTCTCCCCAGGCATGGAACTGGGCCAGGCTATGTGATCCTGGCAAGGCACTGTCATAGCACAAAGCTAAAATTTATCTCTCAGAACTTAATCTCAAGGAGTCACTTGATTACTTTTAAATGTGGCTTCATTTTCAATTATTTTTCTCAGCATGTTCTCCCTCCATGCGGAACATGTGCCCCGCCGTTCCATGGCTGTGCCAGACCAGAGAAACGCAGGAAGTGCTGTGTGGTGTGGGCACTGAATCACCATCTCCCTGCTCCCCTGGCAACTAACGAAGGCCCTCAGCCTGCCTGCAGCCTCACGGAGCCACGGCTCACTGGAGACATGTCACAATGCAAAAGCTGTCCAGGAATTATCTGCAGACATTGTGTGTGGATTTGAGCACTGGTTTGGGACCCCCGGCTTGGCTTCTCACAGCACAACACAAGCAGAGCTTGGAGAGTTGCTGGCACCGGGCCTAGGAACAGCTTTAGTCATATAGTCATGTGGGGCTGCTCCCACACTGCATTTTGTGTGAAATACACTTTATATACAATAGATGAAAAATGGAAGTTTGCTCCCAGTGCTTTGCTTATTGTCCTTATCAGTGCCTTAAGATGACAGTGGATACCTGCAAGCACTTACAGGCACTGAGAAGAAACTAAAAGTGTTCATCACTTTTTCAAAACTTAAACCTTAACAGAGGATCCAAATATAAATACAATTGTCCATTTTTAGACAATCTAAGTAACATTTTTTTTTGTGAATTTAATGTCTCACAAAATATTAGCAGTTATTGTATTTTCAAAGTCTGTTTAGATCAGTGAAAATTGTGTATGGTCATATTTTTTAGGTATCATAAAAATAGGATGTGTAGAGTAATCCACAACAATTAAATGTTTGAATTTGCAAGTTTCAAAAAGATACTGTAGAAAACAAGATAATGTTTCTTCAGAAAAATATGTAAGTATTAGAGGGATTTTGATGACTATTTTTAAGTGCATTTCTTACTTCATGACAACTCCTGAAGTTCTGCCAGACAAAAAGGCACCAAAAGTACAACAAGAAATATTTACATCCTGTCCCAGAACTGGGCAGCCAGTGTAAGTAAATTGGTTGCATAAATAATTATTTAAAACAACAACAACAACCAAAAATATCTGCAGATATTCTAGAAAGCCGATATAGTAATACTAAGGCATTTACCATAATTTTACAGGTAGTGAGCTGCAAACAGCTACCTGCACTAATTCACTCAAATCTCACACTGATCTTCACTGAAACTAATCAAATATTAACTGCTTACCTCTTCAGTGCATTACTAAAATGTAGTTATTGAACCCTTTCCAACATATAGTAATTCTCAACTACAATACAAATTTTATTTTGTACTGCAAATTTCTTAATAACAGTCTTTAATTCAGTTAAATCTGTGTAATCTGAAGACTAGCTTTCACCCTGTCAGCGAGATACAGATAAGATCCAGCATGTAGTCAAGCTACGTGCTGCACTGAGATATATTAATCACTACGGGAATGGGATGTGTTAGGTAACTCAACTCTGAAATAAACCTTGATGGACACACCATCAATAAAATTCACTTCAATCTGGATGCTACCTGCAGTTGGTACATAACAATGAAAAGAGGAATAAATAATGCATAATGAAAATGAACTGTGAGTGGAAGACTAGCCATCAGCGAGAAGCATTCATTTAGGCATCTGTTCTGTGTTTGGGAAAAGTCACCTGAGGCTGCAAAATTACAAAATGCTTATCACATCAGGCTTTTCAAGAGCAACTCAAGATTTACAAAGGTGCTATTGAAGTTGGACGTTTTAAATCAGCAGGGATAATGTACATCCTTCAGTTTCAGAAAGGAATCGGTTAGGAATTTTCTGGACTACTTTGCTCATTTTCATTTACTTTTAAAACTGTGGGAAAGAATCCACAGGTGTTGCTGCTATTAAATAAAGATGTTTGAAGTACTCAGGTAATGACTGGCATTATATCCAACATTCGCACCCAGCAAGAAATGTATGACATCATTTTGATCAAAAACATAGAGTAATGGAAAACCATCACAGCAAATTTTTAATGTTTTCAAATGAGAGAATCATCAGTAATGGACTGTGCTTTTTTCAGAGCCTTCC
>JAOWBP010002392.1:35558406-35588991 GCA_028571105.1 Tragopan temminckii | reverse complement strand
AACCATTTCTTCTCGAATTTTCTGTTTCAACAAAAAAAGAGTTTAAAATATTTAAGAATAATAAAAAAAAACGAGATAGCAGTTTAATCAGTAATCTGGAAGACCGGGGAAGTTCATCTTTTCTAGAAGTGATGCCTAAGAATGGAGATGGGCGAAACCAGAATAAAATAGGTAAGACAGAAAAACTCATCAGCTAGGTTAGACAAACAAGCAAACACTAAGAGTTACAACACAGCTAAATGTAAGGAAATGCATCCAGAAATATGACATGTAAGACAAACATATAGGAGTAGTTTAATTCAGGGACTCTAAAAAGCACTTAGGAATCATACTGGATAATCAATGGTCCATGAGTGCCTAGTGTGATGCTGCATCCAAAAGGCACAATACAGTACCCAGAAGAATAAACAGCCAAATTTCTGTAGGCAGCTTGCAAGCAAGCAAAAGGGAATTATATTAAGTCTGGATTTGGCACTAGCATAATCATATTTTGATGTTTATGCTGAAATATGGTGTCCATGATTCATCAGGGATGTTTATATATTGGAGAAGGTTCAGAGAAAATCAGTGAGAATCATTACGTGGTTGGAATACAAGCTTTTAAACTCAGGGACTGCTATGTAACCAGTTCTCCAAAGAGGTTAAAGGCTAACTTGATAAGAGTATCAAATTAATAGGAAAGAATACTCTGAAAATAATGTAACAATATTCAGGACCAGGAGTAAAAGTTAGAAATGCTCAGAGGAGAAAGGAAAAACACTACTACTAATAGTACTAATCACTGGAACAATTTTAAAAAAAAAAGACATGCTAGACTCTCAAATTTGGGAATGTTAACAACAGGCTTGGAAGTTATTCTAAAAGAGATCCTTTAGTTAACTTAGACACAAATTTACTCAGGAAAGATCACAGAGAGATAAGACTTTAAAAACTGCATGCACAGACTAGCATTTTTGCACTGGGGACTCAAACTGGGTGGATAATTTCCAGAACGTAAAGACACCAGCTCCAGGCCATATTACTGCCATGTGGCTGAGTAGCCTGCTGGTCACCAGTACCCACATATACAGGATTCTCCTTTCCAAATATAGTGCTTTGCTTTTTGAACCTCACACTGTAATTTCATCTGTACTGTAGCTGCTTAGACTGCTTCCAACAATGATGTGGAAATGGACAAAAAGTCTCCCTGCAATGGAGGTAGATGGCATTATGGCCTCATTGCAGTGTGAGCCAGAGGTGCAAGACGGTTGCTAAAACACATTGTTTCATCATGATTTGGTCTTGATGAACGCATACTGGTCATGTGCCACTGCACCCTCTCAGCACTGAAAGGCCCTAGTTAGGGTACAGAAATTCAGTCTGTTTGTCTTCGGTTCTCTTCTCACATACAAGAATCTAATGAAATTTAACAAGGCCAAGTGCAAGATGTTGAACTTGGGTCAAGGCAATCCCAGATAAAAGTACAGACTGGGAGAAGAACTCCTTGAGAGCAGCCCTCTGAAGAAGGACCTGGGGGTCCTGACGGATGAAAAGCTGGACATGAGCCAGCAGTGTGTTCTTGCAGCCTGGAATGCCAACAGTATCCTGGGCTGCATCAAAAGAGGGGTGGCCAGCAGGGAGAGGGAGGTGATTGTCCCCCTATGGTCTGCTGTTGTGAGGCCCACCTGGAGTACTGTGTCCAAGCCTGAGGACCTCAGTAGAGGAAGGATGAGGAGCTGTTGGAGCATGTCCAGGGGAGGGCCATGAAAATGATCACAGGACTGGAGTAGCTCTTCTATGAAGAAAGGTTGAGGGAGTTGGGCTTGTTTAGCTTGGAGAAGAGAAGGCTGTGGGGAGACCTCACTGCAGCCTTCCAGTACTCTAAGGGAGCTCGCTTACAAACAGAAGATGGACTGATTTTTACACAGTGATAGGACATGGGGGAATGACTTTAAAAGAAGGGAACTTTGGGTTAGATGTTAGGAAGAAATTTTTTACTCAGAAGGTAGTGAAGCACTGGAACAGGCTGCCCAGAGAGGTTGTGGATGCCCCATCTCTGGAGGCATCCAAGGCCAGGTTGGATGGGGCCCTTGGAAGCCTGATCTAGTGGCTGGAAACCCTGACCATGACAGGGGGATTTAAACTGAAAGATCCAATCCTCTCCAACCTAAGCCATTCTATGATTCTCTGTTTCTCATTCCCTTCTTTTTAAAGGTAAGCAATATATCTGTCCTCTTGCAGATTCACTTCTTCTCAAATTCACCTATCTTTTCAATCACTGTGTAGTAATGGCTCATTTCAGTTCCCATAACACTCAAAGGGTATACTCCAGCAAACCTAATGATTGGAGTGCCCAAAAAGTATTTAAGAATTATTTGACCTGATCTTTGACTATTTGGTCAGCGTTCTTGTCCTCTCATTAACTGTTGTTAGTGGCATGAGAGAAGCAACCACAATTTCATTGCAAAATGAAAAAAACAACAACAGTAAGACTGAATGTTTCTGCTCCTGTTTCCATTAGGTTAGACAGTTGTACTTTCTTCTATCTCCTATAAAAGGAAAATATTTATAGAAATGTTGATATTGCTGATTGTATTTCATTACAATCTCTGGTTGTAATGAAATGTTTTTCTTAGTATTTCTGGTCTTGTCCATGCATATCAATGTATTTTTATAAGCAGCACCCTTTTTCTACTTATGGTTTCTCCTTGATTTTTCTGTCACTCAAAAGATCCTGGTACTGCATTCTGGTCTTTTACAAAAACTTCTATCTTCAGAGAGAGAATTATTTGGCTTTTTGTGTTTTCTCCCCTACAAACTTTCAGATCTCCACTTTGTGTTTGAAATCCTTCCTAGGAGAATTTGCCAAACAAATTTACTGAAGTTCACTGCTGTTGTCTTACTGACTGTTATCATGATGCATGGAAGCCCTCAGACCATCTCTGCATCAAGTCTTCTCTAGGATGAGAGCCATTAATCTGCTGCATCAAGCCACTGCTGGTAGATTGCAGCCTACGCCTTTCTCAGAAGTCCCCTTTCTGGATGCAGTACTCTGCTAATGCACAACATTTCCCCCTCAGCCTCTTTCCTTTCCACCCCTTATCATGATTCCCTGTTGGTATCACCTGCATGGCTTCAACAGCTACCACTTGAGCTAAATGAAGGACAATATTTATATTATCTACTGGCAATAGTAATTTATTAAATTCTGGAAGATCAGCCACTAGAGGGAATCTAAGATATGCCGCCAGCATGTTAAGCTCTCTCCCTTTGATCCTTTACCTCATACATGGTGGCATTTGGAATGGCTTTTATGCATAATGAAAATCTAGTTTTACAACCCTTAATAGACAATAACTATGGAAATGTCTATTCTCTGCAATGAAAATATCTTTGCTGAACTGCAGCTGCTGTGGGTTATCTCTGAGAGTCTATTTAAATCCTAAAATGAGCACATACTAACTCCCTCTTGCTGCCCATAGATGCAATACTGTGCTTTCTAAGGCTCAGTTGTTCAGGCATTTCTGTTTCTGTTCATAATTCATTAATCTGGCACACACTATTTTCTTCTCAAAACAGAGAATACACCATTATTTTCATGTAGTATTATCTCTAGGTTCGTGCAACTTTCTGAGAAGTACAGTGCAGTGTAATTCACTATTTATTAGAGAATTATCAACTTTATGTAAAGATGAGAGATGTCAATAAAAAATAGAAACTGGGCAGACTAACCTCATTAGCAGCACATCAGGATCCCAACTGAGTTAAGTACTTGATGATGCTGACAGAATGAAAGGGATTTATTTTTCAGTCTGTTTAATAATCTTTTACTTATTTTTACATAAGGAGATCTCCAGTATTCACTTGGAAAGTTTTGAAGGCCATAAATGCATACCTTCCAAGCTTGATTCACCTATTATTTGACCAAAGGAGGTGTCATGGTGTGTATGGCCAAATATACAGCAGAGGCTCAGGGACTACAGGGCAATCACATTTTTCACTTCAAGGGACAGCCCACAGGCAGGGACATCCTCCCTTTTGGCATGGATGAGATGAGCCAGGAAAGCAGGAGGCAGGTCAGATAAGGAACAAGAGGTGAAAAGACTCGAGCCTAACACTGCACTTCTTGGTTCAGCAAACTTTACTTGTATTGTGGGAGCAGCTAACTACTGCTTCACTAGTTGTTTTTAACAGCTTGATTTTGCTTTCTTCCCTGGGTGCCTGATGCCATTTACAGTCATAGAAAGCATGAAGCTGACACTTCTTCTGTCATGTCCATTTAAAAATAAAGTAGGTTTCATAAAGCAGAAGAATGTTTTATGACATCTCAGGGGTGATGCATCTCTAGGTTTTAGTGCTGCAGGTAAAGAAAAGCTGAATTGTTTTGACTTATTTTGAGTGAGAGATGGCAAAATGATGCAGACCTGAAGGTCCAGTCTCACAGAGAATTCTCAGCTGCAAATACAAGACCAGGAGTTTTGAGGATAGAATTGGATAGCTTTCTGCTGTCCTTGCTTTCCCGTTTCCTTATACAGCATTCATTATTTTTGTCTGTTTAAACCAAGTGGAAATAGGATCTCTGAAAATATGTATTTCAAATAAGTGGTCACAGACACAAAAGGATTTATTTAAATTTAAGCTCCCAAGAGAAGGATGTTTTGTTACGTCTCCAGTTCCACTTTTGTGAAATCTTCCTGCTGCAAGAACACTGGAAGAACGTACTGTCCATGTGGGAGAATGTACTGTCCATTTTTGCCAACAGAAAAATTCAGTGGGACTTCTCTGGAAGTAAGATAATACCCAGCAAGGGCTTTTGGGCTTCCCAGTGTAACTCCGCTGGAGTTTTAAGTGATGCCTGCCCTGCTTGTATCCCTCTATTTTGAGGCAATATGGTCTGCAGTTTGCAAGCATGAAGAATGCAAGAGTACAGCTTCCACATCAAATACTTTGACCTAATGAAGTAATTTAAGGACACTGCTGATGACATGACTTCTTCTAAAAATGTTCTGTTACAAATCATCCTTAAGGTAACTACAACAATAAGTAATAGGGAAATACTTTCTAAACAATTTTGACTTTTTTTTTTTCCCCACCTGCAGAAAGCCATCAGTACACAGGAAGACAGTGCTTACCCGAAACATCTGCCACGGAGACTTAAAATTGAAACTGGAGATGACCCAAGAAGAAGCAGGGGTGAGGGCAGAGAGGAGCAGGTTGGACCACAGCTTTCAAATACAAATGAGGGCAGAAGGACTAGTCATTGTACAAAGGGGCAGGCCTTCTGTTCCAGGGATCTGTCAAAAACCTCAGCTTTTTCATATGTATCACCGCAAAAAGTCCACAAAGCTGAGAGTGCCCTTTTAAACAAGCTACTGAATCTCATGTAACTGGTTTGCGCTGTATGATTCAAGAGGCACAGGCTACAATAATGGAAAAAAAATGACCCACTACAGATTTGAAAGATATGCATCACTTTTTAAAATCTAACTTGAAATAGAAAAACATCTCCTTGCTAAATTGCTATTTTTGTTGTTGCTGCTATTGTTGTTTTTTTGTTGTTTTTTTTCTGATTGCTAAATTGATTTCTTCTGCTTTTTTTATCTGAGACTGCACGCTTCCCTCATCTTTTTCTTCTTCTCTCTTTTTATTTTAAAACCTTTGATGACATAAAAACTCATTTTTGTATTTTTCTTTAACCTTATTATGTCAAAAGGAAGTCTGATTTATTTTTTCTCCCCTAAACTCCTGCACTGCTTGTTAGCTAAGGAGCCCATCATGCAAAATCAGTTGCAAAATATAGTTGGAGCCCTCCTGACCTTTCAGTGAGCTAAATATCCCATGTAAACGATTGAGAGACTTGGGCATGCTCAGCTCCCTCATTCAATTTGCATGTACTTGTCTTCTTTTTCCTAAGATGGCTGTTAGCTCTAAAATAGCTGCCATGCATATAGGATCAGATATTTTCTGTCAGTTTATCTAAAGCAATTACAATAACAGATGGTTGTCCTCATTGGCTTGAGAAAAGTTGCCTTTAGCTTTCACACTGAGTAACTTCAACTGATAAATTATTTAGAAATAAATGGGAAAAGAACTAGGGAAAACAATATAATTAAATGGCTTTATGTCCTTATCTCTACTTTTTAAAAAGCTAGATCTTCAATTTAAATCCATCATGCATTGAAACAGAAAAACTATTCTCCTCTTTGTGTTTCTTAAAATATTGATATATTTATATTAAAATATGAATCAAAGGAATTACAATAATTCATAATTAAAAACCAAAGCCCACCACATTGCTACAAGAGCTATTTTTCCTGCAAGTGCACTCCTGCACAACCAAAATATCCTGACAACTCCAGTTGGGAGCACTTTAAAAGAAAACATGAGAAAGGGATAAAACAAAAAAGACTCAGCACATGAACTACTACATTGTGTCAGACAAAAAGTTTATCTAGTGCAGGATCCTATTTCAGATAGTGGCCAACACTAAGTGCCTGGAGAATAGTTTAAGAACAGAAAAGCATGCAATGATATTATTATTATAGGCTACGCTCTCTGTGGTTCAGAGCCTTTGTATTTAATCACCCTTGACAAATCTCTCTCCAATGAGCTTGTGCAGTTGTCCCTTGGACTAATGTGAAATTTTGTTTTGAATCTACCATCTGACCATTCAGTTTAGTGCCCTGTAATTCTTGTACTGGAAGACTCAGTGAACATCTTGTCCTCATTTATCCTTTATTTGCTTCTCATGATTTAATAGACCTCTGAGATATCTCTCCTCAGTCATCCTCGTTTTAAGTGAGGACAGCACAGAATAAAAAACAGAGGGATAGCAGGTTATCTACATGCAAAGTGGCTGCACTGTACTGCTTTTCTAGCAAAAGAGCCTTTTGTACCACACTGAGCTGGTGATTTTCCCTAGTACCCACATTGAGAATCTTGTAATACTTTTTATTTAATCCTGGGAATGAATCTGAGATTATAGATGAATATAAAGCGTTCCTAAAAATTAAAACGCTGCAACTTTAGAGCACTGTTGTTTATATTAAAAAGTCAAAGAATATTAGCTAGGTGTGTCCAACCAGCTCTCTGGAAAATTTTACTCTTGCTTTGCTCACTCAAAGAGTACTAAGAATCAGATTTTATTTATCCAGGCCTAACAGTATAAAAGACCTGAGCACCACAAACCACATTCTCCATGCAGGCTCTATCATAGCAAGACAAGTTCATGTACAGTAGATTGATTCAGTTCTCCCTGATCATACAACAAGTTGGAAATAAGTCCATCAAGAGTTACAGAAAGACTTGCATCTCCAAAGTGGCTGAGATGTCACTGCTGTCCCACTCATATCTGAATCTCTTTCATTATCAGGAGTTATGGCCCTTCCAACGCTTGCTTAGGTAGGGAACATAAAAATTACTGGCATTTGTCACAATTGAGGCTGGACCACAGATTTTTGTCATATATGACTCCCTTGAAATTTGAGCACAATTTTTACCTATGGGAAAAACTCCCATCTGTAACTAGTGTTGCCAGCAGAACTGTCCCAGGATGAACTGAGCAACTTTTGATTGCCATTTTTACAGACATGCTACCGTTCGGCATAAACAAATAAACAAATCATTTGCTCAGTTTGTACCGTGTGAGTAATAATTGTTATTTCACATGTGCCCTGATACTTTAGGATTATCACTTAATTAGCTAAATATAAATAGAGCAAGCAATTGGTGAAAGTCTCACTGGAGATAGCCCTTGGCTCCATGATGGACCCCAAAAGAAAGCCTGGCAACAGGAAAAAGACAGCTCTAACAGCCACCTGCTTTAGATCTGGCACGAATAGATGGACAGAGGCTTTTAGTCTCCTTCAGGATGCTACCCTGCACAGTGGGGTATTAAAAACAGCAGCTGTGGTGTCAACATGGTTCTTTGGAGTGCTTTCAAACCTTATTTCTTCTCCTCAGAATGGGTAAATTTCAGAAATTATAGATTAATTTCAAGAGTGGGTGTTGTAGAGGTTTCCTTTATCCTACACACATTTACAGTAGGATATTATTTTCACATAAGTTATGACAAAGTTCAAGCTGCAGTTACACTGTGCTCTTTTCAAAACAAAAGGCTCCCATGAGAGCAATACTGTCAGTATGGGTGTACCCAAAGCCCTCAGCTCAGTAATACCACAGCTCCCTTCCTGCTAAGGATATGCGTCCTTGCAAGCAGTCATTTTCACAGTAACAGACAAGTGGATTTAAAATAATATGCAACCAGGCTAGTTTATTTAAAGGCCTTTCTCGGTACTCTTCCAGTTTGTAGCTGCCATAGGGAGTCATGTTCTCTGCCTTTACCTCCTGAGTAAGCTTCAGTGTTTGAGAGGTCCTCAGCCCTCTGTATGAGCTGATACCTGCTTTTGCTGCCTGCTGGCACCAAATTATGGCCAAAGGCAGGTAGAAAAGAAGATACCTTGTTATCTATAGCTCGTAGACACGGCAGTCTCTAAGAAATAAGGGTAATGCCAGGATAATAAAGGGAGCTCGGATGGACAGAGATAAGCTGGACTCTTCTGTACTGCACTGGAGAGCAAAGGCAGGTGAAATTCGGTAGAGCCAAACGAGATTTGGAATTCCTCTTCATCTGTACTCCATTTGAGACTGAAGGAATACAAGAGCTATGGGTCTAAACACATGAAGATATTTACGAGAGACCCTCTCTCAGTGTTTCTCACTGTTTTACAGAACAGAAAGATGGAGATGTACAAGCATGTAATAGAAATAATCTCTGAACATTTCTTAAATCAGTTTGCTTACACTGTAAGCAAAGTATCAAAAACTTTATCCAACAGAAGATGAGAGACTTAGAGGATTTTGCACAAGTCAGGGCTTTATGGTTTGACCATGAGTATGCAAGCAGTCATCTTGCACTCACAGACTTTCCATGCAGATATCCATATATGTATCAGCAAAAAAGAGGTGCAGACATCAGTGACAGAAGAGTCATCTGCCTGGCTGTGAAATATGCGCATCTTTGGTTTTCTGAACACACCTATCATCAGCATATAATTTCCCTCATGCAAATATTTGCCATTTAATTGCAGAAATCTGGCTCTCAGTGCTTTGGGAGTGAGGGATATGACACTCACAGATGTACAACTAATATGGGAAAATAAAGGAAAAAATGGAGACAGGGAAAACGAATAGCGACTTTCAGTTTTTGGCTGCAAGAGATCTTCTACAGTGTACTTCCTCTATTGCTTGAAGAGGCTGAAAACCATAATAGAAATAGATTTTAATTGCTCTGTTCACTGCTTTTTAGCAGGAGAGCAATTTACTTTGTGTGCTGACTAAATGCAGTCTGAATTGATAGGTGCCCTGACAGACACTGCCAAGCTATCAGAGCTTTCTGCGCAAACAGAGGTATTCAAAACTAAATCAGGACACTGCTTTATCTCAACTCACTAGGACACTGCTAATAAAGGGTTTTGAAATCCTCTCTGCAGGGCAACATCTAAATCACAGAATGCCATTTTATTTTCCCTAAATGAGCGAATAAAATCAGTCAGCCAGGAAAACGAAACAGTACAGCACTTGCACGCTGTCTTTCCTCTCCCACATTTCTTCGCGAGCACAAACTGCATGCTGGTGCCCAAACGCACCTAAAGGAGGTGGATGCAGAAGTACTGCTGCAGATGCACCAAAAGCCACGTCCCTCCACCAGCTGGCCTGCACCGGGCAGGTGCAAGGAGCCGGTGAAGCATCGAGGGCTTTGCTGCTTGCTCCCCTCCTTTGCCAGCTGGGAAGAGGGAGCATGGTGCGAAGGGGAGGGAAGGCAGCAGGCCTGGCACTTGGCTGCTGTTCCAACTGAGCAGCCTGCCAGCAACAAGCAACCAGCCCACACCCTGTGGAGGCCCGCTGGCCATCGCTGCTCTACCAAGCTGCCCACCTGCCCCGGTGGTGCAGGACCAAGAATGAAAACTGCAGTGAACTCACTTCTAAGTAAACTGAATTAAATAACAGGAGCGGGAGCCTGGGAGCAGCTTCCTGTGATCAGAGCACTTAGCCAGCATCACTGGTGATAAGGAAGCACGAGCAGTGCTGCTTTTTATTCTCTCTTTGTGGGTTTGATCTTATTACAGAAAACAAATTTACCAAGCATGAATTACCACTGAAATTCTTAATGCTTTGGCAAAGAAGAAAAATCAGATATGGATGCTGGCAAATGCGCATGGCTGCTAGGGAGAATGCCTCTCCTCTCCACACTTTTGTCTCCCAACTTTCAGCTAGGAGCTGCTGTGCGAATTATTTCAAAAGACGGGCTGCAGAAAAAGGATCAATTAATCTGCCGAGCGAATTTCAGAATCCATTCTCAATGCCGCTGATAGCTGGAGACCCCCTCCCTGCGCTCGGTAATTACCCCAATATTTCCTGCACGCTTGTTTAAACGGCTTACATTTGGGCTGCCTGTGAAGAAGAGCTCCCCGTCCGCTGATCTGAGGCAGGGGAGAAAGGCAGCTCTCCTTATCGCTCTGCTTCACTCCATCTGCAGCCAGCGGGGGGGCCGCCTCCTCATTGTCCCTGGGACAGGGGACGAGCAGGCTGGGGGACGCAGATAGATGTGACACCAAAGGAGAGCAGGACTTTCCTACTGCGCCGGTGCCGAAGAAAACTCATCACGCTCTTGCTGTTTCAAAGGCAAATAAGGAGCCCCTTTAAACCATAGGCCTGTCCCTTAATTATACAAATGCAGCGATCAAAGTTATTATCTGTCCTTACAAAGGCTGCAGCTTTAATTGAATGGTGTGTTGCTACCTTTGAGAGAAAGTGTTCAATCTTCATGGAGAGCAAAGGGACAGGAGGGAGAAAATGGAAAAAAGCGAGAGAGCAAGAGGAAAGGAACAAGAGAAAGGGATATGGTATTTAACAAGTAGGCTGCTTTATATGGAAATGTAATGAATACGGTTGATAAAAAAAAGGAGAGACAAAAAGTTGTGAAGTTTCAAGCTGTGAAAGAACTTCAAAGTGTATTCAAATGTCACATTGATTTTTCTTCAAATCACTAAGTAGGAAGTTTTTCAAAAGAGGAATATGATCTCCTATTTTATCCACTAATGTTTCATCTACAAAAAGGGGAGAAAAAGCGCAGTGTTTTCCTTTCACATGATATAATCCCTATATTGGAAGTCTTTATCTTTCTTTCCTAACCAAAGGTTTCTTTGGTGTTTTCAAGAATTGTGACGTCTTCGCCATATTTGCATATTGTAAGTTAAGTCTGAAGAATTTCAGCACTGAGACCCTGCTCTATATTGAGCTAAGTGGGGGCAAGCCACACCACAGTGGGACCTCATTACTATGGTTCTCCAAACTAATGATGGTAAGACAGTATCTCCTTCCCTAGAAAGAAATGATGGCACACCTCTGGGAGCAATTTTCAAAGAGACACTTAACAAAGCCAAGAAGACTTTGCATGAGGGTGGTAGCATATCAGCAAAGGAGCACAATAAAATTATGCTAACTATTAAGGCAGTGACTCAACCCAACATGAACAATTTACTTCAAAATTAAAATTGACATCACGACCATATGCAATGTTCAACAGACGACCACATATCTAGTCACTAGGAAGAACCATGCTCTAAAAAATGACTACCAGCTGTTTTATATTTATACTGCTTTCCATGAAAACTTGATAGAAATTCTGAATAGCATCTTTGGGAAGCAGAGCATAATTAATGCAAAAAAAGAAACATTAGCAGAAACAAAAGCTATTTTATGACAATTTTTGACTATCTCCAACTCTTATTAAAAGCCTGAGTTCCTAGAGCAATGCAAAGGAAAGGCTTATGCAGCACTCACAGTAAAAGAACAACTCTGTAAACATGCAGACCACAAAGAGAGAGAAATGAAAGTAAAAGCAAAAAAATAATCTTTTAAGAAATTGTGATTTCTCAGCTGCTCTCAAGGTTTTGGGGTGATTTCATAGTATTCCAAATGTAACTTTAAATTAGAAAGAATACTTTTGACTAAGAGGCTTGACTGGGAGACCACTGCATATTAAACAAATTCCTCTGAAGGTCAAAGATTATAAAACTGAAAGGACAATATGAGAAGAATAAGGATCAAACCAGATCAAAATAGTTGTATCTTTGTAAGCAGGCATGTTTTGGGGTGCACTCTGCAGTTCTGAAAATAGGCATGAACCTTGGTTTCCTCCTGTAGGGGCTGCAACCTTACTACTGTAGTCTGAAGAGAAACCAGAGGGTGAGAGGCACAAGGAACACTGCTGTGTGTATCTCACAGAGGGCAACCAAGACGTTATGACTGCATGAAGACCCTGCAGAGCACACCTGCTTCAGGTAAGTCACATGAATTTTTAAATATGTCAAGTGACTGGAGTCTTTGCTTATCTTGTTTTGTTTTTCTGTTCTCATAAAGAAATCACAGAAATGAAAGATAACACACACCCTTCTTTACCACGTTTAGTTCCCTTGCACATGGATTTCCATGCTAATACTATTAACTCCAGGCAGAACACACTCAGATTTGTGTGGACAGTAGCCCAGAAATTGGATTTTTTACTTAAAGAGATTTGCATTTGTGTGTCAGCTGGACGTGGGAAGAGTCTCAGCTGGTTGCCTAAGACTGCTGCTTCATGGAGGAATCCTAAACCAGCGTGATAAAGGGGCAGAGTCTCACCTATATGTCTGTCTGAGACTCAGTAGCTGTCATACTCTGTGAAGCACAGGCAGGTGTAAAACACAGAAGTGCTACACCAACCAACTCGTGAAATAGGGATTTCTTCACCCAGAGGGAAGCAGTAAGAGACTGATTTTCAATGAGCATTTCGTAGAATTAAAAAAAAAAAAATCGTAAATTTCAGATTTTATAATGAGAAGAGCTTCTAGATATGTTTCAAGCTAAGATGATAGAACTTAAAAAAAAAAAAATATATATATATATATATATATACATATATATATTAGTAGCAATGCTTGACCAAGTAGAGCTATCTACTCCCTCGGCTGACAGCTTTGAAGTCAAAATAACCACAGTTCAAATTCCTGTTGTAGGAACAGTGCCAGTACTGGCTATAGGGCACCCTTTCAGGACTGTTTGAGGAAAGCTTTGGGTGTATTCAGTATCTGCAAGACTCCCTTCTTCTCCAAACATTTCAGTAAGAATAAACCAGCCCTTTGGATACATCTCTGTGAGTAATCTGTAAGAAACAGAGCTGCTCTCCATCACAGGGACTCCACTGTACTGTCTGTAAGAGTTTGGACTCTGGACTCAAATGTAGAAGAGAAATGTAAGCAGTATGAGCCAGGGCTTTGTGGGGAGTGCCAAAATAGACAAAACTAACGTTAGGAGTGAGGTTTTGAAGATACCCTTCTGAAGATCTCCTGGCATAAGCCTACCAAGGACAGGGTGGAAAGAGACAACAAGAATAAGACCTAAAGGGAGGTAATCCAAAAGGGCCACGTAGGCAATGTGGTAACACAGTGGAAAGGAAATATTTATCTTTCCCAAGGGAGCCAGATGAATAATTACTTTAAAGCGATTAGCACTCCTTGCTTTTTTTAAAGATCTCCCAGAAGCTTTTTGCAGTATGTGCTTCTCCTTTTGTAACTCCACTCTCTCTACTTGCAATTTTATTCCTGTAACTTGCTCATGCAACACTGATCAGTGAGGTTTTCTCAACAGGTGGTTCAGGCCCCAGGAATACCTGCTAAATTTCTAACAACTGGAGATAAGATCTGAATAACAATAAATGTAATTATTCATCTCTATATGGAAATACCAATTTCTCTTGCTCCTGCTTTGTAATATAATTACCTCCTACTTAAGAAAACAGAAATATGCCCTTCTTGTGCTATGTTTTCAGCTTCCTAAGAGATAATTCACACAGACTTCACAGGGAGAGGTTTGTTTGTTATTTAAATTTGGCTGATAGAAAATTTATCCAAAGTAGAGCAGGTTGCATTGAATTTCATATGGTTGCTGGTTGAGATAAAGAATTCTTTTGGAGCCCATGGAAAATGCAGGACTGCCACCAGACCTAGGGACCATCAAAAATCTTGGCTTGTTTTCACTCCATTTGCAAGGTGCATTTCCTTCACCTTGCCTATTGTAATGTAAATGCAGCATATTTTATAAAAATTAAAAAAATAACAGGCAACTACCAAGGCATAGTATATCTGTTGTGATGAACGTCTTCCCTACTCCCTTCCCACAAGTTACCTTCTGCTAGCATTAGGAGCCTTCATTCACAATACCCAATTTAGCAATATCAAATTCCCCCTCAGTAAGCCCCTCTTTTGGAGACTCATTTACCTTTTCTAAGCCTTTTAATAACTAAGGGAAGCTAAAGCTATTCAGTTGTAAGTTTATCTGGACAGGAACTTCCAAAACAATCGAGGGTGTTTTTCTTCCAAAGATTTTTCTCAGATTAGAGAGCCATTATTTATCCCTGTGGGAGATACCACAGTTTGCTCTAAAATCATAATCATTTAATACTTGGATTGTACTCAGATTGTTAGTAGATTTCCTCAAAGCTGAGATTAAGCCCATCAGGCTACAATTCTTCAACTTGTTCTGTTATTCAGTTAAAACAGTATAATAACTTTTATACTAAGTATAGGCATCAGGCTGGATTTTCCCTTTTAAAGGGAACAGCTGCTATTTTTAATGATTTATTACCAGTATCTTCCCTGTTTCGCACTTTATTTCTTTCAGAACCCCCTGATGAATACCATCTGGTTCAAGTGATTTACTACACTTGCATTTCATGAGCTTCTCCACGACATCCCAAATTAAGACAAGGAAAATATAGTCTGTGTTTCAGGAAAATCTTTCTGACAGATCTATTAGGCTATGGAGTAATCTTTCAGTGGGAGTCTCATTGTCTGAGACATTTATAGCAAGACTGGACAAAGCACTGGTAAAATATACTGCAGGGGACAATTCTGCATTAACAGAAGGGTAGTCTAGATATATGGCTTTGAAATTGAGCTGGTCAGAAAAAAATTTAAGTGAACCATTTTCTGTTGGAAAATATGGTTCTGACAAAACTAAATATACTTTGTTGAACCAATGATTTTGCTGACCATTATTTCAGAGAGAAAAAAAAGGGGGAATTTTAATGTCAAAGTGTCATACAGAAGTTTTTTTTCTGAATAAAGAATTTCATTACATTCCCATCCAACTTTTTTTAAATCCCATTCCTATACTACAGAAATCAAAATGAAAAAAAAAAATTTTGTAACATTGAAATGACCAATTTTGTTGTAGTCAAAAAATTAAAGCAAATTAGAAATAGCGGTAAAGACAGAGGATGAGTATTGCCTTCCAACATGTTTCTGAAAGTTCTCCATGGCAAATGTCATCTCTTTATGCTCCAAGTATTTGATTAGTTTCAGTGCATTTGCCCTCTCCCTAAGTCATTTCAATGCTTAGTGTCTCAGTTCCTTCCAGATTAAAAGGAGGAGAGGAATGTGCATTTTTTTCAGAGAAGCAGAACTGAAAGTCAGTTCATAACAGCTTATATTTTAATAGCAAATATCTTCCTCATTCCCTGTGGAGTAGCTTCTTTATTGCCCTCAGGTTGCTTTGCAGTTTGGTTCTGCTTTCACTGATGTGCTTTATCCTTCCTGCTATAATATAATTGGAAATCTTAATCATGGTTGAAATCACTCCAAAGACACGTGGAAAAGCAGTCCAACTCTAAGAGAGACTGGATTTTTTTTAAAGCTTGGCTGGTAATGAAATTTCCTGGAAACCCTTTTACCCTCTTCAAGAGTAGGACACAAGATTTCTGATATAAAAAAAATAAAAAATCTTTCAAAAGTTTCAAAGCTAGTGTTTATTTTCAATGTCCTGGGATATGGCTGAGTTTAATAGCTTTGAAAACTACTGTCCTCAGAAGCAGAAAGTGACTATATTTGAAGGCTGCCAGTTGCCTCAACTTTCTAAAGAAGCTTTCTGAGAATGTTCTCCTACTTCTATTGGATCTTGCCTTCTTTTTAGTCACCGTTTGAAGCCCAGTATCTTCTACAAACTAGAACATGAATTGGCAAAAAGAAAACACTTCTGTACTCCCACTTAGATGCCTCCCACAGTGTTTTCCATTTCCTCATGAAAATCCTCTCTCCTTCTACCAATGGTAAGTTATCTTTGCTGTCTCAATTGAGCCCTGGCTGCTTCCCACACACATCTTGCCTTTTTGAAGATTATCAGAAAGACAGGAAGGTTTCCTTCCCACTTCATGGGATCCATCTGTGATCCCACAGGTAACTGGAAGAGTGAAGTGTTCCCATTTCCACCTGCAGAACCAAGCCTACAGGCAACTACTACTACTCAGCAATGCCTTAGCAAGTGTATGATCATTCCTTGTAGGAGTGAGGTTGCTAAGGTTACCTAGCTACTGTGCGTAGTTTTATTGACTGTTATCTGCTCTTAAGCTTTTATATAAAAGAAGGCACATGCAAACCAGGTATTGCCTATTGCTGCCTTATGTTTGGACAATAACCTTCTTACACTCTGCATCAAAAGTTGCAGGTTTTTAAGAGAACAGAGAAAGAAGGTGCTCAGAGGTCTCATTTTTTAACAGAAAAGAAACTGAGAAATAGCTACCTTGTAGCTCCCACAGGCTTGAGCAAGAAGCTCTCCCGAGCCTGTGCTGCAGAACAGCAGAGGAAAGGAGATTTCTGGGTTCTTTCATAGATGGTAACTCTGAGTAACAATGCCCCACATTTCATCCTGTGGGGAACAAAAGGAAAAGTCCCAGATAAGTGGAAAGAGGTAGGAAACATGGTTGAAAGTTAGTGAAAGTCTTGTCATATTTCACAGTCATACCAGTCTGCAAGGAAAGGTTTCTGTCAGCTCCTTCTGTAACACATATTGTAGGAGTTAAGTCACAAGGACTTAATTGTACTTAACACAACATAAATGCACTGCTCTCCCATATTCACAATGCACACACAGGATTGGTTTAGTTAGTACCCAAATTCACTGCGTAGGTTTTTTTTATGTGTGTTTTGTACCAGGGAAGAAGTGAAATACACTGTTGATAAGTGAATACAAATATATCGTTGCTTGTATGAATTCACAGAAGCCTTTTTCATAAAAAAAGCTGTGATCATTTTCCAATGTGGCTGAGAAACCAGTGATCTTTTCCTATAGCTCACCGCACTCAGAAGCTAACCTGGGGATCTCAAGTGACCTGTAACATTCATTTCAGCTTTTGGGCACTTTTCTTGAAGTTTTAAACCTGATGATCAGTTTAGGGAATTTGTCAGCGTACAGAAAGGCCTAGACTTCACCTGCAGAGGTTGGGGCAATGAAGCATGGAGGATACACTAACATTTTGAGGGCACAGTGTGCAGAAAAATTTTAACTCGTATTTTCACATCACACTGTTCTGCGAGTGGAGCAGTGAACTTAATGCAGGAAGGTATGATCGATATTAAGTTGTGCTTTCAGTTTTAACATTGAGTACAAGCTAATAGTTACAATAAAGAAGTCAAGAATTAATATATAAATCATTTTTAGCACAATCAGTACAGTCTGCCCATCATGCATTTCTGTGATAAAAACAACATTCCATTAACTTGCTCATTTCAAATCCATCTCACAGATCTAGTATTTGATGATTAGCTTTAACTATTCCTAATGTTAGTCTTGCTCACATCCATCCAGACACTGAAATGAATATCCTAGCATTTAGTAGTAAACACAAGAGATGGATCTTCTCATGAACTCAACTTCCTGATAAGCTTTTCCATTAGCATCTACCCCATGGCAAATATTTCAGATTTCTGTAGCCTTGCACAACATTTCAATCTTCAATTAATATCAAACATTATTTTTTACTGGACATTAAACACACATACATCCACACATTCAATGCTGTTGTCCAAATCATGCAGAAAAAAGGACTTCAGCACTTCTGGATCAAATATCACAAAATGCTGAAACAGTAATGATTAGAAAAGTGGCACTCAAATGCAAGTGGCACTCAAATAAGTAAAAAGTGTTAAGAAGAATGTCCTAGAAGCTTGTTTAGTAGATCAAGAAACACATTCTTTTATCATCTTTGATTTAAACAGTATATATGCAGTCACTTGTCTCTCTAATGCAAAAATAAACTAAGGTAAACATCATCAACTTCCTTGAATCTGTATTAGGAAGGCCAAGATTCCTGTAAAAACAGGCAAAAAAGTTCTGAAATATAATTGGCCATGTTACCTTCTAGTTCAAGGGAATAAGTTATTACCAGATGAAAGAGGTCAAGCTCTAAATAATAGTGGTGGTTTCAGGGATCCAGGGAATGCTATTAATGTTAAAAGCAATTATAATGCAACTTAATGACTTTTCCTGTTTTATTTACTTTTTTGTTTCTAGCATGTAACAACTTTCAAGAAGGTTACAGAAAAATGGCCACTTGAAGGCAAAAGAGAATTTCATGTTGATCTCACTTTTAAGTATTTGGTGCTAGATGGTTAGAACCTGACACCCTTATACATATTATTCTTTTACTCTGTAAATACTTTTACTAATTCCTACTGTGGCATGTGTTTACCTCCATAAAATCAAGAGGATGGGGATCTGATTTTAAATTCTACAGGAGAAAAAAGCACTGCAGTTTATTCTGGAACAAATCTACCAACTGGTGTTAGTGGTCCCACAGGGAGAAAGGGAAAATATTTCTAGCTCTTCTTTTGTGGGCAGATGGGGCTTCAGATCAAGCTGACTTGATGAGTGGTCACACTACCAGTATGGCAGTATCTTTCAATATACCCTAATTACCACAAAAGGAATATTTTATTAGCAAGCTAAAAAATTCATACTTCATTCTCATTACACAGAATAGTTGAAAACCAAATAAGAACATTGCAAGCGACCTGACAGTAGTCACTGTATTTACTGTTTGTCTATAATGCAAATAGAAAACACAGTACTCAACAAGTACATTGTTTAATTCTCTTCCTGTGTGTGTGCCTATTTCCTTCTCCTGTAATTCCAATGACTTCTGCAAAGTTACTACCTGTCCACATAAGGGAAAACTAAACCTGAAACAACACCATTAGGCATCTTCATTAATTTGGAGTGGCAACATACAAGTAACCTTATTTGTTTTATTTATTGGTCTCACCTTCTAAGAGAGACTTAGGACAGAGCCTTTAAAATACATGGCTTCTTGAAAGTGAACATTAGCACTACTGAGTGATACTGCAATTTGATTTCTGACTCTGGGTCACAAGACTATCAAGTGAGTTTTTATTTTCTCAGTTTTCCAGGCAAGCAGGTCAGGGGGGTCTCCTGTGAGACAGATTAAACTAGACAAAAGTGGATGGTGCCCTAGTCTGTATAAAAATCTGTGTTTGAGAATCATATTGCTAAAAGCTAATGCTGGCCCAAATAATTGTAAGAGATTGGAGAGATAGTGTTACCTGTTGAACGTTTTCATTACTATAAATATGTAGTTTTATCAATACAGAAACACCATTAAAATTCTTATATTGTCATGCCACACTCAAATTCATTATTTCTTTTTAAATTGCAGTGTTAAAAATGCCTAAGGTCATTATGGTACTGCTACCTGATAATTTTGGTGCTTACAATAATTAAAGAGAAGGCATTATAAAAGAACAAAACTCATCTCATGAGGCTCAAAGGCTCAGAAGTAAAATGGGTATTCAGATTGCTCATAGAACACTTCATTGAAGTAGGAATTACACATCTATGAATGCATCATCTTGTCATCTCCCCTGAACTGGGATGCCCTTGCTGGTATGCATGCAGCATAAACCTAGGGCTATAGTCCTCATTTAGACAACAAAAAAAATAATAAATTACAGCTTTTTTTTTTTTTTTTTTTTTTTTTTTAATTAGCCTAAGGGAAAAAATGTTAATAAATGTTAAAAGCCCATCAGAAGATTCTCCCTGGTGCCACTGTCACCTATTACTACCAGAAGGCAAGGAAACACTTCATGCTAAATCCCATACTAAACTCGATTTCTTGAAAAATTCTGAACTGCATCCTCTTAAATACTAAATTACTTTTGATCCCTGAAGCATGTTGACAACAGAAAAAGAGGTCTGATACAGCTATAGCATTTTAAAAAATAGATTATTTTCTGAATACTTGTGATACACTGCTATTTCAAAATCTACTGAAGGCCATTATTAAACAAAATTTATATATTAAATGATCTGATTGGCAGTTATGACATGATAGCCAGGCATTTATGGTAAAACCATCATGTAGGTAAGATATAATTAGCTTCAAGATCTTTGCTTTAAAGAGAAAATTTCATTATGGAATTAGTTGGGTTTTTTTAGAGCTTCAAAGACAGAAAACAAAACCCAACAAGAATGAAGAGGAAAAAGACTCATCATTTTTTAAATGCATTTCATGAGAAATTACTGAAGCAGAACATGAACAATCCTTCTGTTACTTTCATGAAAAATAAAATGAATGTGTAGTTCAGACCTAATTTTTTTAAAGAGTTCAAGTTCCACCTGATATTCTTTATTTGATAAATTATACCAAGAATATAAAAGCTCCTATACTGGTCAGGATCATAACAGGTGGTGGTATTATCTTATAGCTTCATAGACATAAATGTGCTTCAGAGCAGATTAGAAGGTATGCACAGAAATAATGTGACTTCAGAACATGAACAATAGAATTGATTTTCATCAAATTGAGCAAAATTTTAATGGCTCAGATTGGAAATATAATTTAATAAGACTCAGAACTTCATCATTTGGGTTATAAGTAAAGCCACAAATTCCTCAGGTGATGCATCTAGGTAGGTTTCAGAAAAGTGCTCAAGATTGAATTAGGCAGACATGTTTACTTGAATTAAGAGAACCACATACTTGACTACAGTGTCTAACATTGACGAAACTGTACATCAACCTGGTGCAGAGAGTGGGATGAGGTGTTTTTTTTATAGGCACTGTGATTTATTTTTCAGCAACACATTTGAACTGATACAAATATTCCTGTGGATGTCTTACAGCATGGAATCATTTTCCCACTATATACTGAGGCAATAAAGTTTATTCCCTTAAATCTACGTCTGTGTGATTTCTCCAGATGGATTCCAGCCCCTCAAAACACTGAGTGGGTCCAAAATACTGACTTCAATTAAAAAGCTCTTTTTCATAACCAGCTCTAAAATCACCCACGCTCCAGACTTAGATAGCATTATTACAGAAAGTGTTAGCATCATGGGTCAGAGAAATGGATAGGATTCAATAGAGTCAGGAGTCAATTAGAACTAAAGGTACTGTTACAGATGGTGGACTCACATAATTCTCCTTCACACATACAGACATTGAGAAGATGCCTGGGAAAATGCCTTTTTTGCTGGATAAGGTTATAGGGTGAAGTAAAGAACAGAAGAAAGAGGGACATGTAATTTAAGGCTGCAGATGAGTACGTTATCATTTTGATAGGCAGAGAACAATAAAGCAACAGCAGCAAATGGATTGATGTGCCCCACTGATGCGAGAACACTGTGGCACTGAACTGAAATTTTGGTCCTCCAGCTATGGGAGAAATAAAATACATTCTTTTTCTAGCAGAGAAAAGACAGCAGGAAAGAGCTTCATGGAAATAGAGTAGCACATCACCTGTATCAATTTCTTCTGACTGAATATTGGAGTACCTCTAGATTCAGACCACAAAAGCTCATCATGGTCTCCTCAGTAGACACTTCAGCTGTGTCCAGACTTTGCAGTGAACCAAAATCCAGGCACAGAGCAGAGCAGTACTGAGGCAAGGTGGCAAAGCTCTCGAAAGGACACGTGAGCGTACACCTGTATGGGAACTACCTGAACCTCTGATTGATCACCTGAGGCAAGCAATGAGTCAGCTCTGGGAGCACAGGTGAAGGCAATTCACCTGTGCTGCTGGAAGAGGTGGAGCCAGGCTCCACCTCTCCTAGACCCATTTAAGAGCTGACTGCCAGTGGGGAAGGATTTCTTTCTGGAGATCTCTCCTTTGAAGTTTTACAGGAAGCCCAGGACAAGGGTAAGCACTCTACCTATTCTCTTTTTGGTACAATAACCTGCTTAGCTGAAACTCTCTTGTTTATTTCATAATTATAACATCTGCATATTCATTGATTATACAACACCCCAAAACTAATCTCAGAGCATGCTGTTAGGTATCCAAGTCTCCACTATCAGTAACACTGGGACCTGGACATTACATCAGGCTCTGATTCTTACTAACACTTATGTGTACATCCAGCAACAGATGACAGGAAGCTAAAAAAGAAACTACTTGAGAAAGACACTCAATTTCAGATCTTTAGTTTACCTTGGCTTGCATCTAGGATTTGCAAAGGAAAATGATATCTTAAAGCTTTAATTCAAAGGCTGAACATTATTCTCAAATATGTTCAGTAAAGAGGGCAACATCAATATCAACAAAATTTAGAAGCACTCCAAGGAGTAGAAACTTGCCTCTTCTTTTGAAATAAGTAATGTTACATCAAAAGTGATATTTCTCCCTAGTCTTTCTCTAACTGAAACATGTCATGTGAAAGTGAATTTTAGGCCCCTCTGAAATGGGATGACAATTTTTGTACAGGTTTTTATAAAGTCATACTTTCATTTATGGAAATGACAGCAGAGTCTACATTATTTGTTTGCAAACTGTCTGTGGTATTATCTGTCAAATCTCAATTAAGTCTACCTTGGTATCCTATAAAAAGTGTGCATATGCATCACCTAAGCAGAAGAGTTAATTAGCTGAAATATGCCAGCTCCATACCAAGGGAACTATGAATATTCATTGGCTTAGTTCCATAACAGGTAATCGACTATTCTGTTTATGAAGTATGTCAATAGTGCCATTAGCTTATCTACAGTTCCTGGGCAGTTCCTCTGAAAACACTTATTTTCCTAGAAAAAGCCATAGTAATTAAGAATTAAAATGCCTGTAAGGAGATGCCTTGCATCATCAAACATCATCAAACTCTTCTTGCAGACTGAAAAAGGCCTAAAAATCAGTGATGCTGGCCAGTGCACTGCTTCTCTGGTGGACACCTGTGACCCAGCATCTTTGAAAATGAGGAAGGGGAACTAAAAGGAAGGGAGAAACTGTCAGAACAAGAACAATTTATATGCAAAGGACTGGCTGCTGTGGGCAGAAGCAATACCCTGCTTGCATATTGGTACAATCCCTACTGCATTATTAGCTTTCACATATACTTGTACATATTTATTACTATTCCTTCTACAAAGATTACTATCACGTATCTCTGTAAATTCTGAACAGGTACATAATCAAATTGTGAATGTTCTTTTTTATACTAATCATTATGCCAAAAAAACATGTTACTAGCATCTGTTTTATAGGATCCATTGTAGGCTGCAGAGATAAATGTTACTGGCTCTTTCTAGGCTGCTAATACAACTGTTCTCAGGAAAGATGCAAATCAGAGTAACTTGCATGTTCTGTACACATACTATAGAAATATTGTATAATTTTTGAGATACTTTCCATTTTGTTTGAAGATTAGTGAAAGTCAGAGTTTGTATTGTGTTTTCTTCAGCAGTAGGAATCACTGTGTTTACAAATCATTTTCTTCCATTATGGAAATCAGGATCTGTTAAATCAGTTATATCTAAAGGAATGCGTGCATCATTTCACGTGGTTCTGAAAGACCAAGCTGCTTCCTAGTTCCTCCTTCTCCTTCACAACATCTGGCACTAAACTATGACTTCACAGGATTACAAAAGGGCTGAGGTTGGCAGTCACCTGGTCCAATCCCCTACACAACCAGGGCTGCATAGAGCCACATGCCTTGGAACAGTTTCTCTATAACTAGTAAGGTAGTTCATTCTTTCATACCTGTATATAAACCAAAGCTGGCTTATGATGAAATCTGATATATAACTACACAAGTACTTTGCACACTTCCTTTTTCATGTAGTTTCAAGCATAGAGCTTTTAATAATCATACACTTGTTCAGACTCATTCAAATGTTTCTAGTCACAACTTTTATTAAGTCGTCTTCTATAACTATTCATTCCAGTTTCCTCTCAGGTCTTGACTCCTTAGTTACAGTAATAGCCCTCATCTAGTCTCTTTTTTTGGTATTTATGCATCCTTCTTAGAGAAAAGGCTATCCTTTATACTCGGGTTTGGAGTATTTGTGCATCACACACACATTCACCCACTCAGTCCTTTTAGAAATCAGTGTGGGATCCTGAGAAAAGTTAGCTGTATATAATAAAATTATTTTCTTTAAAATATTCAAATCTGTTGTCAATCTTATCTACAAGATCTTGCTTTGTCAAACAACAGTTAGGCAGCTCTGTTCTGAGAATATATGCACATGGAAAGAGATACAGTAATCTGAAAATCAGCTGTAAAAAAAGACAATTAGATCAAAGCAGAATTAAAACTTCTAGCAGGCAGATAAGTCTAGTGTAATTAGATCTCCAAATAGTTTTTCACGCTTTTTGTGCATAGTGTAGCATGTTATTCTTTTCTTTTGTTTTTCTTCAGATACCCTTTTGCTATAACAGGATTTGAAATTTGCCATTATGCCTTCTTGAAATTCAGTAAAAAAAAAGATGAATAGATAAAGGTCTGAGAATAGACATAAACAATCTGTTTTATGCTTTGGGAACTGTAGTTCAATGGGTGGATTTTAGACAAGCATTTTTATAATACAGCTACCAGTGTAATACTGACATCGTTGTATGAATATGATGGAATTTAAAGTCAAGAGGAAATGCTATTAATGAGGAAGCATATGCTTTCTTGCTGAGTTAGAAGTTGGCTCTCCCATTACAGAGTATCACAAATGTGCTGAAATAAATCCCAAGTAATGCATCTCTTTGTGATTATTACAGTCATTTAATTTACTGTTTTTTGTCAGTCTCTTCTTCCCATTAGAAATTACTAATAACTCGCATAAAATTTCACACTGCTTATCTTCTCTACAGGTTTGGCTTTGCATATCAGCTTATAATGAGTTGAAGGGAAAGAAAAATTTCCTTCAACTACACACTGACCTGTTTACAGAATAAACATATATTCTAATTAGCTCCTTATTGTGATAGCTAAAGTCCTAGATTAAGCTTGAACTTGAACCATGCAGGAATACTGGGAACACAAGAGTCTGACCCATGGTCATAAAAGAACCTCAAGCATCTTTCGTTTTGAGCTAAATCAAGGGAAATGGCTAAAGAAGCAGAAAGACGGATACAACTTTTTACTTTAATACAGTTCCTGGTGAGAGGCTTTAATAATCATTTTGAAAAAGCGTGTCCCTAAATTATGCTACCTCAAAACTATAAATAGTATCAAAGGAAGAAATAGCTGTCAAATATTTGTTTCCAGTCAAATGCCAATGAAGCATGGTCAGTTTTGGGATAACTCTCAAAGGGAATGCAGAAACAACCCGAAAGTAAGAAGGATTTCACAATATCTTTCCTTTTAATAACTTACATCATACTGGACTAATTCCAAATGCTTGATTCAAAAAATAAAAAATAAAAAAAAATCCACATGTTGAAAATAAATAGGTTCAGTCCAGGTACTGATCCTTAAAATTTAGGAATGCTGGAATGGCAGATTTTCTTTTTCTAGTATAGATACTAAGCTCGGATGCTTGAGTACTGCAGGTCTACACTGAGTATAATGTGTAGTTATTTTCCCCTATAAAAAAGGGGCAATTTAATGCTTCAGGCGGACTGCAAAAGAGTTCAGATATGAAATAGGTAGATACAGGGAGACAGGAAAATTATAGTTGGTAACATTTATACTAATCAGTGTGTATCTGTGCACTGCTGAGCCTGAAAAATGGATAATCTCCAATATCAACAGGTGACCCTGCAGCAATTTTGCTGCCACATTACTTGCAATATTCAAAGGAAAATATTATCTAAGATAAGATTTGTGGATATAAAGGAGTTAAATATACAGTAGAAAATATACTTGAAACTTGTACAAAAATACGGAATACCACCTAAATGGCTACTTCATAAAATATGAATAAGAGTTCTATTTCTACTCAGTAGAATGCAATTCATATAAATGTTCTGGTAAAAACTCAAACTTCCTGGAAAGGAAAATGAATATAGACTCTGCACAGGGGTTTGCAAATATCATACTTCTAGTAGCAGAACATTCCACCTTAATTGATTCTGACCAATATGGAAAATTCAACTTTGTATTATATTATTTTGTTGATTATGAAAGGCACTCCCAAGCTGCCCTTCTGCTCTGCAATGCCATCCAATTGTTGATGTTCAATTGTCAGTGCAATGCCATTCAATTCAGCACAGTTGAGGGGAAAGCAGAATTGGTTCTCCAATGCAGGAAGAGGGAGACTTACAACTCATCTATCAATATGACATTTCCTATCCTCAAGCATACAAATATGGTTCTCACTGTAACTCTAGTTAAAAGGGAACTTTAAGAGAATATTTTTACGTTTATGTTTGTCTGATGTCTGAGACAACTTTGCAGGGAAGTGGTTTATTTACCACTACATATAAATCCAGGCTGAATTTACCTGACTGTAAATACATTACGTTGGTACACAGTCTTTCTGCAGTTTTCTGTTCATTTGGAAAAAAGAAAAAAAAAAAAAGATCACTTTGTTCATCTGATTTGGAACCCCCCCCCAGTGCAGACTGATATTTGATTATTATTTTTTTCCAGTAAGCAAGCATTTTCTCAGGTAGGCAGGTGCAATGCCATGGTATTTTTTAAGCTAGATATAAACACTGTAGTATCTGTGAAACCATTCTTGTATGACTAGTGGCTGACAGCAATTTTTTACATTACGTTTTTGCAGAGGTAATGTTCTGCACGTAGCTTGTTCCAGGCATATGTATTGGCTGTTTGGCATCCATTGCTAAGGAAGAACAAGTTGGCACTGATGCTGAAAGGCAGCATCCTACTCTCACCTTGCCACAGGCAGCTTATTCCTCAGCCTCTGTGTACCAGTTTCTTATGCCATACAAAGAACAAGAGTGAGGAAAAAGCTTGGCTTAAACAACTAACTCAGAAAAGAAAATAAACAAAACCAACAGATAGTCTTTTCCTGGAGCACCTTATCCATCTGATGGAGTGGAAGTGTAGAACAGCACTGGCCGTAGGCTCAGTGGCAGTGATGGCATCTGGTTATCCAAAGTGAGTGTACATCACTTGCCCACTGCCACTTGGCAGCAGAATGCACATCTCCCTTTCTATTTCCTTCCCTTGGAGTTGTATCTAAATCTTCTAAATGGGAACTTAGTAATTAAAAGCATTTTACTTTCTGAGTCTGCAGACCAGAAAATTATGAAGAAATGTGAACTGTCACTGTAGTGATCCACTGCTTGAAACCCAATATCACTACTACTACTAATAGTTCACAATAGTTCATTTGCAGAACTAATCTGCAAATTTCTCTCAATTCTATGTTCCAGTCAGATAAATGAATGTATGTACACACAATGTTTTTCTTGATAACTTCTCTTGATATTTTTCTTGATAAGAAGCATAACAATAACACAACACAAAGCCTGAGAATTACACAAAATTAGATAACCCTACCAGCAAATTTTGAGGCAGGGAGAAGGTGAAGCAACAGGGAAATTGGAAGATACAGATCCCTGTTATTCTGTATCTCTGTAGAAAAGAAAAAAAAAAAATTACCTTGAAAACTATGATATTCACTATGATATTCCTCTCCATTTAAGTTCTCTCTCACTCTATAACAATTTCTTAATACTACACCTGTTCTTTACCAATGCCTCTTCAGAACTGACAGCTTCATTTTGCTTTCCAGACACCCCATCCCTCCTGCAGCTTGTTGCCCCCATGGCCATCTCCTGTCATTGTTCCTCCCCTCCCCCCCCCCCAAAGCCCTCTGTAAGCTCCCATTCTCATGATGTCCCACCCAACTTTTGTGTGTCTCCTTTTCTAACTTGAACCACCTACAGGCAATCAGGGTCTCCCCTGACTTTCTCAAGTCCCCATGCTTTTTAAAATTCTTTTGAAAATGGCTCATTTGGACTCTAAACTCTAAAATGAAATTATTGGGATTGCAGTCTTGTCTTGTTCCTGTAATATAAAGAGCAAGTAGAGCTGTTTGTATCTGTCAACAATCCAGACAACCCCTGACACTATTGCTTCCTCTTTTTTTTTTTTTTTATTTATGGAAGAGAAGTTTGCTGGTTACATGGGAAATTTAATAGTTTAAACTTTATTTGTTGAACAGTTTGGATTTCCAGCCATCGATGAAATCCATTCCTTGCAGAAGGTGAGCACAAAATTCATTATCTATAAAAGTTTCTGATAGCTGGCTCCAACTTACATATTTCCATTTAAATAATTTCCCAAACTCCTGTGACAGTTTGCCTTATTATGTTCAGTAAAGTTTGTTTTGTTTTCCAGAAGTTAAGAGAACTTATTCAATATTTATTATCCGTTACTTATCAACTTTTTGTCATGTCAGCTTTTCAGTTTACTTTCCTTCTTTTCTTTTGTCACCTGTGTTACTTTTCTGTAACATGTCTCTCAATAAAGAGAGATGCTAAAAAAAAAAATTGTAAGGATATTGAAAAAACACTGCAGGAAAGAAAAAGTAGTTTCATATGATTCTTTTGTCTCAGCCAGCTTTTTCTGTGCTTATTTGGGATAAGGATTACTGTTCTATTCAAACCATTTAACTCAAATTTGTAAGATTATTGTTGCAGCAAATATTTATCATATTGAAAAAAAGACAGTATCAAGTTGCAAATGGTTTTCAGGTCACTACCAGCAATGGTTCAGTAGGTTATTTACCTTTAAACTGAAATATTTATATTAGAAAGGTATTTGCTTCTAAAGCTGTGGATCACCTTCAAGCAATGGCTTGTCCTTTATCAACATCCTACACCAAAAAACACCACTTTTGCTTTCTAGTCTATGAGCTTGATATGCAGAGACACTTTAATTGCTCTGCATTCCTGAGTAATCATTTTATGATGGCTTTATTGCCACCTCTCCCTTATCAGGGTATGGCACTGTTACAGACCCTAGTGATAAATTACCCTTTAGAGAGGGAGAAGACAGTGCCACTTTAACAAGTGCAATAAAGCACTTTTTATACCAGGAGAGTTCAGTGCATTTCCCATTCATCATACACCCTCAGTGATTTTACACAGATTTTACACTGTTGATTAGCTCATTAGTGGGGTTAATTGGATACATTAACTGGCAGAATTACAGCTTGACTATGAACCAGAGGCTGCAGCATTATAAATGACAGACAAACTACAGACATGCATGGGGAGCCTGAAGGAAGTTCTTCTCTTTGATTAACTTTCATTAGGTTTTAATTCTTTCCCTTCTACTTCTATAATTGACTCTGCCTGAATATTTACTATAGCACGAACTGAATGGGGGGATAAATTACACGAAGCTGCATTTTCTGTGTCTGTCTCTCCTGATATCACAAGTATTCAGAATACAATGACTGGAAAGGAACAATAAGAAGGCTGAATATTTAGACCTTATAATTGCAGTAAGTGTAAAAAGAATCAAATTCTTGTTGCCAGCACATCTCTTGCCAGAAAATGAGCCCACAGTTGTATATTTGGGGCCCAATCCCATTCCCTGTACATAGCTGGGATTTTACAGATGGATTAATGCAACATAAAAAGATAGGGAACATTTGAGAAACAGGATGGAATCATTCAGTAGTTATTTACTTAGTCTAAATTTTGCACTGGCCTCTGCAGCTGCTGGGACGATGTCGCTGAGGAAGCCTGAGTTGTTTCATCTCGCAGACGCCAAAAGGATTCCCCAGTCATTTTGGATGCAGACTTTTTTTTTTTTTTAAGGGTAATATATTTATGAACAATGGATATGGATAATAAAGACAGAGGTTTGAAATCTAGTGATTTGTTGCAAGAGTATGACTTGGAAGCTAAAACAGTGTGTTTACACAGGCTTTCTCCTTGTAGTTCTGACCATGTGAACAAAGATTTTTCCACTTCAGATATTTCTCTTCATCTATTAATCACTCAAACATCTTTCAATTTGGATAGCCTGGAAGTCTGGAAGGGAAGAAGCCCTGCTTGTTTTATCCCCTGTCCCTCCTCCATCCCAACTGTTTTGTCATTCCGACTATAAGGTATTTCAGAGGGTGACAGCTTGGGGCAGACATGTGATACAGAGCCAATCTGTTTTCTCCATTTCTCTCCCACTGGAACTTTTTTGGTGCTGTTACTGCTCACAGCTAAGTGCACCTGCACTCCACTCAGTTTCATATGTAACTTCTCCAAGTATTGTTGTCCATCCAAAAATTAATTTCACAAATTCTGAACTCCACCTTGCATGTGGCCTGAGGAATTTTCTGTTTCTTACAACCTATTTCTTAGGGGTAACAGACAAACAGGTATACTGTCTGTAGACTCAAGAGAGCATTTGCACATGCAAATATGAGAGAAAGTAATGCTTCAATCTGTTGAGCACACAGCCGAAAATGTGGAGCAGGACCTCAGGCAAACTCATTTCACTACACAAGCAGGGATTAGTTTTTAATAGCTCACTATGCCTTTTTAGGCCAAAGCACTTAGTGGATTTTGTTGTAGGGTTTTTTTGTTGT
>JAOWBP010002392.1:35478885-35558364 GCA_028571105.1 Tragopan temminckii | reverse complement strand
GGGAAGGGGCGGGGTGGGTGGTTCATATATGCCTTCAGTGGTGAGTAATATTATTGGTTTTTCTACAAGGATGGAACTAGAATACTATAGCTGCTGAAACTGATCTAATTAACATGCATAGTTCAGTTTGTGACCTTCATTTTCACTTCGACTTTCCCATCTGGAAAGGAAGATGTTCCTATGTCTTTTTCATTGAATGACTCTGATTTTCATTACTATATATTATCTTAAATTTCATTTCACTGAGAATGTCTTTGGCAAAATAACTATTTATTTTGCTCAGCTTCTGTTCAGGACCTCTTTCCTTTCCCTCTTAATTTCTTCGTTAAATAATACTAGCTTTGGATTGCTACTTGTCTCTGAGTTTTTTGTGTCTCTTCTGGGTAGACAGCACTTAGTTGTGAGCGGTAACAGCATCAAAGCACTCCAGTATATTCCCTCTTAACTACTTCAAAACCATTACTTTCCAAATGATGTTATTATCTACAAGAAAGTAACTACAAGCAATTTGAAAACTAAGGAAGAAGTCTGTGGGTTGTTAAAACCATGCCTACATCAGCATGAAGAAAAGTAGTTTCATTGTTGACTTTGTTCCAGTAGTTCCAGTTTTAGAGGCTGAATGACCATTTTATACACAAAGGCAACTAGACTTTTTCTGAAATATTATCCTCAATAAAGAGGATTGTAAACTTTCCAGGTACACAGTTTATTAATTCAGCCCTGGAAGTACAATAGGATAAAAGCAAATCAACAGAAGGATGGACGTTTTTCTTCCTAGTAGGTAGTCTGTTACCTTAAAACTGAAGATACAGAAACATCTGGGTTGACAATTTCTTCTTATAGCACTAAGAACAATATCCTCCCTATTTTTCTTCCCAATTATTTGCTTCCCTTGGTCTTGAGCTTTTTCCCTTTGGGAACAAGATTATTGTCCCATAAACTGGCAAATGATTACCATTATCCTTTAATTACTAGTAATGGCGTGAAGCTGGAAAGTAATACTGTGCATCTTGTACTGTGAATATTATTATGCATCACACTTAGTAGCAGGGAGCTTGATACTAAGTCTGGTTTAGCACTGCCAGAGCTCAGTGGCTCAGACAGGGATTTGCATGGTCTCACAGGCATTGCTACCAGCCTCTGATGTCGGTACTCACATCAAGCAGAGCTGCTCTGCAAAGAGCCCCGTGCAAGTGAAAGGAAATGCTGACAGAGCAAGGCAGCATTCATGATACCTAGCATGAATAAACATATTTGAATCTGGCCTAGTGTTTGCAAACTCTTCCTCTGGAAATAACAGTAGGCATCAAAGACAGATGTAACATGGTGTGACTACAGAAGCAGGATTTTGGCACCCTTCAGCCACAGGCACAAGCAAATGCCTTATTCCAAATGCAGGAAAAATACTCTTTGAGACAACGAGATTGTTCACGCACCTAGAGTTAGACACTTCTGTATGCACCCGGACTGCAGACATTAGGCATGCTGCTGCAGACTCAGAGCTTTTAGCCCAGAAAGCGACGGAGTAGGTGAGCTACACGTAAGCTGGTGAGCACCACTGCCAGGCAGCACAGGATGCAAGAGAGCAGCCAGGCGTCCTGCCCTGGTGGCACCACAGCCCTTAGCTCTGGCCTGCTCCTGCTGCAAGCCCACCTTGCAGTTGCCACACTTAGCTAGCCTAACAGTCTGGAACTTCCTAAGCAAACAAAGGGAAAGCACAATTGGAAGAGATACTTGCCCTGGTTCCTGGCCAATTAAATGCTCCTTTTCCTAAAACAGGTTTTCTTTCCTGTTAAATAAGGTGTTTAGCTAGCAAAGCTCAACAGCTTTGTACAGGCAAGAGGCTGGGCACCAGACCTGAAACCTTCATGGATGTGGCTCCTTAGAAAAGTAATTTAGTTCCCCAGTTTGCTCGCCAGTTCCCTGACTAGCTATGCTACATCTATGTTAGGATTTTTCCCAGTCCTACATTGAAATGAGCTGATTAGCTGTCCTTGAGGCACATGCAGATTCAACTCTGTACCTGTGGCAATAACATACAGACACTATGCTGGTGGCATACAGCAAAAGATTAACATCATTTTAGATATTCCAAATTTTAAAACTGATTTACTCAGCTGTCTTAATTTTGTAAGAAACCTGGGGGAGATCTGAGACAGATGCTCACTGTGAACAATTATGTTTATGTTACTAATATTATTATTATATTACTTATTATATTGTTATCATATAACTAACATTACAGTATACCATTATGCAAACTGCACATTGAGGATAGCACAAGCTCAGGCTGGGTCACCGCAGTCAGCGTAACAGTCACCATAATCCAGTTCCAGCATGTGAGAAGGGTACCTAGCCCCATTTAATTCACTGCTATGGATACACAATGCTGGGTGGACAGCTCTGAACTGCTGCCCTGGTCTCAGTGATACCCAACAGGAAAGATACTTTCAGCAATATAATCTATAATAATCACCTGGCTTAACATGGGTTCTTTCAGAGGAGTTTCCCTCTGTCTCTCTTATAGCCACTAGCGGATGGCCTTTAAAAGTCATTTGTAGTGGATGTTTATCAGCTGGTTATATGAAAAATAATTGGTATCCAGGTTAAGAACATTGTAAATGAAAAGTCTGAGACTAAACTATTCTGTGAAATTAAAAGGTAATTAAGTACTTGTATTTATTGATTTCAGTGTAATTTACATTTTGAAAGTTGCGACAAGAACTTTCAATTCCTTTTGCCAAGGGACTGGAAAAAAGGAAACAATTTGATAATATTAAACTTTAATTCTTCCATGGCTGTTGTTTTGGGAGAACTAATTTGTGATTTCACCATGAAAATGAACAGCGTGAAAGGTATAAAACAGGCTAGAATCTGATGCTTACAGAAGGAAAAGAAATGTAACTGGGTGAGTAATAGCATCAAGTAAGGCACCAGGAGTCAACAGAGAATCTACAGATGAGAATGGAAAAAAGAACTGATTGACAAAAACGAGCTGTGTCCTAGGGATAAAATGCTGAACATTTTAGTGAGAGCTATGATAAGGCAAGCTGAGCTAGAGCAATCAAATAGATTAAAAGCAGCACCAACATGGCCTCCATAAGCATGATAAAAGTTAGGAAGGAAAAGTGAAATCTTATGTAATGAGAAATAGAGGAGAAATTAAATATGAATAAAAAGACAAACATCTCACCTTAGTTTTTTGGGCATGTTGTGCAAATCTGCAAAATTTTGCAAAGCTATAGAATTACTTCTGATGGAAAAGTCAAAAAAGATGTAAATAGAATATATATGTACAAAAGGCAGTCCCATATGAACCTTACATCTTTTCTTGACATGATAGATGATCTAGGAAAGTGAAGCGAGTATGCGTGTGCATCAGTGTAGCCAAGGCTGATGGTAAAACCAAAGTCATATTTAAAAATTGTTTTCAAATGTCATAATTTCTAGCTAGATACTTATTTTGTTCTGAAAGATCTGAATTATATTACATTGGTATAAAAACTGTAGAAATAGATAAGTTATTCTATGGCAGAATCCTTGTAAAGTGTGTAGTCTTTTGTTGTCATTGCTACTTCCTTACATAGCTTCCTCTCTAGCTATTCTATGATTCATATTCAGTAATGCAATTTTGGCTGCATTCCTTCCCTCTGAATTGATGTTTCTTTCCAATGCTGTTAGCTAACATGTTATTCAAATTCAAGACATTATTATATTTCTCCTCTCTCTCTCCTTTTTTTTTTTTTTTTTTTCCTCCACGATCAAACCTTATTAACATCCTGGTTCCAATTCCTTCTATTTTTCTGTGTGCTTACAGTATATCCATAAACCTTGGAGTTTCACAATGCAAAAAAGACCCCTCCATGTGATTTATAGGAGAAATTTCTTTTCTAAACTTCCTGCTTTCCCCTCTCAAGTATCACAGTTTTTACACCTCATTAATAGGATGAATGCACATACACACACAAGTACTCCATTACTTCATTTCTAGACAAAACCACAGGCATTTTTAACTATTCTTCCTCCCCCTCACAACTGTTCTGCTGTTTTACTCCTGTAGAAATTGTTTGATCCTCTGACCATTACAAGGTACTTTCAAATCCTACTGTAGACAGCTTTTAAAAGCTATTTTAACAATTTAACATAGTGCAAGTGGCTGGAAATGTGAACCAGGATTATAAATCAGATAACAAAGTATGTTCTTGTGTTAAAAAGGGTAACTCTGATAGGCCCTAGTCCTCATAAAATCTTAGGTTCCTCTTTAGGTCACTTTGAAAAAATATCCACAGTCTGATGATTTTATAATACTGACCATCTTATTTTGTGCAGGTTTCTGTTGTGTTTTGTTTTAAGAACTGTAACTGTTGTAATTTATTATAATCATTAAGATATGTATAAATCAGCCTCAATTAGCTATCAAAGATAATTTTTTAAAGCGAAGGAGTAGCAAGGTATATTCCCCATTAGCTTCACATGTTGAGGTTAAGTAGTTTGGATGGATAGTGAAGAGAATATGCAGAAGTTTGTAAACAACCACGTAGCTATTATTTATGATCTCTGGAAGTGCTCTCAGCAGCAAACAAATGGGCCTCACAAGCACAGCTGTACAGAGCTGCCCAGTCCCACTGAGCCCAGCTGGGCAACGCCACTTTGCCTCACCTCACTGCCTGCAGCTTTCTCGGACATCTGAGGGCATGGACAGCACAGCACTGCTCAGCAGGAGCCCAGTTTCTTTTCCTTGCCTGTCAATTCAGCGGGAACGGCTGGCGGGCTCTTTTTCAAATAACATGCCCCTGTACAGACCTTAGCTTCTGGATTTTCTGACATTTCTTTCGCAGTTGTGAGATCTGCTTGTTTGAACAGTTCAGATACGCTTTCTTTAATTAAACATGACTACAAAGATCTAAAAACCTATTTTAAATAAGCCTATTTTAAATGAACCAACATGATTGCAACAATTACATGTAAATTCTATATATGAATTTCTCCAAAGTCTTGGCTACCACCATGATATTATTCATAGAATCATAGGATCACAAGGTTGGAAAGGACCTACAAGATCATCTAGTTATACCGTCCTCCGATTACCATTACTACCACAAGCACTAAACCATATCTCGTAGCTCCTCATCCAGACACCTCTTGAACACTGCCAGGGACGGCCACTCCACCACCTCCCCGAGCAGGTCATTCCAGTGCCTGACCACTCTCTGAGAGAAAAAGTTTTTCCTTATGTCTAATCTAAATCTGGCACAACTTGTGGCCATTTCCTCGGGTCCTGTTTGTTGCCTGGGAGAAGAGATCAAACCCCTCCTCATCACAACCTTCCTTCAGGAAGATGTAGAGTGCAATGAGTCATGCTCCCCCAGGCCAATCCCAGCCATGACAGCTCCTGGTGAAAAGGAATAACCCAGTTGTGCAATGACTCTGAAAGCCATTAGCTCCACACACACAGTGCAAGTAAGGCAGCAAGCCCTTTCCTTGGGAAGGCAGGAGTCATCACTGACCAGTGTGAGGTCAGCTGCCTCGGTCCCTGCCCAGCCCTGGAGACAACTCCACCTGGCATAGTACCCTGTGAGGTAACTGCCCAAACAGAAAGGAGTGGCGCTGATGAACGGATGCTTCCCTGCTTCTGAGGCCTTAGCAGGAGAGGGATGGTGTGGTTGGCCTGGCCTAGTGTAAGACTCAGGCTGGAGAGCAGTGAAAAGCACCTGGAAACAGGCAGAGATGCAGGGTCATTTTTCCTCATTACAACTTGCTTTTCTAGAGCATTTTCCACTCAAGCCTACTCAACAGAGCAGACTCAGTCTAAGGTGAATGACAAATCCATTTAAGAGGGACCAATCTCTCCCAGAGGAGCATACTGTGTGGGATTAGCTAAACAGGTCAACCTGCTCTTTCTGCATCACAAATTTCAGGCTGTTTTCTGTGCAATCCTAGAGATAAACTGAAGGAAGAACGTTTGTACAGATCTGAATGCAGGGAATTTTTAACGGCAGGCATGGCTCACACCAAAACACTGTCATAGCTAAATACTAATACTATTATCAGATTACACTCAGCTCTTCAGGACAGCTTATGCAAGACCTTGAAGTCCAGGCTGTCTGTTCCCTGTTAGCCTAGCTTTACAAAATATCTTCTGCACAGCTTTTATCAGTTGTGTTCCCCTGTACCTGAAAATAGGACTAAATAAGACGTACTCTGATGTACTCCAAGCCCACAGCAGTTGCTCCACGTGCCTTCTCCCTGATGACTATTGCTCTCAAGTATACTCATTCTCTCACATTAAAACAACAGCACTTGTGAACAAATAGACACACAAAGGATGCCTACCTGAACCCAGAAATGTGACTCATCACATGTTAATACAAAGAACAGAAGGTTTTACACAAGAATATCAGATAGCATTTTTCCTTCAGAAATGTGTGGCTCAAAAATAAAATTCAAATTCTGTTTCATAAAGATACCCTATCAGCTACATGCGAAAATAAGCTGTACCACACTTAATGCATAATAGTAGTTATATTACCAAAACTGAAAGCTGATAATATACAAGTGTACAACATATACTCCTTCCAGAAAATAGGAAAGGAATTGCCCTTCAAAGGACCGAGATATCAGCTGGCAGATGGGAATTGTCTTCCCTTCTGCTAAGCTGACATATACCATTCAAAACCCTTATTTGCAACTTGACACAAAATTCTCAGTGAAGAGCACTTACTCATCACTGTCCAGATTTTCCTAAACCCTCACTTGTGGTGAAAATTATCTGGGCAAAAATTATCTACCTACTCACATCCTTGATTTCAGTGGAATCAACAGATCGCTGACTCTGATCTCTTGCCTTCTCTTATTTATACCTACACTGTGTTTTTTTTACATGGCTCATAGTCAAAGTTATTTCAATTATTCTGGGGCATATTTTCTCTATTTCTCTTGTATTTTGCACATGGGGTTTTACATAGACAATCCAGGCAAAGTGTGTCTTTTTGTATTTTAAAAGAAGCAATACTCTCAATAATCTCATGTGTTTGCATATGACAGAGGAGATTTACAGAGAAATTAAATGTCAGTATATTCTCACTAGAACTGTAGCTGTTAAGGAATTCAGAAACACTGGGAATATAAATCCAGATATTTCAAGCTATATGTGGAATGTTGCCAGATTTAGAAACAATTCAATAATGTCATATTTTAGAGGTAAGATATCTTCAGTCTGGCAGCATCTTAAAGCTCATATCTCACATTACTAAGTTCATATTTCATGGAATTCATACATACATAATTTTCTTTTTTTTGCTACAAAGGTGATGAATTGCAAAAGGAGATGTCACATCAAAATATAAACACGAGTATAGAAAATTTGTTGCAAAGTTTTACTGTTTCTATAGAATTGCAAGCACCAGTCGCAGTGCAAAGTTATAGTTCATTACAAACTGTGCTTGGTATGGGACACCTGCTTACTCTGCTTCAAATGTAAAATACCAGGATATCCATTCTTTAACCTAAATACAATCTGCTTGCCTTATAAACCCATTTATGAGTATATGATTTAGTTGGTATTCAAAATGCATCCACTAAATAAAGTAAAAACTACATTGGAAGTTACATGCAGTGGTAACAATGCAAGATTCATTACACACTCACTGGAGCATGATGTGACACAAAGCCAAGTATCTTGACAACCTTAGAAACGACACAGTTGTTCACCATGTGTAGAAAGATAATGTCAAAAGAAACTTACCTCACTCCTCCTCTCTTTTAATGAGATTTTTACTCTTTTCAGGCAGTACAAATCACCTAGGAAAGTAACTTGATGTAGGACGTCCTCTGATGTTGGCCAGTTTTATGCCATTTATCCTTTTTCTTTCTTCAGTCAGTTCTAAAGATGTTCCAAAAGAAAAATAAAGATGAAGGAAAATCTAATTGGATCCTGTTATCTGACTATAATACTCAGCAATAAAACAATGTGGTGCATACTTGGCTTGCTGAAATAGGTGACTCAAGCATTTTGAATTTACAGCTACATGCATAAACTGAGTAGTGGATAACAAAAACATACATGTAATTATTCCTTGGTTGACGGGAAAGGACTTGAGGAATGGACGATGAGAAAAAAGAAATAGAACTGGAAGAGAAAAAGAGTAAAAGTACCTGCATTTTAGCTAGCTTTTGTCAATGAATACTAAAATACTATTATTGTTTTTGGCATGAGAAAGTGCATTACAAGCTCCCTGCTGTAACTTATATTCAAGCTGTAGGACTATGAATATATATTTATATTTAAAGTTGGAGCAAATCTTAAGAAGTTTAATGTCTTTTTCACAACCACTATAACTTGGTGCAAATGCAGACAAGCTAAGCACTTCAATTAGCCCTTCTATTTATTGTTTCAAAATGAAATGCAGAAGTGCGGAGCAATAAATCTCCACAACTCTTCATGTCAGTGTGTAAAGGGTGTGATGCTTCCCTGAAGAGCTTGCATTCTTTCATCAAAGTCTAATGTCAGATATTAGCTGGTGCTGCTTCACTGAAAGCAAAGCATTGGTGCTGATTACACCAGCTAAGTACATACATTCAAACAGCATGAATTAAATGTCACAACTTTGTGATCAGGGAAGGGGAACATTTGTGCTGAGGAAGCAAGCTTATGATTATGTTGCCCTAGGCAGAACAGAAAGGATCTTAGTTTTGAGAGCCTGAAATTTTGAAAAACAGAGCAAATCGTAGTGCTGCTAATTTTGCTGACAATCTTTTAAATAAAAGTGAGTTAGTCTATGAGATCATTGCAAATATTCAAGTATACAGGTAGAAGCTTGACTTGCCTCTCATTAGTTCAAAAAGGTTTTTCCTGGATGAAGGCAATGCACGTGATATCCCACAACACAACGTCCACAATGAACCCAGACATATTTCTCTAAAAAAAGAAGATTCAAAAACGCAGCAGTGTACAAAAGAGAATAGAGATTTAACCTTGCTGAAGAAACTGCCTGAATTAACTTCTTATCACAGAAGGAGATTGAATCGTGCCAATACAATGAAATAGATATCACAATTTGATCAGCCTCAGCTATTACAGGATTCTTGCATAGAAGGAGTGAGTCACAGTGTTACCTACTTTCTTCAGCATTTTGGAAGTCAGAATACCTAGCTTTTTCATAGCCTTCCCAGTTGAAGCTGCAACAACATAGTGACTTCCTTTGTGGCCTCAGCATCTATCTCCTAACTTCTGTTTTGCATCCTACATCCAGTGTTATAACACATATAACATACAGATGCTTGTGCATCAGAAGTCCTATATTAAAATGAACGTCTTATGGTTTTAAAACATACTGTCTAAAAATGCTCTTTATTAATCAATTAGACTGCTACAATTCAACTTCATAGCTTCCTGAAGCCATATTATTCAAGGCTAAGTATAAAAGAAGAGAGTGCTGCTTTCTGTCCTGCCAGCTACACACCTACAGTGGGGCTGGATCCTATTCTGTGTTGTAATACTTAATGAAGTGACTAGCTGTTGAATTATTGTAGTTGTGTGGAATCCTACCGCTCAGCTTTCAAAGCAGTTAATTATATACTTGAAATCAAAGCTAGTAATCCCAGTAGTTAGCACTGAATTGTTTTTATTCACGCTCCTTTTAGATGAACTCTTGCATTCTTATGCATTCCCAGACGCACATATACACGCACAAGTACAGAAAAAGGCACAGAAGACCTGACTACACCACTCCACAGAATGAGGATAAGATTTAAGCTAAAAAGGTGGAAGGGCACATTTTCTGACTTCATGCCTGCAGCTACACCAGGTATTCTCCCTACATGGGATTCGGGGTCTCAAGTGCCACAGGACTTACTGTTACCCTACAGCTAAAGCAGCAGCCAGTTCTGCCTCTGAACAGGGGTCTCATAAGCAACAGGAGCTATTGCTACCCCCAGGCTGTAGCAGAGGTCACAGCCTCAACCTGCCAGTGCAGTGCTGTGTTCGAGAAGTCATTCCTATTTCTCCTATTGTAGCTTCAGGGTCCAGGGTGGTTGGTCGGTGAGTGCACAGGGTTGACAATCTGGCCCTTTAGGTGAGACTATTCTGTTGATTACTCTTTCACATGGCAGGCTTCACTTTCTCACATGTCAGATATGTATCTCTGCTACGCTTAATTCATTGGAAGAATAACCTCAGAAAGAAACTAGATTAGTATCTGTTGTTCTGTCACAGAAGAGGGAAATCAAGACTCATCTTAAAACACTGAGGAACAATTTCTATTATACCTACAGCTCACAATGAGCTCAACTGCACTACCTTTGATATAAAAGCTCTAATTTTTATTGCCCTTATTATACTCTTGGAGTGTTTTAATGGGGACAGAATATGGAAGAAGAAAACCACATATCTTACAGTTTTATCAGATTTACAGATTCTGGTGAAACATCCATCATTTCACTGTGCAATTTTCTTCTGTAAGTGAAATGCCAACTATCCTCTTTCAAACACTGATAAAAATAAATTATTAAAAATGTATGCAAACCAACTGCCCATCAAGACAACCGTAATTTTATTTGAAATGAGAGTACAGGATCAAGTTTATTATGTGAAAAATTCCTTTTCCAGTGATCTTTAATCACATCTGTTATGCAACAGACACTGATTTATACAGCATTCAGTTACAGAACCCAAGCCATGCAATACATAGGATGACTTTCATTTGGAAATATTATCTGGATATAGATATCTAATTAAGGAGAGTTCACATTAATTCATTAAGATAACATATCAGTAGACATTATCCTCCCATTCGATTGTAATAGCATATTACCATTATAATACTGTTGCTCTAAAACACAGAATTTAGCAGCAGGCTAGAATCTTCTGCTCTTTTCTTCTTTAAAGATAAGCAGCCATCAGATATACCTTACAATGATCTTGCCAGCCTAAAACTACATGTTGGAATATTAACACTAATGGTATATAAAAATGCAAACAATACATTAATTCTAAATCTTCAGGAAAGAAGAATGTATTTGTAAGTATGCAAAAGATGACACTGGAGCTTTTAACACTTTATACTGAAAATACAGAGCATGTAAATGCGTTGGTTCCATGGAGAATTGCCTTGATTGCTTTGACCCCAAAGAGTAAAATATTAGGAACACCTCAAGAGCTGCATATTCAGTTGAAACAATGGTGCCCTTAAGCTGAATGATGCCTTTTCATTCCATCATCTTTGTTTTGACCAATGAGTTCAATATAATCAACTATGGCAGTGATTAATCCCATATTTCTAGGTCTAGATACAAATCATTGCAATCAGAGAAGGATCCACAAAGTAACCAACTTATTCCTTATACAAGATACAGTCAAGAACAACTTTATAATGCACTCAATTCTTACAAAATTGCCCTAAAACAACATAATATTTCTTTAACTGTTAGTTTAATAAAAATAAACTAATAAACATATATTTCCTTACTTTTGGGAAGCACTGAACACAGGGAATCAGTCTCCAATTTGCATCAGAAAGATCCCACAGTCCTATTTTGTACATGGCATGGGTAGCTGCAGATACATTCTGTATTTGATGAGTGCTTGTACCTAGGAGCACGGCATCTCTAATTCAGAAAGAATACTGACTTGTATGAAATAAATTCATATATCTTCTATGCTGTGAAAGAAAAATACTGGACTCTGATGCATACAAAACTTTATGTTTCTGTAAATTTATGTATGGCTTATCAGATCTCATCACAGTAATATATCTTATCTATCTTGCAGAAAGGCTCTCTTTTTAGCAACAAGTCTTATATACAGGGGGAGATTATTCTCATTTACAGACAAGGAAGCAGTAACATGGTGACGTGAATTAACTTTCTGAAGTTATTCCTTCTGAGATGAGCAAATTCAGGAAAGAAGGTCCTATCTCCCTGATCTATCAACTTAAGGAAAACACAGCTGAAATGGTTTGGACCAAAGAAATTCTTCCAGAATTATAAAGATCTAAGATGAATGAATGATGTGAATTGCTCCAAAAGTAATGCCTCCTCTTTATTTCTGTGGGAATTATAACAGATACAAAGGGCACCACTATTAGCTACATGTTGTCGTCAGTGACAAACAAGTGTCTGCATTCTGCATTTGTAAAAATCTGAACTAGTAGAGGAGGCCTGCTTTTTCACAATTCCCATGACAGCGTTTTTACTAGGAAAACATTGTCCATGCATTCCTTTCATTGGTCCAAACAGCTGGAATTCAGAAGGCACCATATCTGGACTACATGGTAGGTGTGGTAGGACAGTCCAAGCCCAGCAATGAGATCCACAGTCTTCAAACAGATATGAGACCTGCTGTTATCATGTTTTAAGTGAAACATTGGCTTTTCTGGACTGACTCTGGGAGTTCCAGTCTTGGTCTTCATAAGTGTTACAATATAGCAGTCGAGTTGACTGTTTGCCCAGGTTCAAGGAAATCCAGAAGGATCACCTGTTTCCTATCCCAAAGGACAGCACACATCACTTTACCTGCTGAGGGCTGTGGCTGTCACCATCAGACTCATATTTGTTCAATAGCTCCTGACAAACTTGTGTATGGTGTGCTTTCTCTTCCTGTGCAAGTGGATAACCTAGCACAGACTAGTACAGACTGATATTCAAACATTGCCACCATCATCTCCAATGCATTGAAGCTGATATTCAGCTCCACACACAGATCCATGGTCATAATCCACAGATTCACACTGATGAGCTGATTGAGCTTCATTTCATGGTATTGCAGGTGTGCATGGCTGTCTGAAATGTGGCTTGACATTGCTATCACACTGCTGAAACACACCACCCACCCCCTCACTGTGCTCACATCCACTGATTGGTTTTCATATACATTCAGCAAGCATTGATGAATGTCAATGGGTGCCCTTTTTTCTGCATTTAAGGAATTCAGTGCCACACCTTTGCTTCATACATGCTTCCATGTCAGCCATTTTGTCAGACTGCCCCTCTACCATCACCTGTTTCACGGCAACAAATAATAATGGGATACTGGTGGGAAGGTCCAACCTCTACAACCAACATCCACCTCTGTCATCGGCAGCCAATAAAGCAAACTAGTAGGCATTATTACTTTCAGGGCAGCCCTTGTTCATGTTACCTTCTAATGTAAAATAGCCTGATCCTACCTCGATGAGAAAGGATAGAGCTGCTCTGGTCAGCTGACTTCTCAGCTGCATGTATTAGCTTTCTGTTGAGGATCATTTATGATTCAGGAAAGCAAAGCTCACTACAGTTGGCAAGAGACCAAAAACAGGACATGTTCAGCCTTCTAGATTAAAAAAGTGGTATCAAAATTATATGCGTCACCAGGATAATACAGACTGCACAAATTTAAGCAGCATTCACAGAATGGGTAAGCAGCAACTTGAGTATTCATCACAATTGTGTCAAATCTAATGCACAACAAAATTATGATGAATTCTGGATGACAGATGACAAATCCTTGAGAGTAAATTGTCCCTGAGGGCAATAGCAATGAACAGAGTGAGTAAGCCACAGAAAATAAATACGTAAATGCATACTCCTAAATTATCTGAGTTAGAGTTTGCCACCAGCAGACCACACACAAATTTATTAATTTACAACTCCTGTTGTGGTATGGATTATGCATACTTGAGCATAAGCAGGCTACTTCTGACAATAAGACCAGATGTTAAGCAGGGATAGAAAGCAGACAAAGTCTTAACTACATCTCACTACGCATTAAAAAAAAAAAAATCACAATGGGCTCAGTTTAATCTCCCACTTGTATATGTTGTCCCTTTAATATGGTGGTACTTGAGTTGCTCTAAAGTATTTCCTTAGAGCACTGCAAGCCTGGATTCTGGCTGCAACTTCAGAAGGCAGAGGTCTCTTGTAGATCCAAGTTATTCATTCATCAGCTCCATATGCGTGCTATGGATACATAGAGGAATCTCAAAAGGCATCTGACACCTGATGTAACAAGATAATTGAGCCCTAAAAATGTCAAGTCTGGTACAGAAGTAGGTCAACAGGAAAGCTGCTGTGAGAACAAACAACAGGGAGAAAGGAAGGACAAGATCTATTGTCTGTAGCATCCTTAGCAGGACCCTCAGGCAGAGTAGCAGCAGCTATCACATTATCTTCATGCAGATACTACCAATTTTTAAAATCTTGAAGTGCAGGTAGCTACACAGCAAGTTGTGAGATCTGCTTCAAAAGATCCCTAACTCCATATATGCCTCTTTATTTATTTATTGTTACAGTTATAGAATATTTTTACCACAAGTGGAAAGCAAAGTTGAGGTATTCTCATTCCCGCTGTCTGACAAACATTAACAACTGCTGACTTTTTAATGGTGAGTACTTTAGTTCAGAATGACTTAGATGGATGAAGTATATTTCCTGTATATATTTGAATATATTTGTTCTCACTGAATGAATATACACATGCTCTCTCTCTCTCTGAATATATTTTTAACATCTCTCCACATTTACTACAGTGCGTAATATAACATTGTTTGACCTTTTTAATCAAATCATAACTTGTCACAATGAAGATATTTTAGACATGAAAAATATCTAAACCTCAACTGTCTTTTGACTTCACTGTAGTGCTCTGATGCTGTCAAATATATTTCAGAAATGCACAACACATTGTTCTGAAAGGAGGGCTCCTGTTACCCCAAATGGAATCATCCGTGGTCAACATTTTCCGTTTATGCATTCTAACTTATTGTAGCTGAATGAATTCAGCTTATCACGAATTTTGGAAAGAAAAAAGTAAAACTGCATTAAAAGAACAAAACACCTGAAACTAGATTGCATTACTGAAAATTAGAAGCTTCATGCAGTTTTTAACAACAGAAGAAGATTAGATGCATAGTCTTGGGCCAGTACAGCCCTCCTCACTCAAGGCATCACTGTCTGTCATGAATAAAGTTCTACATGTTTCTCTAACGAGGATTTCCTTTTTCAGTACTACCAGCCAGCCTTGCTTTCCCATACTCCCAATAAACAAAACCAGAAGCAGGGAAACCTGGACAGTGGTAATGCAGGTGTAGGTATTACCCTATCCTAAGCTTCATTTCAGGGCTAGAGGAAAACTCACATTTGGTGTAGCTTTTTCTTCCATCTCTCTGTAAATGTAGGCAGATTATCTCAGTGCTAGTCACAGTTCAGTGTTTTTATTTCATCTAGAAAGATGAAATATTTACTCCTGAAGGAAGATTATTAATATTGCATGGCCATATATCTTGGGGCCCATCTTCAGGCCTCCAGTCCATCTGCTCTAACCATGTTGTGTAGAATGGAAATTAGAGGATAGAGCATACTAACAGGTCCACTACTGTGAATTGCCCCAACTCTTCACCTATCTTTGCAGTGCGGGGGGAACTGAACAAGGTGGTTTGCAGGAGTCCATCAACACTCAGAAATAGATTGTAAAGAAGGAAGATTAAAACACTTCATCTTCATTCAATTCATCCATTCAGTAGAGTTTAACCCTCCCCACCCCAAAAAAAAAAAATTACCACGAACGTGAATGTTCCAGCACTACATGTGCTGTAAGGGTTTCACATGCATAGTTTTGAACATGGAAGACTTGCATTTGAGATGCTGATTTTTTACATTAGTGTTTGAGTACCTCAAATAAATAAAGAAAATGCACAGAGTCCAGAGTATTCCCTCATTCAAATTTCACCTTAAAAAAAAGGGAAAAAAAGATATATGAATGCAGAATTAGCTGGGCCAAATAGCAGGCAATTTTTTTTTTTTTTAAATAACATTTCAGTTAGGTTGATCATGTGCACCAAAAAAAGCAAACCACTGAACTCATATCAGATTCTTGTTTAATTTCCTCCATTTTGCTCATTCTCCCCCAAATTGTTTTTTCAATCTGAGATTTTAAAATATTTTTCTATGGAAAATACTTTAATTTTTAGATGTGGTTAATATTAGCAGTGTCCATGAGGGAGTGAGATACATCTGTAATACTTTAGACATCTATTTTGCAAACACATAAACCTAATTTTAAAGATATGAGTAATACCAATAAAAATTTATGGGACCAGCTACATGTATAATATTGCATGTGCATTCACACAGAATGAAACTTCACAGCCTATCTCTAGTGAAACACGCTGGAGTCAGGAAATGGCTATTAATATATAAAATAATATCCTAATTAATAAATGCATGAGTTGTCTGTCTCCTGAAGTATATTTTCAAGTAGCTCACTTTTAATTGTGAGACAGTTCTGTGACTGTTATTTTGATATTTGTAAAAAAAACCCTTCAGCACTACATTGCTTGTTATATCCATAATAATCAGAACAGGATGTAATATTGAATTTCTTTACTGACAAAATATTTCCACTGAATGATATTTTACTGTCACATCTTCAGACAATAAATATTCCATAAAAAAAACAACAAAAGACAGGAGAGGCAGCATTGCAACTTTAAAACCTCGGAGGGCTAAGGATACATGTTTTTCTGCACAATGAAAAAAAGAGGAAAGTCACACCATTTCTATATTCTTCTTGCTTACAACTACATGAAAACTGAAGGTTAGGGAGGGTATCCTTCATAAAGCGGAAAATGTTCTATGTCACCACAGAGTTTTAATAGGCAATTCATGTGTATTAATAGGGGAACATCTGTTCCAAAGGCTTGCATTATGCAGGTGTCTGTTCCTCTTTTTTTTTTTATTATACAGTAGGTAATTAGTTAGACATTATTATAGCAACCCCCTTTTGGACCACTTATCACATTATCAAAGGCTTTAGTTCTAATTATGAAGTATGAAACAAACTTCACACATGCATAACCCAAATAAATATCTATTCAGATTTTGAGAGATTGAGCGTTCTTTTATTTACAGAAATAAAAGCAAGGTAATGCCACTGATACAAGAACTATGTTTTGTTTTACAAGTCTGTGGTAGCAAAACCAAGCCTTTCATATTTTCATTCCAAATCACTATAGTGAGCTTAAATAATACTTGGATACTTATTTCAAGTTTAAAATACAGCTTTTCCAAATGAAAAGTCCAAATGAAAGTTACAGCCCTACACCTGTTAACTAGGTCTTTAGCTTAGGTAATTTAACTGTTGTTCTGACAACATGTGGATCCATTTTTCTATCCCAAACTTTTCTCTCTCAGTAACTCTCAACTAAACTCAGTCTGCCGTGCTGAAAAGTCTGTGGTGTTGTATATGTTAGCTTAGGCTGAATATAGATAAAACAGAAACACTACTCTGACTCAAGATTTCCCTTTACACCCTCCATCAGAACAAACAGAAGTGTTAGAGTCACACTTGTCTGGACTTCGTTTTTGCTTTGAACCTTTCCCTAAACTTGTACATACAAAGTTTGCCCATTCTTTCTGAACAATACTAAGATTTTGTCTTTTTATGCAATCACAAAGATAAAGTTATTTCCTAGGAACTTCAGTTTTCGCATCTTGTCTACCTTGGCGTTGCTTTCTTCAGCTTCAGTACTGCAGTTCTTTCTGACCAATGTCCACTTTTAGGTTAAGGTAACACTCAATCATCCTATTGCCACCTCCCATTCTTTATAATCTGCTAACTTCCAAGAATTTACCATATCTGATTCTACCACCTATGAACTCAGGCTAATTTCAGTGGCCTATATATTCAAAGTGACAACCTTGCACATTCTTAGTAGCATCTCTAGAATTTGAGACACAATTCCTCCTAAATTAATTTACTTATTAAAATCTCTAAATAATACTCTTAATCTTGACAACATTCATGATTACGGAAGAACTACTACTCAGTATCCAAGCAGTTATGATATTCTCCTTGGTACTATGGCAGGGGACAATCTGTTCATCTGATCTCTGTTGAGACTAATTGTATTTTATGTGTCTTTTTGTCTAAAGGAAAATACATAAACTGTTCAGGCAGAATTCACTATCATCATTTCAACTTCTGGCCATATGAAAAGTGCAATGGACGGAATGCTGAGATTTGCCCAGGGACTGTTGCTGTGGAGCAGATCTGCTCCCAGCACATTTATCAGATAAAGCCAGGTTACTTTGGGCACTGTTTTACCTCACACCTGGCACAGAGAAAAGGGGTATCTAACTGCTTGAGATGGTTCTAAATGTGTGTGGAAGTCTTTATGAACATATTTAAAGGTTCTGACAGCTGCTATAGCAAGGCAATGTCCACACACTTTTTACTTCTGGCTCAGAAATCTAAATTCCATCTCAGCTAAATTGTTTTACCATATTTCAATATTTCATTTTCAAAAGAAGTATAAACACTTGAAAAAAAATGGCTAATACAGACTCATTTCATAATCAGAAAACAAGACAGTCTTCATTATTTAAAATCTAAAAACTATGCAAGATGGCATAAAAATTATCTAATTTTTGTTGCTTCTGACTTTTCCTTTTCAACCACAGACTTTGCACAGCCTCTCACTGCATAATTAAAATCACATCTCTCATAAACTCTCAGTACTATTTTCACTTACACATGTGCTTAAACGAGCACCCAGTTTTTCCCCAGTTGCATCTCAAACTCAGGAGGCCACTGTGAGTATAATTCTCATGAATATATGTACTACAGCAGAACTTTGTTTATAATACTTATGAATCCAGGCATTCTCCGTGATAGTTTTTATTCAGGCCACACGGTCACAACTAGCAATGTCAATTAATCTTTTAGGGATAATCAGATTCAAAGTTAAAATTAATTTCCTCCCTAATATCCTTCAAGGATTCAAGCAGATAAATCTTATTTCTACATTGCATTTCAGAGCGCGAGTAAATGGCAAAAAACCAGAGGAGCTGTAAAAATAACTAGGAACGTTATCCTGTCTGAAAGGCAGACTGGAAAAGATTGAACCATTTGATTAATAGTTATAATTCAGAATATGATGGGCATAGTGTCTGGAATAATTAAGGAACAACAGGCTGCAAAATGACAAGAATAAATGCATAAAACAGAGAAGCTGACTGGCAGGTAAAGCTATATTTCATGAAACTATTTCCTCTCTATCCCCCCCCAGTTCCTTACTATTCTTCACTGGAAAGTCCCAAGTTTCTTTATCAAACCTTCTGCAATAATTTATTATTGTTATACAGGCAGAGTAAATTCTACCACATGCCAGTCATGTCTACAAGTTCAATTAAAATGACAAGAATGACATGGATGGGTAACTTTTGTGCAAAAGGGAAAAGAGAAGCAGCTCTTAAATGAAATTACATTCTGATACCACTGTTTTGGCAAGGTGTTTCTGCATGCACAGAAGAAAAATTGTGTTCCTGAGTTTTCATCCCTGGAGACAGTTAACCAATAAAAGCTATAGCTGGGTTTGATTAACTCTGCATGTTTTTCTTGACCTCATTAACAGAGTCAGCTGATGGATTTCTAGATCAATTTGCATGCAAATGTAGAAGAAAAGGGACTGTGCTATAGCACTGAGCTATTCACCTTTCTGGACTCTTCATTATCTCATTTCAAATTTCTGTAGGCAAAATAAAGCAATGAATGGGCATAGTGAGTAAAGTACCCTCAAAGTCCATTTGTCAAGATCTCGAAAAGGGATATTTCCCACTGTAGTCTCACTTCATGTACACGTCTGGCCTGAAAATCTGACTTTCTACAAATAGTCTCCCCTTCTCGGTTATTTACAGCCTGCTCCTCTTTTAAGAATCTTAAGTACATACAAAGGCAAAATTAAAATAATAGCATTAGTGAAATGAGAAATAAAGAGCTTAGGATCGTATTTTTGAACGGTATGAAACAAAAAATTCCACTAATATCAATGCTCATGTGCTCCTTTACCTGTATCGCCTTGGTATCAGTGTTTTTATACAAGGTCAGTTTCCTGTGTTTTGCTAATTCACATGCAGTTTTAAACAACTCACACTGAAGAAACTAGTGTTTATCCAATTAATATTTGAAAAGTAAGAAATTCAAGGCCTATCAAAGTAGGATTTATAATGACAGTAGGAAAATATTTCTTTTCTGTGAATATTTTCAGTGTTATTTCTGTATGTACTTCTAGAAGGTAAAAGTAAGGTAAACAGAAGATAGATCATTCACTGTTAAATTTTTTGACCAGAAGGGCACATCAAGCTGTAATTTAATGATTCTGTAATCACAAGATGCAAAGACTCTTCTATAACTCAGTTTCAATACTAAGATCTCAACACAGAGATAATAGCAGATGACAGGTAAAGCTGAAAGGAAAGAAGTTCGGACTCTAATGCCATATTGATCTGCTCCTAGGAAGTAGGAGGTTATATATTCAGTTATATCAGCAAAGCTTTTACCAATTGGACCAGTGACAATTACCCACCAACTTAAAATGTACAGTAACAGTATGCATCATGTTGATGTTCAAACAGATATGAAAAAGAGAAAGCACAACATGTTACCATGCACTTAACCTTTTAAACAATATAAACTGACATAGACAGTATTTATGTATCTACAGAGCACCAAAAATCAATCTAGTTTAGAAGAAAAGGGGCTACACAAATCTTGTATTTTATTAGTATATAGATTAGCAGATTAGCATATACTGTAGATTAGAATACGTTTGTATATGTACTATATTGATCTGTCACACACACCTATTGATAGGTGTGAAGATTATGGTCACAAATACAATGGACATGCTAAGGAGAACACCAGCCTCTTTACTGGTGAAGTTAAAAAAAAAAAAAAAGCACTTATCCAGCATTTTTTCTGTTAACCAATCTGTTGTTACAACTAATAATACAGATTTCATACCTTTATACAAATTCAAATACATTTCTCTAAATAAATATCTCTGAAAATACAACTGAAATAACAATTAGAGGTAGGAAAATTTTGCTATTGATAAAAAAGACGGAAGTGAAGTAACAGTATACACAAGGTCTTCAGCATGAAAATAAAGCTTCAGTAGAATGGCCAGACAATTCAAACGAAAGTAGCATTTATTACACATATGTAGTTTTATTACATTGATATTATTTATACATGATTTTAGCTATCTACTTCTGGGCAGATTTTCTTCATATGTAGAAAGAAGTGAAAAATGAAGTTGTAACTTTTGTTGATAACACAACTTCTTGTCTAGGCAAAACAAAGTTGTTAAAAAGGAACCACTGAAGCTCCCATTAAGGATAGGAGAGCTGGGCAGCACATGTGCAAAGAAAGTTCACCAATGAGAAAATGAAAGGTCAGAAATAATGCTCAAGCAAGTGCAGTCAATACAGCCACATTAATATGATATGAATGTAAGTACCTTAATAACAATAGACAAGCTGTTGTTCCTCTACCTTCGATACCATGCTCAGTAACAACCTCTTTAAAGCAATATAATATGCACGCCTAAGGGAAGGCTATTTAATCACTGGAGGTATGGGTTTTACACACAAAAAGAATGACAAAGTTCTCTGAACACCTTAACAATGATCTAATCATTATTAAAGTTCTATTAATAGTATAGCAAGAAGAAAACACATGAAAGACACCTCTCAGCATCTTCATTTTGCATCTTTCCCAACCAAAAATGGTAGACAGAAGCATTAACAAATACATTAAGCATTCTTCTGAAATGGTTCACTAGTGCAAACTGTTAGAAACGATAGAATCACAGATTCAAACAGCAAGTATTTGGATTCAAATTTCTCAGTGAAAAGAGAACCTGTGGAATGACTCCTATCAGATGTACCAAGGCTGGAGCAGTCATTGTAGTAACTTAAGGATGAACATAAAAACCTCAAAGCAAACAGACTCACATGACAACACTGGAAAAAGTTTAATGGAATAAGATCATTAACCTGGCATCATCAAGTAAACATCACAAGAGAAAAGGAGGTTTGTCATTCCCAGAGCTGAGCCTTGCCAGCATTCATCTGGATTTATGAGCCAGTGAAATAATCCTTCAGGATTACCTGTCCTGTTTTTCACCATTACTGCAACTTCAAGGAGGCTGTTTTGTTGTGCTTTTCATGTCATGGTTAGCTGCAGTGTAATTGACTCAAAGATCACCTATACTTACAGCTCATTCATATACAAATTAATGGATGATGGCAAAGTTGTACATCCATTAAGCAGAGCATTAGCTTTTGTGACATTAATTTATCTATCAAATGTACTTTATTTATCATGGTTTTACTGAAAGCTTGTTTACTAGGAGACCATACTGGAAAGATATTGCTGCTATCTATGAATTCTATGCATTGTGCATAAAATTTGAAATATGAAAGCTGGTATGAAATAGTTGAATTATTTTGCTAGTTTATTTTCATGAATTTAATATTCAAAATGTTGGGGTTTGTTTCAATTCTGTAAAAATGACAACTCAGACTCCACCTATATAAAAAACTTATTTGATTATTTGAAGGAAGACACACAGAACTCAATGTATACTTTTTTTTGAGCAATTTATACATGATTAAATAGAATTTGTTAGAAAATATTTCTAAGCAGAACACATTTTCTTGTTATAAATGTATGCTTAGGTTTCCATAAAAGGAAGTCATCAAGTAGTCCAGAAAAGTTTTGATTAGCTAATCAATAACAGTGATCTTGAAACTCACAATAATTTGATCACTTTAAAATACTAAATATTCATAGAGCCATATAGAGAAAAAGAGCAAGAACAATTTTGTAATTTGGCTGCTAGGGGAAACAAATTGAGGTGCTTATTTCATATTCAGATTCATTCTTAGTCAGCTTTCAAGTTCAGGTAGAGATAGAAAGCTTTGAATTGGAGGTAATCTCTCCTCCCTTAGCCTTTCAAGTAGTAGATGGATTACTCAAGGGCTCGTTATCATCACCATCTCCACAGGATTACCATTAACTCAGAGAACTCTTCCAGATCTGGTTTCACAGAAAGTAATTTTGGCTTTGAGAAGCCTACTACGGTAAAGGCATGAGGCCCAGTACTTAGCAGTCTGCTATTTGCAGTCCTTCTGGAGGATGTTAGCTATGTAAGAGACAATGCTGCAATCTTTTGATTGTAGAAAAATAAACCAGCATCTAAACTGAAGTCCCTGTGCCCCATCTTTTAAGACAAGTAAGTACAGCAAAATAAATATATTTATATATGTATATCAGATTCTGCCATTATAAAATTTTATTTGCATTTAGACTTTCACCAAACTTCACACTGGCATGAAATCACCTACACTATTTCACCACTGCAGGGTTATTTTGCAGCTTTTACTGCAGCAGCAGCTCTCAGAAATGAAAACAAGCATTTTGACCATGCTTTAAAAATTCCTTATGCCTTCCTGCACTGAAAAATCTGAGCAAGAAAACAATCTGGTGGAGTGAGAGTGAAATTATGCTCACATACTCCCTGAATTGGAAAGCCAACCAGTCCATAATTAGGCAGTGTTACAATCAAGTATTTTATTCTCTCTTTCTGTGAGTAAAATTTTTTGCCAAAAGAGTATTATGGCTCCTATACAGAAGAATGATGATCCTAAGTTAGCCATGCCAGTCTAACTTGTATTTCCCCCAGTCGGCCATGAAGTTACAGATGAATATATACATTTTTTTTTTTCTTTCAATACTCTTCATGTAAATATTTTGAGAGAAATCTCACTAAAATTCTGTATTTCAGAAACATCAACTCGAGTTTCCATTCATGTTTTATTTTTGTTACCTTCACACCTTCTTCTCCACTTGAGAGTAACAAGTACAAGCAAACCCTTGTACTTAAGGGTTACACTGGGAGGTGTTTATTTATTTGAATATGAAGAAATAGTACATTATTTACAACATCTATTGCTAATTTTTTTTTTTTTAGCTAATTCATTTATCTTTAAGGTTGTTGCTAAATCAAACTGACCTCCTAAGTTGCTTTTATTTAAAAATCAGAGTTCACATTTATCTTGTAAAACTCATACTTGCACTACAGAGATGCCTATCCAATCTAGAGAAAAATTACTAGAAAGATCAATCTTCAGAAATATCTCCATTTACCCTATCAAATTCTAACCTCCCCATATTGACTTGAAATATGTTACAAGCACCAGTTATTTTATTAAATACTCATAATCTTTATTGATAACTACAAGCTCAATGAATGTACTCAGGAAAAGTACGTTCTACTCAGGCTTACACGGCATCGAGAGTTTATAGCAGACACTCTTAATGGAACTTACACATCTCAAATTTTTCAATGCTATTTCGTATATTCAGCAATATCTCACTCCCAGTCTTCCTTAGCAGACACTAGACATAAACAAGCCTGGTGCAGGAGCATTATTTAACTACACAAATCTATTATGCTTTAAACTTGTGGAGTCTCGAGAGTAGAAGTTTGATATCTCTCTTCAACCTCACAGTAACATGAAATTGTTAAGACATTCCAAGCCATTGTTTCTTTCATGTATATTCTCCTACAGTTCATAGGAATGTAAAAACTGACCAACATTTCTAGCAATGATCCAGTGCCCTGCAAAGGTGCTATTGATATATTCATCTGAAAGAAGAAAATATCTTGGAATGATATTGAAAACTAGCTGTTGGGACCTTAGTTCTAAAATTATTCACTCACATCACCCAAAATCTGGCCTTTAGACTGTCTGAAATCTGCAGTCACAGGTCTCTGGAGGAGCACCAGATTCACAAGTGAAGAAGCAAAGCTACACATACAGGCACCAGTGCTACAGTATATTCCAGCTCAGCCTGCTGCTGAACCGGTGCATACTGTGGTAACCTATCACTGTGATCTGCGCTGCAACCAGCATCAGCGGCAGAGATGTACCACAGTCCATCAGAGGAAGAAAAAGAATGCAGAACACTTTAAAGGTTATGTTCACCCGCTGAGTTACGCAGCTGGGACATAATGCTTTCTTTGTCATTGCTGTGTTACACAGTTTAACCTCTTCATTCTGAAGCTATATGCACATATGTATGCAATTGAGTAGACACATCTGTACACTTACATATTAATTAAACAACATTCACAGGTTTATTTGGTACTTTAATTTGTACTGTTGTAAACTAGAGTAATTACTGATTTCCCAGAGACAAACATTAAACATTTCACATGTATAGTGGCAAAATGTAGTCTTTTCAACCATATTTTTTGTTAGTTGACAGAAGAGGAAATAAATCCAGTCTCCACACTTGTTTGATCTCGAGAACAAAAGACAGTCCTAGTGGTTTAACTCCCAAATTGTTGTGCAAACAGCAAGCATCCTCTGGCATTATCATGAGTAACTGGTACTGACTTCAGTCTCTTACTAAGGTCAATAGGTGTCCTACCACTTACTGCAACATTAGCTTAGTGCTGTTGTCTTTTGAAAATGCTGAGTGAAAATAAATATGCAAATGATTGCAGCAATTTTTAAAGTCCAGATTAAAATCTCCTAAATGCTGAATGGTGTTTTGCTCATCTTGTTTATTTTTCCTTTTAGCTTCTCAGGTTGTGAGCTCACATGTGCACAGTAGCTGTTTTTCTAGGTAGCTCTTCATAAACATTGCAATATATTAATGAAGGTGGTAGGAGAGCAAAAGGCACGCAACACCAACAGTCTTCACATATTTAATTCACTGCTTTGTTCATTCTTTCCCCATTACAAATGTACTAAATGACAATATAATTATAACCTGAAGCTGTTGGTAATTATATGCAAAGTGCTATAATAGCAAAGAAACCTGAACACCATGAGAGAGAAAGAAAGAGACTAAGTGAAGTCAGAGTCAAAATAACCATTACTGATTGTACTCCTGGGTATCCCCTAAAATTATTTGATTCTGAGGGGTTATCTAACCTGCAAATTATCTGAAAAAAATTCAAGTCAGGTGTAGAGAAAACAAATTAATTACCAGGAAATTACTCACTGTTGTTGAGCCAAGAATTAGCTCATCAGCATTTGGCACAGTTGGAATAAACAGGAGTGAAGGAGAACTGTACTGACTTAGGTAAGTAGCTGGCAGCTGAGAACAGCACGTGGAAGAATCTTACTGGAAACTTTCCTTCTAATGTCAGTGCCTATCTTCCAGCTAATCCTGAGCTCAACCAATGTCCAGTGCCAGCATGTTGCTATCAGCATCTTCCTGCTCTCCTCCCTTGCCTCCTGCCTTTGGAACAGGAGGATGGATGTGGGCTATGCTACCTGTGGGAAGCCTCTCTCCTTGTGCTCCACGGGGCTGTGGCAAGCTGTATGGCCAGGCATCATCCCTACACCTCCTGGTTCCAGAGCATCCAGCTTGCCACAATTATTCCTTGATTCCTTTTGCATTTGGAATAATTCCACCAGCAAATCAACCAGAACCAACAGTTTCAGTGCTGAGATGTACAATAACCTAGACACTCCCCATTTCAGCTGAACTGATCATTTTCTGACTAGACATGCAAGCCTGGCTCATACACCAGTCAAACGAATGTTTGATTTGTACTTCTTCTGTATCTGCACAAATCAGAAAGATACACTGTATAGCTACTGCTTCATTAGTAGATCAGTAATACACAGCAGCATGCTCTAAAGATGGAACTTAATTGAGATAAAGCACATAAAAATTATGAATAACTTGATAGATTGAATTGACAGCTTGCGATCATGAACTGAAATCCTTGCTTATTTATAATAAGTACAGAATGCTGCTGATGACTTAGTTAGGTTTACAGAAATACAGTCAGAAAAGTTACAGCTCCTGCTACTTCCCTCACTCTTGCAGGCTTGCTGCCAGGCTGGGATTACTCCTGCTAAAGTATATGTAAAAGATGGGAAAAAAAATAGCACTCACAACAACAGAGCAAAAAGCAGCATGTGAATAAAGGATTTCCTTTTAAACTGTCTTTGCTGAATCTGAACCAGACTACCAAATTATATGACTCAAGGAATTAATAACACTAAAAAGTTATAACCACTTCCAATGCACAGTGCTTATCTTGAGTTCACACAGCATTTAGTATGATACTGCTCTTAATAGTGATGCTCCAAATTTAAGCTATGCTTCAGACAGTTCAGAGGACATATTCAGACTCATGTAGATGCTCTGTCTTCTGTGTTCTTTCCCTTCTGCCTTCCTCTCTGGAAGCCAACTCTGACCTCCACTGAGAGATCACAAAATCCTTTCAGTCCCACTTTGCAAAGCAGTGAATGGCAAAACGGTAAAAGCAGTAGCTGACTGTGCCCTGTATCTTATGCATCACTGAACATGCGGGCAGTGTTGTGCATACATCACATGTAAGGGCTTTGTGGACAGCTTTTAGCTTCCAGGGAACAGGAACTGGAGTTCTGCTGCAGCAGCAATCAAGCAAGAGAAACTGATTACTGCTTTAGATTGCACAAAGTCCCTATAATGTGAGGAATTTGAACAGTTTTTTGTTTGTTTTTAATTCATGAGCAATTTTCACTTTCTGTATTTTAATGGCCAAAAATACCCATTTGCTTGGTTACATGCTCATTTGATATTATATATGGGTAGAAGAAACATGCAACCATGAGTGCAAGACAGCTGTAAAAAAAATCTCAGAATACAAAGGTTACAATAGATATCTGTTCTGACCATGTCCATTTTAAACTATTATGTATAATTCATAAACGCTTAAACCAGAAAATACAATCACCAGCTTCTTCATTTCAGGTGTAGCGTTTTTATCTGAATAAGAAAATATTTTGATAAGCAGTAACTAAAAAAAAAAAAGGGGGGGGGGGAAACAAGGGACAAAATTACTTTAAGTAACCTGGGCTCCTATCCAAAAATTAATACATGCAAGTAAAAGGATTGCTTTTGAATACGTATTAGAAAAAGGATGATTCTTCTGGCGCAGTGTATGATATTATACTCCTTCAAGTTTTTTTTGAATGAAGAAGCATTCATTTCTTTATTTTGTTGGATAACTGCTTACATGCTAAAATGACAGAACAAGAGTTCAGCCACTCCTCATCTCCCCTCACAGTACCATCACAGCTCTGAAGGTTACATTGGCAGCTCAGGCGTGAGACCTCCTGTGGCTCTCCATCCCCTGCTGATTTTGCCCACAAAAACTGTCACAATTAGTTCGAATTGTGGAAATGATGCTTCTGATACCTATTCACCGTATATCCAGTACAAGGCAATGATCAGTGCAGGATGCTGAACTGCTGTTCTGCATTGAGTCACTGTCAACCGTTAAACTGAATTTCATTCATTCCCAAGTGCATCCGGACAGGCTGAGCTGCACACAGTGGACACTCACAGCACCAGAGCGTGTTTGACAGCCAACAACTTCCCGCTGATGCAGCTCCCTTTTTGTAGCCACATTCCCTCCCCACCCTCCTTCTGGCCCCCTTCTGATGCCTGTGACAGCCTGAGGAGAAGTGGCAGGAAATAATGTATTTTGAGAGATTACTTTTAGTTCTTACCACCACAATGTCCCCAGGGGGCTCAGCCCTTGTGTCCCACTGCTAAGCTGCACTAAGCCCATTTTCTGACTTATATAGTATTCGCTGTCACTCGGTCACATCAAACGGTATGTGGCCACAGGCCTAGCTCAGCAAATGGCTGTTCATCAGCTAGCTTACTCACACCATCAAGAACAATTACAGAAGAAATTTGAAACTACAGAAAGTTCTTACTGTTCTATTCCCTAGATAACAGCTTGGAAATATGGAAATATACTAGCACTCAAAATCACAATACTTTTCAGATGAGGATAGCCGTGACTTTTTTTTTTTTCCTAGATTTTTTCAAATTTAACATTGATAATAAATGAAACTGACTACAGTCTTGTAACTGTGGAGATTCCTTCTATGAAATGCCCTCAGTTATAGGTACACATTCCTTCTTTGAGCACTGCTAACTGGTCACGCTTCTTGGCACATTCATCACACTGGTGAGTGCCTAGTCATAGGTGTCCAACCTTTGGGCTTCCCTGGACAGTGGTGAGAAAAGAGGAATTGTCTAGGCTCACATCTACAAGGTTGCTCTGAATGTAATACCAACTATTTCCATGGAAATGACAACCAATAGAAAGTGCACAGTAACACTATTAAGTTGAGCAAATCCTCAACTTTTTCAGTGCAGTCATCACCATTAGCTATGTATTTTCACCAGTAATAGACAAGAACTCTGAACCAGCAGTGGTTGACTGTCACTGTCAACGCTGCTGAAACACACAACCCATTTCCTCCCTAACACCCACTGCTTAGTCTCCCAAATATTCAGCAAGCATCAATGAATGTCAATGGGTGCAATTTTTTTTGGCATGGAGGAATTCAGTGACACATGCTTCATATGCACTTCCATGTCTGATACCACATTGCCAGACTGCCCCTTTGCTATCATCCATTGCATGACAACAAAATGTAGCAGAATATTGATGGGAAGATTCATCTTCTTTGGCCATACCACCATATCTGTCTCTGACATTTTTGGAACAACCCTCGTTGATGTATATATGTAACAAAACTTCTATTAAAATATTAAATAAAGAGAACAATGAAAACAAAGCTAGCAAGATATTTGACTTTGGTGTTTGTAAAAATAGTGCATCAAGGTCTGGTTAAAGGGAAGTGGTTGCAATTCTTAGTGAGTTGTCAAAGCGCTCAGCAGAGATTTTTGATCTAGTTTTACTCTTCCCATGCTTTATCCCTGAAAACAGTTTTTCCAGAAATGCATGTTCTGCCAAAAAAGCACTGAGATGAATAAAGAGTGATTGTGAAAAAAGAGATATCTTTCTCTGCTAAGAGAGGTCCTATGAAAGTCTAGTAAAGAGACATGATCAAATTTGAATTGAATGTCTGATTGCAACTCCATACATTCAATTTGAAAATTTGCAAGTAATACACTTTCATCAAAAACAAAAAATTGATGCTTTTTTTTTGTCAATCTTGAAATCTATTCTCAAATTCCTTTCTGAAAATGGAAAACAAAGCAGCATTTAGCCAATATATCCATAAACTTATTTGCCATAATTTGAGTTGGTGCTGTTCTGTGCTTTCCCTGAGCCCCAGTTTCAGCCCAAGCAGGGTTAAATAGAGCTCCCATATTTGCTTGAGTGAGGGTTGTGAGCCTGGGGCAAGGCTGGGACACTGTGGGGCAGAGCCACTACAATGATGGTATGGGCTGGGGTCAGGCTGCATTGTGAGTTGTGCTGAGTTGCATACAGCTCACGGTGTGTTCGTGCCTGAAGTAGCTACTTGGTGTGGTAGAATGGCATGGGGCACCTGCTCCCAGGAACTTCTTGTGTTCAAGAAGACATCTTGTGATGTCATGCTATAACATGCCATCAGCAAAAAAAAAAAAATACATATTTATTGCCGCTCATACTGGTCAGGCATTCCACTTAATGACACTGCTATATGTCTGCAGTCAGGATAGATCAGGTCTTGAAGAGATCAAGAAGTCTTGAAGAAATCAGCTGCAGGATTTAAGAATGAGGGAAAAGATTGAGGAGATAGACTGTCACAATGAGAGGGCAACATCAGAAATCTGCACACCAAATTCAGAGAGGAAAGAAGGCAAGCACAGTCATCACAGGATGAAAATAAATTAACCACTGCTGTCTTTTTCTGTGAAAAACTAAGTAGCAATTTGATAAGATATTCACATTTGGCTGTTCCACCAGCTTTCATGGAGGTAATCAAGTCTCAGATGACAAGGCATCCATTTTCTGCACTTCAATTAGGCAGATAAAGGCAACTTTCTCCTCTGTCACCATTTTTTTTTCTTTTCTTGGCAGTACAACTTAGAGAAGTTGCACAATTACAAAAATTTGTTGTACATCATGCAAAAGTCATTTCTACCCAACTCTGTGATTCTTCTGTGCAAAGAATGCACAGATGCAAAATATATGTATATGGATGTGATCTGAATGTGATTTTTTTTTTGAAATTTGAATTGAAGTATTACAGCAAAGCATCAACAAATATATCTATCTCCATGAGATAACAAAACATGAGTGAGCATTCTAACAGTCTGCACTGAGCAAGCTGGAACACAAAAATCACTGCCAGTTTCTACAGATATCTTTGCCAAAAGAACATTCAGTTCATATAACTACAAAACAAGGTCAGTGTACCTTTATTCCTATACTATTTTACCAAATTCCAGATGATCAAACTAGTTGCAGGCCCTATTTTGAAAAGTGTAAGATTTTGGTGTAAAACTACTTCATTTTTCAGAAGAGAAAAGAAAAAACTACTAATCTATGGTTAACCCAAAACATATAGTTCAACACAAAATAAAACATGCAATATTTTTCAGGTCACTTCTTTGTCTTAGACTTGGAAATTCCTTCAAATGAAGGCATTTGAACGCCCAGAAGTCAAGCAGAGCTCAGCCCACACTCCCTGAGTGCTAACTACCAGGATCAATCTTGGTGCAAACTTCTCAGGTGATTTTATGAACTGGGACCACAATCACACTACCCTCCCCTGCAAAACACATGAATTTGTAACCTAGATATTCAGGGATTTGCAGTTCACCTTTCTACAGTCACTTTATTTGCACAATCACAATAGGACATAGTTACACAGTCCTTTTGGTCTGCCATAAGCCCTCCAGCTCCAAATCCAGCTCTTTCCTGCCTCAGTAAAAACCACCTCAGACCTCTCCCTTCTAAACAGTCCCCCTCTTTCTCATGCATATGTGCTTGTGTTGGGGGAGACAATCACAAACTGCATATTTTAAACAGCAGCACAATTTATATTAAGTTACAGTGGAAGTTAAACCATAGTCTAAAGTAAATTTTACAGTTGTAACACTGTAATGCCATAGGAAGCACAGCAATGATAGCAGAGTAGCAAAGTGCATTACTGCAGCAAGTGAGGACTTACTCAAATGCAATAATCACAGGCACAGAAACAAAGGGAAGAAGCTGCTTACCTTCAGAAGGCCTCAGATACACAGAAATCTCCAGCAAAATAGCCTTGCTTCCCCTGCCAACCCCTAAATGAGGTCTGGGAAGGAGTAGATCCTGGCTCCACCCCTTCCGGTCACTCAGTCACACTGCATGCACCTGAGCTCCCCTAGGTTGGCCCTGCCTTCCCACCAGGTGCTTAATCATTGTTTTAAGCCATGACAGCATTTCTGCTACAGCAGTAAATCTCTAAACTTGTGGAAAAGAAAATACTGTAAAAAACAATGGGGAAAAGGTGTTCTAGGCATCCTGTCCCCCATGCTATCATCTTGGCCAGTTTTAAGGAGTCCTTGTCAGATTATTTTCACCTAGAACTGAGAAGGGCTGCAATACCCCCAGAAAGGTTTATCTCAATTTGAACTAATGAAAGCATTCCATGTGTAGCTGGGAATCCCAAACTGTAAAAAACCTTGACTTTTTACAGCCTTCTAGACATGAGCTGCCAGTCAGTCAGCCTTGCATCAGATGAGCTCATCACTAGGCAACCATCCATGAAGGCCACCTCTCCTTGAGGATGTTCACTTATTGTTTAAAGGTATTTCATTTCTGTGAAAAAGTGTTTCACCTAACAAGTCTCTTTTGTTAACCTTGTGCTGGTAGCCTTTAGAGTTATTTTCTGATGTGGAAGTAAAAGAAAGAAAGAAACCTATCTGTACACGCAAAATGAAACTTCCTTTTTGAATAAGATTGCTGTAATCTGAGCAGCATACATAGCTGAATAATCCTTTTGATAAATGCTGCTAAGGGACGTCAAAAAGTGTGCAGCGTGTCAATATTTTCACTATATAGGTAGACCAATAACAGAGAAAATATTTCTTATGCTATTCTGAGCTGTATAAAACATCTCAGGTCTGTACCAGCTCCCACTATGGAGCATAACTGTACTCACTGGGTCATAGGCTCCCATTTGCACCATGCTGATGAACTAAAACACCCTGAAGTTGGTGCTGAAGATCATGGCAAAACTGCCCCTCTCCAGTATTAGCCAGGTTAGCTGCACTATGCCTGACTCTGCTTGCGTCGAGCCACAGATGATGCATGGCTAAGATGCCTTGACACCACAACTGCAGATGTACATTTGGGTACTCTGCCCCAGGGACCCTAGAGGAGCTGGAGAAAAAGGAAGGGATATAAGGACCAGAAAAAAACAGATTAATTGAAGGGGCTATGAGTAGCCTACTTCTGCTTGCTGATTGAATGTGTTGAACTCCAATTAGAAAACCTTTTCTTTTTTTTTTTTTTTTAACTGTATATTGTTGTTTCTCTTGAAACAATTTTCCTAATACCATGGCTTTATTTTCTAATTGCTTCTAGGACAGTAAATAAACATGTATCAAGCAAAAATAATAATAAATAATAATAAAATGCAGTAACACTGAATATCCCTTTCTAGTATTGATAATGCTGCAACTTCAGAATGGAGTACTACGCTACAAATCCCATCTGGAAGTTCAGGTGCAATCAAAAAATGGTACTTAAAGCAAACATAAAATAAGCATGTATACCTGTGGCTGATTCCTATCTTTTACAGTCATTTCTTATCACCTTAATCAAATCACAAGCAGTGGTCTTTCTTACAAGATAGAATAATTAAGAATCAATTACATTTTACACTGAAACACTGACTGCCCTGTAACCATTCTATAATCGAGAAGCAGCTGTATTGTCATTTTTATGTAGTCACACTGAATTAGACAATGATTTCAATTGAGTTATATTGAGAAATTACATGTTAATGGGTTCAGATTATGTCCTGCAACTTAAGGATTCAATGTGAAATAACTGCACATTTGGAACAGGCTCTAAAGATAATACGTACAGCTGTGTGATTATGAAAGGAAAGAAAAGGTTCCTTAATAAGTCAGAAATGTTATCATCGGTATCTTTTAATGTTAAGTGGTTACATGCTAGTGAAGTATTTCAATTACTTCATTATATTGCTGATCTAAAGAAAAGGAACAATTTATAAAAATGTGGTGAAAACTTCTTAACATGCAGAAATTAAGAATAAGACTCAAAAAAGCTATCACTGAGTGCATTCAGCTGGTACCTTCAAAATTTGAAAGATACTTAACATTAAATGGGAGAACTTCAAATCACTAATTTAGTTCACAGCGCGCTTCAGGGATCTGAGTAATTTCACATTTCTATGTCTCTATAACGTTGTGAAGTTAAAGTTAAGCAAGGTTTTTAATTTTTACTTGTGGCACAGCAGGATATAAAACACACCTACAGTGTGTTATAATAGAAAGTTTTCATTTCTGACTGAACCAAACCATGAACCTAAAGACCTGAAAGAATAAAAGGAGCTTACTCAAACACAGTGCACAAGTAAACACTTCAAAGGAGAACCCCACCTTAACACAGCAGAAGGAGGTGTGTGAGTCAGGAGAAAAGGGTGACTAAGCTCATGAAAGAAGCTGGCACAGAAAGTTTCTTGCCCTACAGGGGACTGATAACACTGAGAAAGTCTGAAAATCTGAGATCCAATAAACAGAAGCCTGACCTGGGCAAGCCTCATGCCAGCTGAGGGAGGGCCCTCGTGAGGTCCCATATGGAAAACTGTGTCCAGGTCTGAGCCCTCCAACAAAAGAAAGACGTAGAAATGTTGGAACAGGTCCAAAGGAGGGCCATGAAAATTATCAAAGGGCTGGAGTAACTCTACTATGAAGTAAGATCGAGGGCATTGGGCCTCTTTAGCTTTAAGAAGAGAAGGCTCACTGCAGCTTTTTAGTACTTGAAGGGAGCTTACAAGCAGGAAGGGGAACAACTTTTTACATGGACAGATACTGATAGGACAAGGAGGAATGACTTTAAACTTAAAGAGGGAAGATTTAGATTAGATGTTACAAAGAAACTCTTTACTCAGAGCGTGATGAGGCACTGGAACAGGCTGCCCAGAGAAGCTGTGCATGCTCCATTCATGGAGGTGTTCAAGGCCAGGTTGGATGGAGCACTGGGCATCCTGATCTAGTGTCTAGCAACTCTGCTCATGGTGGGGGGATTGGAACTAGATCATAGAATCCTTAGACTTGGAAGGGACCTTTAAAAGTCATCCAGTCCAACTTCCCTACAATGAACAGGGATGTGCACAACAAGATAAGGTTACCCAGGGCTTGATCCAGCCTCACCTTGAAAATTTCCAGGGCTGGGGCATCAACCATATCACTAGGCAATCTGTTCCAGTGCCTCACCACATTGACTGTAAAAGATTTTTTCCTTATATCCAAATTAATCTACCCTCTTTAAGCTTGAAGCCATTTCCCCTTGTTTTATCACCACAGACTCTGCTAGAGTCAGTCCCCTTCTTTCCTGCAGCTACTGACAGGCTGCTATCAGGTCACCTTGCAACCTTTTCTTCTCCAGACTGAACAGTCCCAGCTCTCTCAGCCTGTCCTCATAGAAGAGGTGTTCCTTTCTGTGGATCATTTCTGTGGCCCTTCTCTGGACATGCTCCAACAGATCCATGTCCCTGCTGTACTGAGGTACGCAGTGCTCCAGGTGAGGCCTCACCAGCGCAGGGTAGAGAGGCAGGATCACCTCCCTCGACCTGCTGGCCACACTTCTTTTGATGCAGCCCAGGCTACAGTTGGCTTTCTGGGCTGGCTCGTGTCCAGCTTGCCATCTACCAGTACACCCAGCTCTTTTTCAGCAGGGCTGCTCTCAATCCTTTTCATCCCCTCAGTTGGTATTAGTAGAGGGTTGCCTTGACCCAGTGCAAGATCTTGCATTTGGCTTTGCTGAACTTCATGAGATTCACCTGGGCTGACTGCTCAAGCCTGTCTAGATCCTTCTGGATGGCATCCTGTCCCTGTGGTATGTTGACTACGCCCCACAGCTTGATGTCATCAGCAAACTCACAGAGGGTGCACTGGACCCCACTGTCAATGTCACTGATGAAAATATTAAAGAGTATTGCCCCAGCACTGACCTCTAGGGGACAGCACTTGTCACTGATCTCCATGCAGACATTAAACCATTGACCACCACACTCTGTACTCCATCCTGCAAGCCAGTTTTTCATCCACCGAACAGTCTACCCATCAAATCCATATCTTTCCAATTTGGAGAGAAGGATGTTGTGGTGTACCATGTCAAAGGCCTTACTGAAGTCCAGATAAATGACATCAGTGTCTCTTCCCTTGTCCATTGATGCAGTGACACTAGCATAAAAGGCTACTAAGTTGGTCAGACAGGATTTGCCATTGGTGAAGACATCATCTTTAAGGTTCCTTCTAATCTAAATTATTCTTTGATTCTATGATTCTACAATTGCGAAGGATTTCTAAAACAGCCCATAAATTTAAGTCTCCAGCAATCGAGCTATGGATTTAAGCCTACCTAACAGAGGGATACAGAAGGAAGGCATCACTATTTTTCAAAACAATAACACTTTCTTTTCCTCAATAGTAAACATTTGTATAACATTTGAAAAATAAATACAGAACCTTGTTAATAATTTTAAATGTTCACCTGCACAAATAACTTTGCATTCCTATTGTTTCAGTTCAAAAATTTCATCTTTTCAAAGATGATGTTTTGAAAGCTTGTAAAATGCAGGTGAAAATAATGAACCATCTTCTTCATTATGCACCCTCTACCAGCTATTCACATCTACAGGAGACGAGAAGATTTTAAGTAATAAAAATAATAAATTTTACTGAAGTTAATCTAAAATCATCAAGTTCTCATTTGTTCTCAAATTGGTTCCTCCCAGTGTTTTGTTTTGTTTTGTTTTGTTTTGTTTTTTGACATTGGAATGTAACTATCTTTTGCTCTATTGAGATTATTATTTTTGCCTAAATCAGATAACGCTCAGGCCAGATACCTGCTTCATACTCATTCATCTTCTATCCTGCAGGCTCCAGCAAACCTACCATTCAGCTTGTCCAAAATAAAAGCAGACCTCATTGGCAAATTCTTTAATTAGCAAGAAAAGTCAGAAAATAAAAGATAATTACAAATAAACTAATTTAGTTGAACATTATGAAAAGGGCTGATGGAAAGAACAAAGATCTAATTAGTGTTCGGTAATATTACCTGCAATGCTCAGAGATGAGTTTTTCTTTCTTATTTTCAAGGATGTCTCTGAGAATGTCTCAAGTCCTGAATAATTTGAGGAAATTTTTTGTCCTGCAATATGCCTCATAAAAAGATTCATTCCCTACTTTTTCCATGACAGCTGAATCATAATGTTACCTTATCAAAGGACTTTGTTTTGATTCATCCTGATGAATGCCAAGATATTTCCCAAGTAATATTTTCAAAAACTGCACACGGAATCACTACAGCATTTTCAACTAATTCAGCTCAACCAATCAACTTATTAGGGGTCTATCTGAATATGGAAAGCAAAAGAAAACCTTGGAATCTGACTGCCCAGGGCCAGTGATATGTCTTAATCCAGAATGACATCACAAGTTTTACTGCAAAGTATGCATTACTTATATCTAATCAGGTATCCAACAAATGTGTTGGTGTTTCTGACAGATTTCTCAAAGGACTCCATCTCCTTTTCCCTATTTTTGGAGACTGTCCTAAAATTCATGTGATGAGATCACATCAGTAAAAGGGTGGATAAACTCAAGATTACTCTGTACCATTTTATGGCTGATTTTAAAAAAGATACCTTCTCTACAGGGGAATCCTTCTATGGGAATACAACTCTGTTGACAATGTCCTTAGCAAGCACCACCACTGGCACAACTTGCACCTTAATGGAAAACCTCACCATTTTCAATGCGACAGTCTTTAAATATGCAGTTACTTTTACTGAATTTAAATCTCTGAAAACTAGTATTTTTGTATTCTCCTATCAGTTTGCTAAATGATGAAGCAAAATTGGGACTAAAACGGTATAATATAGCCAGTAGACATAAACTCAAGTTTATGTATGATAAAAGCTTATCCTTCTGTGCTTTCCATCTTTCACATTGAAATCTGACAACTTTGCAAACAGAAAATCCTTGTAACTTAAGATCTCTGGAACATACTAGAGTGTAGAATTATTTCAATTTTTCAGGTGGGTAGGTCGAAGAACAGAGAAGCTGTGACTTATCTAAACTCCTAATATGACTTGCACTCCTTGATTTTAACTGTCAAAATGTGCTTTGTCCCTTATGTCCCAAAGAAAATCAAAGCAGGTTTTTCATAAAGTTTCATACATGTCTCATCCACATTGCTGTCAGATGGTCATGGAAAACATGATGCAGTAAACTAAGTTTGCATGTGCACCAAAGTGACCTCAAAATTTCTATTTCTTTTTTATACTCATGGAAGGTATATTGTCAAAAATATTATATCATTTTCTTTTAATTACCCATTCTTTTATATAATAAGGGCCCTGAAATGTAAATTTGCAATGAGAATTACTGACAGTAATTAGTCTCTTAGCTAAAGGCACCAGCAAAATTCTCTGGTCTTTACATCTCAACTAATTTGTCGGTACATTTCATGTTCACTTATGCTGTGTGCCCTCACTTGATCTCGTTGGCATTTGAAATTCTGGTTAGAAAAAGCATAAAGTGCAATCTGGGCATTTTACCTCTGCCCAAACTATACAGTTATGTCAGCCTCCACATTTGTCATTAAATTTATATTAGACATCTTACTGCAGTGTCTAGCTTAATATTCTAGCTAAAATGGAGTAATTAAGATTGATATATGGGCTGTAAAATCTTTTATCTTCTTGTGGATATTAATTAAATAGAGAATGGTTGTACATTTGATCTCATTCATTCAATTATCACAATACCCATGTAAACAATATTTTGACTAAATATGGCCGTGCCTTGTAAAATATGTCTTATATCATCACTGTGCTTTGGCTAACTGTAAAGATTTTATTACACTGGCAATCTGTACCTAAGTCTATTGAAAATATATTCATGCTTTGTGCACCATGAAGTTATGCTTAGAAATATTCCAGTGCTGCTTCCTTTCTGTGACATTAGTGGGCCCAAGCCCCTACGTTAGCTTAACTGAGTAATGGAAAACAAAGTCTAAGCTTTTTTGTAACCTATGAATAGCTTCTTGTCAGTTGTTGCTAAGTGGATCTATATGCTGGTGAAGTTGTCAGCTGATTCGGTGGAGATGTCAAACAATAGTATGATCTTCAAAGATAATTTCAGCAGCCTTAATATGTCTCTATTGCATCATCACTTAAGGTCACTAGCAGTCTTGGTTAACTACTTCTGAATGTATCCATCATCATACAATGCTTTTGCAAGATGGCAGCTAATCTGAATGGGGCTCACGTACATTTTATCTGAGCTGCAGTGATGACAGCAAGTACAGTGCAGATTTACTCTTACTTATCATTAATCCTGGAGCACTAACATGCAGAATAGTTTTGACTATGGTTTTGTGTAGAGCTATTACAGATGCATGAAACAGGGTGGCACGTTGGTCCTGCTCCCACATCCCCTTACTTGTATTCCCATGAAGTTCCAAGTATAATAAAGCTCTAAAATACGAGGTTCTGTATGTTAGACTTCATGAAAAATAGCTCATCTGCAGACACACTTAGGAACTGAGGCAAAATAATGTGGAGAAAATGAATGACACCCTGCCCAGACTTCTTCCAGGCCCACCCCAGGGAAGCAACAGCCCATGCAACGTACTGAGTCTTGCAAGTGGCTGGATCTGGCACGCTGACCTGCAGCACCCTTGTCCCTACCAGACGACTGCTGGATATGGTAACTCCCTAATATAATGCATAATTTATTCCATCTATTACTAATATTATATCTAATACTCTTCCTCCTGTGAAGTACACTAAACAATACAAACACAAACAAAAACTGAAAGGGACAGATATGGCCCTAGACAAAATTATTTTAAAGTCGATGAGATCCCACCTCATCACATTTTAAACAAAAGCTTTAAGCCTATCTTATAGACGAACTATTATCTTTGGGTTTCCTTTTTGATGTAACTGTGAAGTGCCTTGAGGATACTTGATAATAAGGCACCCTATGAGTTGCATTACCTTGTTCTGTATTGCAATGTATTATTAACACCAACAGCCAAATGAATAATGGAAACACAAACTGGGAAATGTATTTTCTTCTGTTGCCTGTTTTATTCTGAGCTGAGCAACTTATTAATTGCCTTCTTTTAATTATATGGATGTGTGTTTACTTAATGCAAATGAATGAATATAGCATCTAACAATTGCAAAGTGTCTTTTATTTAAAGGAGGGAACTGAGGTAGACAATATAGCTTGTTAGATTTCATGAGCTTAAGTATTTTTTATGAACTGCTAGAGGTAATTTTTTAAAATAAAAAGGAATTTGTCATTCTATTTTTGACAGGGAAAAAAACACAGTTCTCCAATAGCTACACAGCTTTAGAGATATAAGTAGTAAAGCTATCCATAACAGTATTTTATGCTACAAGTATTGTGCCAAGCAGTTAGTGAAAAACACATAATGAGAACAGGATTTTGGATGGAGTCCCCAAATGACATTCAGGATTTTGGATGGAGTCCCCAAATGACATTAAAGCCCATCTCCAATTCTAAGCTCAATTTCTTTCATATTTTTCCTTCTTCATCACACAGTGTTATTTAAGAATAATTTATAGCTTCAGGTTTTCAGATCTCATATAGAAATTGGGTCAGTTATTTTGTTATTGAGAACGTAAAACTAGTATTAGAACCAGGATTTCATCCAGGATATTTCATCTGTAATGTAATTAAGGAGGTAAGTTGGAAAAGCAACATCTATGTAGGAAATATCTTAAAAAGTATTCTCCTAAATGCTACTTTTTGATTTTAAAAGGGTATTTTTGCTAACCCATGGGTGATCTCTCTTTGTTATGGTATTTTCCTTGAGGGCTAGTTGCATAACACAGATATTATAAGTAACATCAGCTCTTGGAAAGTGACACCCCTTACTCAGAATTATCACCTTCAAACTACATCAATCACTTTAGAATAAAAAAAAATGCCACTTACAGATAAATAAATACAAACTCATGATTTTTCTGTTTCTTTCAAATAAAAAGTTACCAGCTGTTGTAGACTGGATTCAGTCTTCAGGTAAGACACTCTGCTCTCTGCCAAATTGTAAGATTTTCCTTAACACATTTGCTTTTCTTTCAATTTTTCATTCCGGTTTCCCTATGTGACTAGATATCTCTTCAATAAGACTAGCGAAAACTACTTCCTATTCAGATACATGGAAAAAATTACTACTGAATTTTGGTTGAGTCTAAATGCACAGCCATGAATAGGTATTCATTGTTATGCTCGATATGAGATAAGTTAGTAGCCAACTACCTGGCTGAAATATCAGCATGCAATTTTCAACTTTAAAAACATGATACTTACAAACATACACAATCCTAAGGGGGCATGATGTCTTCAGATCATTTGAAGCTCTCAACAGAAACTAGATATAGCTAGAATAATTTGAGTAATATTATGGGATAGGGTTACTGATTCCTATCTCAGCTTCCAGGGGCTTGATGGACATGAAACTGTGATTACTATTTGTACTACAGGACTTTTGTTCTGTCCTTATCTCCTGTACACCTCACATGAATAAACTTCAGTTTGATCCTTGGAGTGCTCAGCTAGGAAAAGGAAAATTCAGTTAGTGCCTAACTACTGAAGAGTTTTTCCTTTTCCAAAATAATTCCCAAGTGCAACTCCTGAAGAGAGAAAAGATAGCTTCAAGCTTGAAAGATCATCAGATGGCTTCCTAGCAGGAAAAATGAACTGTAACTGAATTTGTGTGAACTTCGTCACCACAAGTTTACTTAGTCATTGCATAGCCTTCAGAAGGTACTTTCCTAATTAACGATTAGACCTTTTAAAAATTAAGATCACACCTTTAATAACAAATCAGAAAAATCTCAACCTTCTTTGACTAGAAAACGTTAGAAATGTAAGTGCCTTATTTTTTAAGAAGTGTAAGTCATCAACTTTCACTACACACCAGTAATACCTTGGGGAGAACACATTCTGAAAATAGCTGCACTGCTCTAACCTATAATAAGCTCAGTTGTGAATTTACAAATACGTTAGCAAAATTAGAGTCTTTTAAATAATTTTAACTCAAAATTGTGGCTAAAAGCAGTGCTAAAGCAGACTGTAAAGACTCAATATTTTATTATTGGTTTGTTTAAAGCAGTCATGGTGCTTGGAAAGCTTTCAATTCAGATGCTCCTTCTGCTTGTATACACCATTTCCTATTGGCTAGACATTAAAAAAAAAAAAATTACAGTATCTTATAACAACTATGCAGATCTCATGAAAGTTAATACAGCAAGAGACAGGCATCACAAGAACATACTTGAAAAATGTTTCACAGTATTTTGTAATTGCACTGAGAATTTTTCAAAGTCAGAAAGGGGAATTAGTAGCCCAGTTCCTATTGAAAGCTAACACATCAGACATCTTTGTACATTCGAAGTTTTTCCTTTTTTAAACAGTCTGACACAGTTACTTCAGTAATGACAGCTTTAAGCATAGACTATGTATACAGTCTATGTAGACCAGTCCTCTTCCTTCTTGACATCTTCACTTGCTATGTATTTTTCCTATGGTGTTTGGCTGAATTCCTTATAAAGCATGATTAACAAGACATTTTTTTCTCTTAACTCATTAGCGTCCTGAAACAAGTGGAATGTGAAGGACAACAGTATAAAAGCGGTCTCTGTCACCACACATCACACTAACTTTTCTGAAACATCTAGGCTTAGGAAGTGAGAAAACACAGGAATGAGTTTCCTTTCAATTTCTGGAAGCTGAGGCACAAAGGAATGTATTGCTGTAGTGCTGTAACCTATGTGATTAGGATTTGTCTTATTTATGGTTCAAACAAAAGGCAATGATTTGCAGCTGTCTTCCATGTATCCATGAATATGGATATGAATATATTCAATGGTATTATTCACATATGCAAAGTTAACTATTTGTTTAAGTACTACAGGAATTTAGAAACCACATCTGCAAAATTCTACTGTATTACTAAAGGGCTAAGTTACAGTTTCAAGGCACAATATATAATTGAATTGCCTAGTACAGAATTTTGGAAAAGTATCTTGTAATATATTCTGATTTTATTAACTGAATTATTTTCATCACATTTCATGACACAATCCTTATTCTTTGCTCTATTGAAAAATGTTGCTAAAATATGAACTTGTTATTTCTAATATTGAAATATAAAACATACTTGGCAAATCTATTTGTTTCATAAGTCTACCTAGAGGTCAAGTTAAATATTCTTTAAATTCGGTGTTGAAGTAATTGGCACATTTATCTAGAGTAAATGGTATTAATTTAAATCATTATTTTAATTTAAATCTTTAAGTTCAATGGCCATTTACTTCATTTTGAGAATTAGGAAAATATGCCATAAGACATCAAGCCAGTATAATTCACAATATGATAAATTTTTATTTTTCATTGACCTATAAGAATAGATTTTTTTTTCCCACATTAAAACCAGAAATTGACAAAAATATCATTCCAGTGTGGGATTTTATGACACTGGAAGATTTTTCTACACACAAAAAACATCCATATATAACAATGATTGACTAGTTGACCAGTGAATAGTTCCACGTAATTCATCCCTTTCAATTTTATTTATTAAAATTTAAAATATTTTTTAAAAGCATAATCGCTGCTGTAGAAATCCTATTATAGAATAAAATTTCATCAGTATTAAAATAACCAACCCAATGGGAACTTTGGCAATCAGATATGACAGAAATTATTTTCATTTGATGTTTGTTGTGGAAAGAATATCACTAGCTTTCTCTCAGGCTCCGTCAAACTAGTGCTTCGATTATGCAGTAAAAGGAATAGCTAATGAACCTGCACATGGATTCCTGTGCTCTCACTCATCCAGTACATGAGTAGATCTCATCTGTAGAAATACAATGCAAGATATGATCCAAGGCAGTGCTAGGCTTTGCAGATCCTTAAGTTTGTATGTATATTTACTTACAAGAGCAAAAAACTAGGCATATACTCCATTCTTTGGTACATGAGGGATTTGTTTGCGTAATTCATGCTATGCAAGGTGGTACCTTTAGTAATTAAAAATATTAGGTGATCCCTTCAAAAGGATGACAGATTTAAGGATGTGGTGTTGCACTGGTTGCTTCTTAAAAATGAATCAATCACTGAGACACGATCCAAGAATATGGTGAAAAAGAGCCATTTACAACAAAAAAGACAAATGCTAATAGAGAAAGCTGGTGAATAAATAACATTATACAGGCAGAATGAATTTCAACATGTACTGAACAATTCACTTATAAGCATTACGACTTACGTATTTTAGATTAAATGATCAGTGAAATCAGTTCTTTTTGGTCATTCACTAAAATGGCAGTTCTACATCCATCTTTCCTAGATTTTAGAAGTTTTTCAGAATGGGATGTAACTTATCAATTAATATCCACAAGATTTTTAATCCTATTTCAATATACAATTATCAAGACATATACCACCCTAGAACATGAAAATCTGACTTAAAACCATTTCAGTAAGAAATGCTTTTTTTCCCCAGTCCCTTTTTCCTTAAAAAAAAAAAAAAAAAAAAAAAGGGCCAGATGTGAATTTATCTGATTTAATTCACAATGCTGGTAGTGAGAGATTTGGTTTCAGCAGAAGTAAGCAGAGAACTAACCCTACGAGTGGGACAGTTAAGACAACATATACTGAGATTCACAGAAAAAGGAAGTATTTTCAATATCTTCCAAATGTACAGCTATCAGTTTCAGCCATTATTTTTTTTTTTTCAAGAAGAACATCTATCTTTCCAGACAGTTTTTCCCTATGAATTATTCTCTTTTCTAAAAACGTTTTTTTTTTGTTTACTTTATTGTTAGGCAGAAAGTCAGTAAAGATTGATCTTTATTTATCTTTATAAGAGAGGATGTCACATTTGCTTTGTCTTTGACTACTTGTTTATATAATGGATGAAAGAATATAAAAGCAATAAACCGGAAAACCCATCATTAAGTAGAGAACCTTACCAGAGACAAACAAAAATATTTTTGACAAAATTAGCTGCATCATTGATCAGCTGAAAAAAGTCCCATACACATATTGCAATTAGGAGACTCTTTGAAGATACAGAGTCCATCTTACCTTTGTGAGAATCTCTACAGATTTGTTTGCAGTTATGTAGGGATGAGTAGAGTCTCTAATCAGATGAAGACATTTTTAAAATATGTCTTTGTTTTAATCAACTATGCATTAATTTTATAAGCTCTGCTATCTTCAAAATGATGATCTGGTTTCACTCCAACTGTCCCATGCTACACTAACCATTTTAATAGATTAAAATGTCCTGTTGTCAGTATCATGACAGCATACCTCCTATTTACTTTTGCTTGAGTACCAGAAACCTTATTCTCAGGCATGTCTTTGGGGTCATCTTTCCCCCACATTAAACAAAAAGTAGAAAACTCACAAGTTCCATACCCTCTACAGAATTTCCCTTTCATTAACACAGCCAGAAACATTTACAGTGTGAAATCTCGTCTCTATCTGCTACCTCAGCAGTGCTTCAGATCCAGTTTTACCTCCTTATAGCACTATGCCTTTTTACATAAATCCCTGAAAGTAAGTAAATACATACATACATACATACATAAATAGAAGAGCCTAGGGCCTACTCTTGGGGGAGGATTATCAAAGAACAAAGAGCATTTAATAACGCTAGCCTGTCTACTCCTGACACTGTACTGACATACGTTCATTTTATGTTCTATGGAGACTTTTTCAAGAGTATGTTAGAAACAGATATGAAAAGAATTTTTTCTTATTATTTCAGTAAATCAAACATCAAATGCTCTTGGAGAGCACTTGTACTTGGTTTTAATTATTCTTCAAAACTATCTGCATGGCCATGACAACATGGTATGTACTGGGTTTTTTTTACAAAGAGCAATTTTAGATTACCTAAAATTACTAGTGCATTTAGATGCTGAGTCATCCAAAGAAAAATAATGTATATCTCCTAAGGCCTGCGAAGACTTCCTTTAGAGGTAGTTGTCCGGCCCCAGCTGTTGTTGAACTGACATGACGATATGGGGATTGTCCTGACTGCTGGAAGATAAAGAGAGAGTGACATTCCTCCTACTACTACTTTTGTGTCTGATACCCACTTTGTTTTGTTCAGTTGCAAGGTATGTAATGGAGGTTACCATCCTTAAATTCAGGATACAAACAAAGTGTATTCATTATCTTCAACTTTTCTCTGCGTCCATATAGATAATTGAACCTAATAACATAGGTAAGCTGAACATAACACCCCAGAGGTGACAATCACCACAAGGAACCTTGGCAGTACATACCTGTCATACTATGACTAAGACAAACTTTTCTTAGTGCTATTTTTCTCTCATGACAAAAGAGTTAGGTGAGGGATGCACAGATGGAATCTTCTCTAATTTTGTTGTAATGACTATTTACTGCACTACAAACTCAAAGGAGCAAACATATAGTTCTCATCTTCTCATTAAACCAACATTTCAAAACTCTTATTAGCCTTTGGAATGCTCTTATTACAGCACCAAAATGTAACGTAGGATTGAAGAATACTAGTTTGACAAAATTCTTTAAATACTAGAAGGGTATGTTAAATACTTAAATTTCGAATCCTGTGAATCACAGAGGGTGCATGAATTAACATTTTTATTCTAGTTGGTGACTTGCTAGAATGCTCTCTGGAGATTCAGAATTACTCATGTATCCCCCTCCACTATTCCTGTGAAGTCCTAGCTCTGAAATGAAATTGTAGGTGGAAGTTAGGCTGTGCCCTTTCATGTGTAAGTATCAGGCTATCTGCTCTAAAAGTGCTCCTGTACAACAGAATCTCTCTTCACCAAAATGCTCTGTCACTCCTAAGAACTTGCCTGAGGGTACAAAAAGAATAGAATAATTTCTGACTCTATGGAATCTGAACAATACTGGAATGAACCAACAAAATTTTACTAAAACTCAATGTTTTCTGTGGTTGCCTTTGTTATTGACCGCTTCTCAGCAAAAGATAGGCTTTGATTATTCCTCTTCAAGACAGAAATAATGCTTAAAATCAGTTGTTGAGAGAAACATGAGGCACTTAGAAAAAATCGTAGGCATTTCCTGGGATAAATTATCTAGCAGTCCAAGTGCTTCCATTTACTTGTTCACCTGTGTTGAATAAAACCTCATTAAGAGCATTTTGGGCCACCAGGTGTAATTCAGCTTCATTATCCAGTGAAGTCTCAGTTTGCTAGGAGCTGTTGGTTCAACAGTAACCTGCTGATCTGTTTTGGAGAGCCAGTCAGCCCAAAGTATCTACAGAAAGCAAGCTTGTTGAGCAGTTGGAGATGCAATTCAGTGATACACCTTTGCTTCACCTGCACTTCCATGTCAGATGCTAATTTGTCAGACTACCCCTCTACTACCATCTGTTGCATGGCAACAAAACGTAATGGAATTTTGGTGGGAAGGTTCAACCTCTACTGCCATACCACCAACATCCTTCACTGATATCATGGGCTAATATAGTAAAAGAGGCATTACTTTTGGAGCAGTCCTCATGTATACACATAAAGATTTTTTTCCTAGATAGCATTAAAAACTTCAGTCCTCCTGCTTTTCAAATACTATTGAGTTACTAACATTACACAAATAAATATAAAATGCCTTATTTTAGCATTAAGATGAATTTCAAATTAGCCTTCGTAACTATGAGATAGAAATGTAACTAACTGAATCACAGATTCAGCATTTTTTCTTTTCAGTCTGGTTACAGGAATAGTATCAAAAACAAGTAGTGCAACAGCTGTGCTAACAGCCTGATATCTGCCAGAAATGCACGTCCATGACTTTACTTTCTACTAGCTATAGCCTGGCCCTGTCAGCTGAGAATCTGTTGCAGCTGCAGCACCAGTCATTCTCCTGGACCATACCTGTCAGCTCCATCTGAAAAGAAACTGTGCGTTTTGAGACTGCTCCAGTGTGAAACAATGTACATCTTTGGCAGTGCTTGCATGAAAGGTGTGCTCCTCATTCAAACTGAAATGCTACAAAAGATGCACTCTCAATCTCCATCCAGATGCTACAGCCATTTTCATCTCCTTTCACAGACTAAGAGAGCTGCATCTTAAAAATATTATTTCTTTAGATCACTGCATTGAGTTTCTTTCTCTTCATTACTCTAGTATTTTTTTTATGTCTATTTAAGCCTAAATTCTTCTTTTTCTAGTTGAATTCCAAATGAACAAGTGAGAATTCTGCTGGCATTACTAGCTCTAATGGAAACAGCTTGTCAAAATCACTTTAGAATTGAATTTACCTCCTTAGTTGCAACACAACAGGAGCAGCTCCTCATCACTGCATGAATGACTAGTAGATGCAGATCATTCCAATCCTCAATCATTTCTGACTAATGAGCTCCCAAGATATAAGAGAAATTCTGATTATACATTGCTGAATGTTTAACCTTACACTTTCATGATTGTATTTCATCAATTATTTATCAGCCACGGAGGACACCCACTTCTTCCTGAAAAACACCAATATACACCAACAACACTTTTAATTTTGTGCCACTAGCAAACTTCCCCATGCTACCACCTTACCTTTCAAAGATTCTAGCATTATTCCTAACCAACATACTAAACTAAATCTAAACAGTTCTGTGAAGAACCAGACTAGCTGTGGTCTCTTGACAAGCTTCCTCTGGCCCATTTCAGCACAACATCTTGCCTTTTTAAGCTCTTCATTTGATGATGTATTCAATTTATGTGACTAGCACTATCTGTATCTCTAGGTAGATGTTTCCAAATTTTACAAGTAATTGCTTTACTAAACAAGAAACCTGTGAGATGTCCAGTATGTTCTGAATCTGGGGACTCATAATTTCTACAGTTCTGAAAATAATGGCTCACCAACCACTTTTGAATAAAATATCCTAACTGACCTCTTATTTCTCTTTTTCCAGTAGAACGTTCAATCATTATCTGCCATTAAATGAAATAAAGAAGTTTTTGAAGTTAAAGACACTCTTGTTTCTTTTTTTGACAAAGCTTAACTTCATCTTCTTCATATTCTTAAGCGGTGATGATGCAGTTTTCACCTTTCACACTACTTCAACTCACTCTTCAATGGAAGAATGTTGAATTAATGCCATTAAAAGAATAACTGAAATTACTGTAATATAGGGAGATTGTTTATGCTTTTACTGAGACAATGGAAATTTTCGTTGTGTCATTGTATCAATCTGACTTCCTAATTTTATTCCTTTATTAGTATCCAGTATATACTTCTGCAGCATAGCTAGAAATGCCTTTTTCCTGCCATAGTTGACTAAAGCCATCAAGAGACATAACCATTTTCAGTAGAGCTTTATCTTGTACTCTCATGTTCCCATGTTGTGACATTTCTAGAAAAAAAACCATAATATTTTGCTCAGATTGGAATCACTTTGCTTCTTTTAAGTATTACTGAACTGTATGGTAATATTTTTTTTCTTCTTCATCTTAGTACAGCCACACCAGACCCTCTCTTGTTTATTACAAAGTAGCATTTCCCTTCCAGGCTATTTCCAATGGTGATAAGAGTTTTTCAAGCCATGGAAATTCTGAATGATATTGAGAAGAATTCCAATAATAGCTCAAAGACTTAGGATTTGGAATTGCATTTCAGCTTCTCCCAAGGCTATTTAAAGAATAGAACCCCCTCTCACTTCAGGGAAGCGAAGCTGCTTGTATAGATTTACCTCAACAGACATCACTATTTTCATCAATAACAAAGGACAGAGAGAGAGAGACAGATAAATATTAGGAAGTCCCTTAAGGAGGGCTTGCAGATGCTCTGTTTTAGTCAGCTTTGTCTCTGCTTTGCTTTGCTTTGAACTTCCCATTTCACTTTGCAGAATCATATCTCAACCAACCAAGGACAAAGTTCCTATAGGCAGTTATGCACCACTTGAGAAGAATCCCTTCCTTTTAGGCTCTGCAATGGTCTTCACATATTACTTCTCCTGTTGTTAGTTGGCTTTACAAACTTCCAGGAAAATTGATTATTTTTTTCTAGAAGATACAAGCCATGACCCACAACTCTACTTTTGTTCTCAGTCTTTCACAACGTATTAAAGTAGTTTTTACATTAGTAATATGATTTTAAAATGCTCTAAAGCTGTACTGATGTAATCATGACGGCATAAGGACATGAACAATAAGTGGGTATAAGTGGCGTATGTTCTTTGATGAGTTGCTAGATTTCTTAAATAAATAAATAAATAAAAACCACTGGAAAAATTTTTGAGTCCTTTGATCTGAGAAATAAATCCATTATAATGACTAAAGAAAATCACCCAAACTATGTATTATATACCAAAGTATAACAATGGGAAACAAACACACCAATGCAAGCATAACTCTACATAAGAACTAATTGAAGGTACTGAAAATATAAATGATGTAAGAGCAGATATTTTAAAGGCCAGGAACAAACAGGAAAAAGGAAATAAACCAATCTGTAAAGAGTCAGAACATGACTTCGCATAACGCTGATCTGACACTGTAATACATCTTTTCATGATGCAATGAACCATTTGAAATACTGTTGCCTGGAGAACTGGATTTTTTTCTTTATTCTTGATAGGAAGCAGCATGCGGACGTAATTGAAGGATTCAGAGAGATGCAGTTTAGAAAGATCAGTGGTTAGAGCAACCATGTTTCTGTTAAGGCTGTTAATTCTAATTCTATTCTTTTCACTCCTCAGGGTTTTGCGTTTTGTTTTGGAGATTTTTTTTATTCTTAAGCCTCTTTCATGTCCATTTGTTTGCATACTTCTTAGGTTGCCAGATAAACAATACATTTCTCTTGGGTTTCCAGAGGAATAAGTGCAAGTTATTTGAAAATTTGTAAGTACTCAGATATCCAACAGGTAACTGGGCATGTTGCCAGTGGTACCTGAACAAACTTTTCTCCCATTTCCACTCACCACCCTCCCCGCTAAAAGGTGGCACATAAGTTAGATGTTGTAGTGATTTTCAACAGAATTCAAATTACATCACTCAGACCAGTGCAATCATTTCCTCACAGGCTTTACAGGGTGTTTTCTTTTTTAAGCAGATAGCACAGATACAGAAGAGGATTATACAAATTGCAAGGAATTGTTTTCTTCTCACTGACACCCCGCTTACTTCCATGTGCCCCAAATCGAGTGTTTGGGAATTTGGAAAATACTTAAGCTGATAATAGATGTCCAAGCTGAACACTAATGAAAGTAATGAATTTCGTGAAATAGGAATACAATGCATACAGTGTTATCTGAAATCACACTGGCTTGTTAGAAGAGATAACGTGAAATGTTATCACATATCACAGGAAGAAAGGAAAACCTTGAAATCAGCTATCTGCTGACAACTCCAAAGACAACAATCCTGTCATGAAATAATACTACAGAGTAAAACAGAAGGGCCTACCATGTGTCACATGGTGTGTATCTGGTGATCACAACAGTTTGCCTGCCTTAATCTCCTTCTGCCAGCTATCTACAAAAGACTGGGAAATCACTCTTCATTTTTTGTACGCTTATAGGCACTTGCTTTATCATTATTGACACAAAATGTAAAATGCTGTATGTACAGATAAGGAGAGAAATATCTAATGAGGCTATCTGCGAGGGTGAAAGAGAGATTCTTGGCAGATGAAAGAAAGATTGAATATTAACTTAAGGAACTCTCTCATTTTTGAGTGCCGCTTAATAACAATATTTATAGCAGCCCCATTCTCCAACACACTAATTCAGAAACATATATTTTTATTGCTAGGTTCTACTTATGTGATAAATAATACTAGAATCAATAGTGAATTACAAAACAGCTGTCTTGCTCTACTTAAATTGGACTGCATTATGGCTGTACTCTTTCTAACTTTGGCTCCAACTCCTCAAGGTACTTAGCCTAAATTTAAGCACATGATTTCTACCACAGGATTAAGTAGGTCTGATAGTCAGACATATATCTGGCTGCCGAGGTGCTCAAAATTAGACACAGCCTTTGTGAATAGGAACCTGCACGCAGATGGGAATGTCATGGCATATCATATCTGGAGAACACAGAGTATTTTGAATCCAACTTAATTATTTTGATGGCTTTTTAAATGAGTTTATACCGTGCTTAGCTAACAAGCATTTAATCCAGAGGTTGAAGAAGGCAGTAACCCAAGAGACAGGGCTTGTAAAGGGCTATAAAGATTTCTGATGTAGCAAGTCATCTTTAGCCCTAGGGAGTGGGCTGTAAAGGACTGAGGGGGATTTTATTAGCATCTTTAATTAAGCATTTATTTGAGTCCTTTATTTGGCATTGAATCAATTTGTCATTAGTTGTTTTGTCATTTAATTTGTGTATTTAATTACTGTAAATACTATTAGGGTTAAATCCTGCAAGTTGCTAAGAAATGTCAAAACTCCTAGGGACTTCAATTAAAATGCAAAATGTTTCCCAGGTCTTTAGAACGGCAGAAAATTGCTATTTGAATTACAGTTTATGACAACCACAATGTTAGTGTAAGAAGAATGTTTGGTTCTGGATTGACCCAAGTATAAACTAACACAGAAACTGTTAGTTTTGCAAGAAGACATTCTGACGACATGAAGTCAACAGAAATTTTCATTTGTCTTCACTGGGGTGATGATTTTGTCCTTATGAATCAAACATTCAGAGAAATAATAAGGCCTTGGAATTCCTTATTAAGACAGAAAACTTTATAAACCTTTGCCAGTTCTGTTATTGAAGTGAGGCATCTTACAGTATGTTACAAGGCATTGTTCTCAAGCACGCATGTGCTGCAGGTAGCACTATTTGGAAAACACAGTAACAATTACTTCAGTTTTGTATTAGATTGAAAAAGCAAGGAAATCACCACAAAGCCTAAGAAGATAAAACAGGATCTGTTGGTAGACCCATAGAAACCTGGACCCTCCACATACACACACAAAATTTTTTCACCTCTCCTGCTTTTTACTTTTTTTTTTTTTTTTTCTTTTTTTTTTCCCCATGCCTTTCCAGGCCTACAGAAGAAATAGGTGATTGGAAAGGATCTCAACAAGGAAGGAGGCAGTCAGTGCTTTGCAATGAAGACAAAATCAACAAAAAGATAGCGCATAATGGGGAAATAAATAACTGACTAATTGATCCTCCAGGAAAAGAAAATACATTTGGGGGTTAATTATTATAGCTAATGAAAAAGGGGAGGGAAGGGGAATTTGTGGAAAAGCAATATATTTCAAAATTGCATTCTCAAAATAGTGGCTTTTATTTCCATTTTGTTATGGGTTTTTTTGCTTGTTTGTTTGTTTTAATCTTTTAAATTAAAAAGAAAATCCCCATCAAAACACTTCAATATAATTCTAACATTACTGTTACTTTTTTTTACCTTCATAGCATGTTTTTTTTTCTTTTTGACTCGGTGAGGAAAAAGCTAGGAAACATTGTTTGAGAGTATTTTAAACTGGAAAAAAAATCACTGGTTTTCTTTCTACCTTCTGAACGAAGAAGTATCTATTTCATACAGCTTTCCCCATCATTGCTCTGCTGAAGCTTTTGGAAAAGTATAGGAAGTAAAAAGAGAATGATGCAGACATAATCCAAATCACTGAGAGGTCAGAGAAGGGATCTGGGTTCAGACATAGCCAGAGGGAGGAGAGATTACAAAAAGCAAGATTCAAAGCCAAATAAAGTCAGTGGGAGATTCTCCACTGACTTCAGCAGGTGTTGAATCCAACCCAAAGTGACAGTGAGGTATGAGAAATGAACTATGGGGCTTGAGGAAGGAAAGGACAGAGAGTGATGGGCAATGGAGGAAAATACCATCTGTTCTGCTTGCTGCAGCTCTAGGAGAGTAAGTATATTCCTTTGGCTGTCAACACAAATCTCAGCATCCCCCTTTAACTTTGTGAAGTGTAACACTAAGCACATCAGGGAGACATAGTTTTTTTTTGTTTGTTTTTTGTTTTTTACAGCTAATGCTAACAACACGCTTGTCCAAACTGGGGAAATTGTTCATGTTTATACAGTACCATTTTCACATGCAGCCACTAAAAAATACATAATCTGAAAGCTTTCACAGAGTTAAATAGACCAAGCAGATGGACAGGGAAATTAAAAGAAATTGGCAAGGTAGAAAAGATAAATGGTCAACTGAGAATTGAAATTAAGAAGAGAGTCAATGAGGCAGAGAGCCACAGTGAAGCTATTCCAGATGGTAGGGGCTGCAGAGAAGGCAGCCCTCAAAGCTGTGGTGAAGTGCAGACCAGGAGAAAGGCCCAGCAGAAGGCAGGGTAGGAAGACTGAATCCACCTATGATGACATTTGGGCCAGAAAAGAGGTCACAACCCAAGGGGAGGACTTCAGTGACACAAGCAGAGGCCAAACTGCTTTTCTGTGTCTTTAAAATATCAGCATGTGTGCTGCACTGGCCACTTTCTACAGTTAAACTGCTTGCTACATCACCTTTTCCCCATGAGTCAAAGCACTGGACAATGTATTTCTGTGCTAGGGAATCAAAAAGATCAGGATCAGCTTTCAAAATACAAACAACTCTGAATAATGAGAATATTTAAAATCCACACTTAAATCCAGATCCAGCTGTGCAAACTCTTGCTGCCTGGATCTGAATCCTCTCACTTCAGAGTACTCTCCTCCTCTGTCCAAGGAACATATTGGACAGATTTCACTGTCTCTGCTGGCAGAAAAATGTACAAAATCAACTGTAAACAGTACACGTAGGTTAATATGCTCCTTTGTTTTATCTCGACTGCTACAAAGAGAAGGATAACAATCACTAAGTTACAAAGAATTTATTAAATATATATTGGCTTTGACAACTGAATGTTAGCCCTCCATGAGTTTGCCTGCAGAAGCCACTGGTGTGCATGTTTTACAATGTTTTATCCTCCTCCTTTCTTCATCTGAGACACGACCACTGATCAAAGGTGGCCTTTGAGCACCACAAACCACTGCCACTTCAAACTTCTGCAGTGGCCTTCTGTATTCTGTAATAAAACAAACCAAACATTCTTCGCTAAAACTTCTTCTATTCATGATCTATACAGAAGTAACATTACAGGAATGAGAGATTAGATTCTACATCTGATTTTTAATACTATTTTTAGATGTAATCCTAATAAGGTCAAAGGTTATATTGCCTAAGTCCAAGGCATTCACTGTTGTTTTACAGCTCCATTTTGTGGTGAGATCTGAGTAACAGAACCTTCAACATCAATTTCCTTGATTATAAGTCTGTGTCACTGAACAAATGGTCATCAAAAGACTCTCCTCCTACTTCTGATTTCTTGAACTTCAAAATGGAATATTAAGTGCCATTTAGTCACTGACAGTGGCAATACCCCATTTATCAGCCTATTAGGTGCAGCAAGTAGCACTAATGGGGGTGAATGTAAAATAACAAAAGCCTAGCACTGATGTTTCTGTCTCCCTGCTGAATGGGATAATACAGTAATTACCAAGCATGCCTCATTTAGTAGCCTGACCAGAGGATAGGAAATGGGTTATTCACAGGATTTCAGAGGGCTAAATTAAGCACCTGCTGTTATATTTTTCTCTTCATTGTATCTTTTTGCATACTCCAATAGACAAATTTCACTGCAGGAATATTTTTCTCTGGACTTTCACACAAGAATCTCAAGATTTCTCATACAAACTAAATTCAGATTAAAGCACCTAAGATACAACCTGTCATTCCCCACACATTCAGATGGCTGTGAGACCTGTTGTTTTCAGTCAGTTTGATGAGTTGCTATTTTGCCGAAGTGAGCAGTAACACCAAACCTGTGCAATTCCTATCACAACACATACTGGGTAAGAGGTCTTCTATTTATGATGTTTTCCTCAGCAGGAAATCATACATGTTCTTAGAGCGATACTATGCTACACACAGCAGAAAATTTTGAAATTACCAGTCAGATTGTCAGCTACTATAAATCAATCAGCTAATTTGAAATAAAAGGTCATTGCTAATTTATATCAGACTTAAATCCACTCCTGTAGGAAATCAGATAGACTAAGGAAATGGCACTGTGACATCTTTGCATTTGCTGATCTACAGAATAGAACTATACCTCGCATCTCATCCCAGTGAACTGAACCTTTTGTTGCAGTAAGAAATGGCCGAATACTTTCCTCTCTGGGATTCTTATAAGCACTTGCAGTCTGTCAAACCCCAAAGACCTCAGCAGACCCAATAGAACTTTTACCCAAATTCAGATTTATATTATACTATGTGAAGAATGGACAAAATCTCTGTTAAGAGGCAACTTCTTTCTATCTCAGTCATCTAGAGGCATATCTCATATGTTACTGTTCGGCATTCAGCAAACGAACTTGAAGAACCTCTTCCAGCTGTTTCAGTTCATTTCGCAGGATGGTCTCAGCAAAATGATAGTTCATTTTTAAAATAAAACTAAGCTAGAAGAACTGCTGGAAGGCTTCATCTTTCATTAATGGGTAGTTACGGGACTGGGACAAGAGCTGGTGTGAAGTAAACCACTTGAAATGTTTACAGCATGGTTTGGGGTTCTCCGTTGCAACCTTTTTTGCTCTACAATCTGTTCCTATGGGCTCAAATTTGCTAACTTAGATGAAGCTTATATGTATTACAATCAAATACTACATAACAACATAAGTGAGGGTAATATGGTTAAAGAGAGCTAGGATAATAGGGAGATGTGTCATTCCCTGGATAAAAATTGACTACAACATGCCCAAAGTTTTTATGACTGTGTCATAATCTCCGACTGAGAATTCGGACTGCTTTCCTATCTGAGATATTATTAAAGAATTTTTCTTTTCAATATCTAGTGAATAAATTAATTTGCTGGTGTAACCAAAATTATCACAGGACAGATGTTAATCACCAGTGTTTGACATTGCATAGCATGGCACCAGAGCCTGGGTGTTTGGAACAGCGGAGTGAATAGTGTTCACCTCCAGTCCTCCAGTTTAATCATGCAAACTTCTAGAATATCAATTTGCTGTTGTCACAGTTTACAGACTCCAAGAATTGATAACATAATATTTACTTACAAAAAAAAAAGTTGTGGTTGTTTATTTGTTTTTGCTTTTGTTTTGTTTTCTTTTCTTTTTTTGAAAAAGAAATCAATTATAATAAATGTACCTGATGTGACATTTACTGTGGCCAATGGGAAAACTCATCTGGGCTGTGGATCAGGCCTAAATTGTGAACTTTCGACCTCAGGAGTATTGGATTCTTTGAGCAAAAGCCATTTAAGTTGAACTAATTCAATTCCTTTTAGTACAAATACACATATGATGTATCAACATTTCTGTGAGATTTAACAAGATTCTCAAATAAAGTTACACTTATTCTTTCACCTTGTTTTTGTTGTTTGTAATTCCACAGCAACAGATCATAGTAGAGAGAATTTTAGTAACATTTCCTTCTCTCCTTCCACTGCTGGTGAGAAAAAACAAACAGAAATCTTCCTAGAGTAAGCATACTTGGTGCTTATGTTATGCATCATTTAAAAAAAATTAAAAAGTAAGTGAAAGAGTATCTATCTATCAAAATGAAAATGTGAATTTGGTATGTGCAAATATTCTGCTAATAAACTTTTTACAAGTGGGGATATCAACTCCCGGGAAGACCTGGCAGAGACTAGCAATATGAATAAAAATACTCAAGCCTGCAAAAGATATAGTGTTCAGCACTGTGATTCTGACCATCCCTGGTTAAAAATACCTGTTGCAGTTACAAGAATAACACTTACAGTAAAGCACATCTTCAATAAATATTTGCTGTGGGAATACAGAAAGAAGAAACCTCAACAACACTCTGAAACATGCAAAAGACAATGAATGTTAGACATAGGCAGGCAGACGGCACTAACTCATATATAGCAGCTATTCTAAAGGGATTTTTGCAGCTTTGATTTCTGATCACACAGTTCCCCACAAGAAACATGATGTTATGTTCTTCTAATCTTTGTTGCTTCTTATTCTAATTTCTTAATATTTATTTTTCAATCCCTTTTTGATTTTGAAGAGCTTATAATTTTGCTGAAGTCAGCCCCATCGGAAATTCCTGACTTGCATAATCATTAACACATTAATGTGACATTTGAAGGTCTTTACAAAATACAAGAATTCCAGTTTTTTAATTCCTAGCTTCACACCTTTTACTCTTAGCTTAATAGCAAATGTCAAGAACTGCAAATTTTAACTTGCCAATAAGGCAATGCGAATCCGGTAAGATAACAGACAGGGGTATCTTTCATGGGGTTCCTTGTTCCCAGGAACCCCATTCTGCACATTTGCTTGACTGCGAGGGCTGGATGATAAAGGTACTGCATGAGGAGTCAAACCTGGGATGTCGACATTGGCCAAAGTTAGCAAGGGGAGAAATGAAGGTCCGTCTTTCCTCGTCAGTGGATCACATAAACATTTATAGATATTCAAGGACTGAGTCAAACAGTTCATGCTTTCCCAGAAAATCCTGTTACAGCTGATGCTACAGCTTAGATTAACGTAAATAATAAATATTGTTAATATACTTTTTTTTATTTTCTTAAGTTTCTGCAAAACAATTTCAGTCTAGATATTAAGAAGCTGAAGTGAATATAATTTTTCCTCTTTTTCTACTGAAAAAGAGATTTTTTAATTCTTTATTTTCTCCCCTGCTAGTTTAAAAATAGATATTTAAGAAATATGACAGTTCACATGTAAGCAGCAGTAAATTAGTTACCTTTTGCATTGTAACTGGAATACGTTTAGTGAAAAAAGCACCAAGGACAAATTGAAATTAAAAAAAAAATCTACTTTCAATTACACAAATCAAACAAATAAAGGCATATTTCTAATTTGAAGAGTGTCTTTGGTTTTCTTTATTTGAGGGGATTTTTCCCATTTCTGAAAAAGAAAGCCAATATAGTTTATTAAATCTGATATTATTAAAAAAGTATATAATTATAAGGTTCTCAAAATACTTAATGAAAATAGCTACATAAATAATAAAAGTATCTCCCAAATCCCAAATTCAAACATGTATCAAATATTAGACTATAAATCTCACACCAATGCTGTTATCACACTTCATATCTGTAGCTCACGTAACTGCTAGGAAGTGCGAGGCACAGATGCAACAGGGGATGAGGTTAATTTATACTCCTAAAGAATAAGCATCTTCATTTCAAAAAGTCCTCAAAAATCAGTACTAATTCAGTCTCTGATGTCATAAACAGTATTCACAATTATAAAATCTTAGTGCAAGAGTACAAAAAAGGGAAATTCTTCCTAATGAGATGCAGTAGTACACATCCATTTCATTCACAGTATAAGACTTTATTCTAGAAATTCAAATCCCATTCTTCTTCCATGCCACAGAAATGAATGGGATCTTTCTCATCAGAAAGGAAGTAGAATGTGGGTCGCAATAATTAAATAAATTCTTTTCTTCCAGCCTATCATCATATGCTTCACTTGCAGAAAAGAGACGATTTAATGGTACCAGATCTTTCTATATTCACCTGCAGAAATTCACCCATCTCAGGGGGACTGCAACTTGAAGGACTGACCTCTATTATCCGAAATGTCAAACTGTCATAAATTTGCCTGCTCTATTCCCTCCCTCAATAGCTGTTGAGGGAGTCAGTTTCTGACCTAGTCTATGTTTCAGACGCTTCCACATCGTTTCCATAAAACAATTCTCAAAACAGATCAGCGAGAGATGGGGATGAACATGTGGAAAGTGCACAATTTGTATAGTCCAGAATAAGATTTGTTTTCACACTAGAAGATTGAAAATCACATTTCACATTTTGGCTTTCATCTGATGAGAAACACTCTGACTAAATTTCTTCTGGTGTGCATTCTTTGATGATAAGAATGAATTTCAGTCAAAATGCAAAAGTAATACGTCTGTCTTTCTCATACACAGGCATGTGCATATGCACTTGCATATCTCTAACACACACAATCTGAGAAGAGTTTTATGGTGTGAGTCAAAAATACCAAGCTATTTTTCCACAAGTATCACATGTCCAATTATCTCCTGATTTAAGTCAGTAATGAATTTTTACATTACAGAAATAACACAATACCTTCTAAAACCTGTTATGTCACTTCAAATTGTTCAACCACAAAATAAAAGAATTTTGATGCAAGTTTGCAAGAATGCAGGTGAACATGAGGAACCTGACATACCGTAAATAAGTGTTTACTATTATAAATCCAAGAACACATGAGGATTACCATGAGAATAAAATGATCTACGCCACTATGTTATCAGCATGAGTGAAGTCTATACCTCCATTTTGTAGACCCTTCTCTTTAAAGGTTCAGAGGGTTTTTTGTTTGTTTATTTGTTTGTTTTCCCAAATTCCTGTTTGTTTTTTCAGAAATACCAAGTGCACTTCTACAACTGAGAGGACTACTACGCATGAAGAGCTGTGACATCATTATTATAATTTACATTTAAATACCAATAACCAACCCAAGGAAATATGTGTGCAATGTGCAGCACATAACCATTAAAATATACATTCACTGTTTGAAAGAGAGTAAAAGGAAAATATTCCTACAGCTCTGGAGCTCCCTCAGGGCATAAGGTTGGCCCAAAGCTAACACACTGCACATACCCCGCATAAGCCTGGAGGCTTAAGCTCATCTTTTATAACAGAGTACGAATGATTGAGTCCTGTAAAACAGTACCTCTGCCACACCACTTGCCTGAGGGTGGTCTTGTTAATTCTGAGAAAGGGGATACTTCTGGTAAGGAATTTTTTTTTTCTATTGGTTTTGCTGCAGTCATCTAAGAGTTGTGCTGAACTCACAGAAAGGAAATAGATTTACATAAGTCAGGCTTATTTCTATTGATCAGGATATTGTTGACAGTGAGAGGTGATAGATAAAAGCTATGAAACTTTGAGTTTAGGTTTAAATGATATCTCTAAGGGTAAAATTATACTGAAACAGGCAATAAGTTTATAAACTTTCTGCTAAATTCTATGAATTGTATTGTTAGATCATGATTTGAAATCAGATGTGTTTTCAAGGAAAGCTTCAAGAAGGTAATTTTTCAGGCAGATTCCCACAAGGTAAAATCCACAAAGTGCTAAAAAGAAAGGTATTTTACATAACCCACAGGCTTTGCTCCTTTCCAATTAGATGAAAACATATCTGTTAGTGAAAGAAAACTTCAGCAAGAGTCCTGGTGGCACAGTGCTATATAGAACCACATCCAAAGAGGAAGACTGGGAAAAGGGGAGATGGTATTTGTAATTTTATGAGCTGCTTCTCTTCCAGTCTTAGAGTGAACATTATGTAGATCTTCCAGGAACTGGACGGTGTTAGGTCTTATACTATTACTTTTAACTTGGAAGCATTCATTTCCAAACCCATGCATTCTTACAACACTCATTAATCATACAAGATATTCTAGGCAACTAGCTTGCTTAGTTTTGGAACCATGACAAACTTTTGCCTTTATTCATTATCTATTCTTTTCCATACAGATGCTTTCAGTCACTGTTTTAATTCCCTCCATAAGTTAGATGTACGACAGGTCTCATTGCATCTCTACAGCCCAACAAACTGTGGCTTTTTTTTCTACTTTTATGATTTTTTGTAAGTTTTCTACTCTTGAATCACATTCTAAAGGTTGTCATGAAGACTAGAGTTTTTTACAATACATTTTTCAAGACTTCAGGAAGTATCAACTTTCCTCCAAGTCACACTAAGTTCAGTTGACTTGCCTTTATGTGTACTTCATTTATTTCTCAATAATTTTTGCTTTTTAACTTCCCTAATGCCTTAATCTCCCTCCCGCTGCAAGAGATTTAGTTCCAGATGGGTGGTGCTGCTAACAATCGATTCCCATGTTAACATAGAACACAATCTTCTTTTTTGTATTTCCTTAAAAAGAATTATTCCTTTGTACCTGTACAACGAGCCCATGTTTCTATTAAGAAAGTGTAAGTGCAGAGTCTTGCACCCAGGGAGGAATAACTGCATATACCAGTACAGGCTGGGGGATGACCTGATGGAGAGAAGCTCTGTAGAGAGGGACCTGGGGTTCCTGGTGGACTAAGGTTGGCCATGAGCCAGCAGTGTGCCTTGGTGGCCAAGAAGGCCAATGCTATCCTGGGGTGCATTAAAGAGAGCGTGGCCAGCAGGTCGAGGGAGGTGATCCTTCCCCTCTACTCTGCCCTCACGTAGGGTACTGAGTTCATTTCTGGGCTCCCTATACAAAAAAGATGGGAAACCCCTGAAAAGAGTCTAGCGGAGGGTCACAAAGATGATAAAGGGCCTGGAGCACCTCTCATGAGGAAAAGCTGGGTGACCTTGGTCTGTTCAGCCTTGAGAAAAGAAGACTGAGGGGATCTGATCAATGTCTATAAATATCTAAGGTATGGGAGGCTAAGGGATGAGGCCAGACTCTTTTCAGTGGTGCATGGCAATAGGACAAGGGGAAATGGCCACAAAGTGAAGCAAAAGAAGTTCCACACAAATACGCATAAGATCTTCACAGTAAGGGTGACAGAGCACTGGAACAGGCTGCCCAGTGTGGCTGTGGAGTCTCCTTCTTTGGAGATATTCAAGACACACCTGGACACCTACCTGTACAATGTGGTCTAGGAAGCCTGCTTTGCAGGGGAGTTGGACTAGATGATCTCTAAAGGTCCTTTCCAATCCCTACAGTTTTGTGATTCTGTTATTATATTCTGATATTCAATTCTTCTTCCTCTTGCAGTTTGGTTTCTTCTACTTTCTCATATCACTACAGCACAAGGGCTGCTCCAAATGTAACACCTCTTAAGTTATTATGTTGGCTCACAATGTTACAGGAGGATCTTGGTAGTATGGCAGTAAAGACTGAACCTCCCCATCAATATTCCATTACATTTTGTTGCCATGTGACTGATGACAGCAGAGGGACAGTCTAAAAAAATGGCATCTGACATGGCATTTGAAACAAAGGTATGTCACTGAATACCTCTGTTTGGAAAATGCACCGATTTGCATTCATTGACACTTGCTGAATGTTTGTGAAGACCAAGCAGCAGACGCAACAGTGACACTGATCACTTCCATTGGTGTAGCCATCTCAGAATATTTAAGCAGAAAAGCTAGTATCTCAGCAATATTATGCCTATGAAAATATCACTGCTGCCAGGTACAAATAAAATCTCTTCAATGTTGTGGATGTTACACTATTTTAGAATGGAACCATGTTTACAAGATTAAGTCTCCTAGAGCCAAATCTTAATTCCTCCACTGACTACTGGGCCAGCTAAATGTTCTTTCCTTGCTACTCTAAGGCAATCCTGGTAGAGACCAAGACAGAGACACAAAAATGAAGAAAGATGCTGGCAATGATACTGCTGGAGGAAGAACAGAAACATATAGATCAAGAAGACAATATTCTGTAATTATTCAGAAGTAACATGCATTTGGTGCTGTAAAAATATACATCTTACATATACTATGACCTTTTTGGGCAGCACTGTGATATTCTTTTTAAGCAGATCTTACAAATGTTAACACAGAATAAGCTAATAAATACCCTGAGGTAAATCCCAGCCAAAGTAAAGTCAGTGGAATTCTTTACCTTTGATTTAAACACAGCTGGGTTTAACATCCATTATTTAAGTGTATTGCCTTTACAAAAGCAAAGAAAGAAACCGAGGGAGACAAAGATAAGGTGCTTGGAATACTTTCTTATCAGATTTGGCAGCCCCAGTCACTCAGTGGCTAAAAATTTTCTGAGTTTAAAGATTATTTTGTCACTTTTACACTATTTTTACATAGGAAACTGTGTCCCAGTATTCTGTCATTATAACCTATCTGATGGAGAAATTGGAGGATAGCATAGCATCAGGCTACAGCAACATACAGGGTACAGCACATAGTGCTGTATGAAGGTGAAAGCAGCTCTAAACACAGTCGAATCAGTCACGATAATCCAGATCAAGTCCAAAAACTACATGATGATGTTAGCAAGATGCAAATGCTGCTCTGCTCGGCATCCTAGTTAGCCCACTTCACCAACCTGGCTGCATATATTTTGCTCATCTTGGAGACTAGGCAGAGTACAGACAACCCTGCTGTTCAGGTACTCCTACCTGGCTTAATTTGCATAATTTAACTTCTTCATTCAGAAAAGACACAACACAGACTGTGAAGATGATTAGATATACTAATCCATCTCCATCTAAAAGAAGTCAGAACTGACTAAAACTTTTGAACAGGGACCAGGATGACTAACAAGACAGAAGGCTGCAGATTTCTGAATGATAAATGAAGGTCTTCCATTTGTTCGGAAGGCAACAAGCAGAAGGCATTCAAGTGAACTGAGAGAAACATTTCCTTAAGTAGTTAATAACCAACCTGTAAGCTTCACAGACCTGTAATACTACACAGAACTATGGCAGTCAAAAAGGAAAAAAAATTAGGAAGGCAGACAGAACAGTGGTTACTAAGAGTACATTATTCACTGTTAAGCATGGTCTTCCAAATATAACCTGGGCCTCAGGAGCTTGGTAAATCTCTTTGTTTAAATACCCAATAAGAGAAGCACCATATACCACTGCAGTATGTCTCTGAGCATCTATTTATGACACTTCTAGAGACAAGTTGCTGGCTTAAACCAATCTGGCAGCCCTTAGACAGCACGTTCTCATATCATCTTTTTTTAATCCTTTCATATATTAATTATATCAGTTGACGCTTTTTACACAATGATATTCTGCAGTCAAGTATGACAGAAAAGCCTAACATATTGAAGACCTGCACTCGTTAGAGGGTCACACTTACACAGGTTGTACACTGCCTTTAAAGTTAGCTTATTATTTACAGAGAATTCCACCTCATATCTTTTATTTCTTTAAGAGTGGATATCTACACAAGAACTTCTGGTAGCAAATACAGTCACAAGTACAAAGCAATATAAACTTCTTGTCCTGAACTTCATTTGTGGCACAGGTTGATTCCACTGACACATGGTATCTTCACTCCAACTTACTGAAAATAAGGATTTTTTTATCCCATCATTTCTATAACTCTTTGAAGGGGCGAGGCAGGAGGTATCTCATCTGTTAATACTTACAGCATCAGAACTGTTTCCCCCAAGACATGGCAGAAAAAAGTCTGAACAACAGTGTTCTGAGTCATCTGCTGGGTCTGGAGCTACACATGGCTATAAAGTCACTTGTTAAAATCCTACCTTGAGAATATTTCTAATGACTTTGTTAGAGTCTGACAGTGAATATGCTTGATTTGCACAGAACTAAAAGAACTAGAAAGTCATTAGTAAGATCTATAAACTTCAGCAGAGGTTTTTAAATACCTCAAAAAATAACTGGAGCATCTCATCACTAAAAGTTATTTTACTGCCTTTTTTTTCTTCAGGTGTGCTGGAACAAATAAGTTGTCTTGCTTAGTGTGGAATTTTGGAGTAATTTGCTTCTGAATTTTATAGTGAGAAGATATAAAGTATGGTAGCAGGGCTGTTTTCCAACTTAATAAACAAACTGCAAATTTATATGTTACACGGTCACATTTGTTTCAGTGGTTAGAGTTGTGAACAGTGCTTCAATCTATGGGACTATGTCAGCTTTACCACATAAATAAGAGAGACCCTAAAAAGTTGTGCACTTTTATAAGTTCTTGAAAAGTACACAGCAAGAAAATATGAGCTACTCCAGTCTGAAAAGTGTAAAAGACTTTGCTCTAGCTAGTATTTCAAAAGGCAAGCATTTTTCTTTGTATTTACTTCTATCCCCACGGCCATAATTAATTATTTAAACAATACCTATATAGTACAGGATTTGTGCTTTTATTTTATTTATTGATCTATTTTATCACAGGCTACTTACAAGGGCAAGTGTGCTGAGTCAACACAGGTGTAAATCACTGCAGTTTTATTTTAATCAGTGGAAGCAGGCAGATTGGCACCCATCACAAAGCTGACCCAATATATGAAATACTGAAGAGGTTTTTTTGGAGTTATTAATAATGGACTTGCTTATTTCTTCTTCTCAAGATATTGGTCTAGAAAGTTGCACTTTCCTTTTTTTCTTCCTTTTTTTTTTTTTTTTTTTTTCCCCTCTCTCATTTCTTTTTAATAGCAACAGAAAACAGAGATATTTTCCATGCAACTAACCAATCTGTAGTTTAGCACATAGTACACACTTTGAGGAAGGTCTCTCTGAGTAATTCTAGCACTGTGAAATGCCCTACAACATAGAAGTCTTGCAGCTGGTTCTGAATGACCTGCTACACAACTATGTGGCAGAGCATTTCACAGAAATGCCAGTTTAGTCTCTAAAAGCAGCAAAGCTGCATCAGTGTTGCCTTCTGCCAGTACTAACTGGGTGAGCAAGGCACTCCACCACAGTGGCCATGGGGCTGCTTGTTCTGGAAGCTGTTTCAGAGCTAGGTCCTAGAGATCTGCTCTCTCTCACACACTTTAAGGTCTAGACCCTCAGCTGGTGACTCCACATGTTGCTGAGAGATCCCTGTTTGTTCAGTCTCACTTAGAACTTAAATCCATTTATGGACAAAGATCTCTGTGGCCCATATTTGATTTGAGGGCATTTCTAAACACTCACTGTCATTAGGCCACAATAAGTTTTGATAAAATTATTACTGTCAGATTTCATGATAGAAATGTGCTAACATTCAAGAGAAATAAAGCAGAGGAAAGGCTAACAAGATTGTATAAGTGGCATGTTTCCAAAATCTAAAGGAAACTGTGAAAGATGATGTTGGCTGTTATCAATATTTTCTTGGCACTAGGAGATGAAATGTGGAGACAGGTGACAGAGCTTAAACCTAAAAATGACTAAGTTCCAGTTAAAGCTAGCTGGTTCTAAAACCTCTAGAAACCTTAACTAGCTATTATTTTTTAAAGAAGCACTAAGAAAAAAGAAGCCACAAACATACAAATCAGAGCAGGTCTGGTCCCTTGCATCGCTTTCTATAGTTTACAAAAATGCATGAAACAGCAGTTGCAGAAATTACACACCTATACAAATGTTTTAAAATGTTAATGCAGTAATACTCTTTTATATAAAATCTTTTACTTGAATTAGAGATTGAAGGATCTGAGCATATATTAGTGTAATATAAAATATATAGGTCTCCAGGTCCTGTTTGCTGTTGGCATCGTTTATGGTCAGAACTACAACGATATCTGATCGTCGGGAGCTGTTGGAGAGGGTCCAGAGGAGGGCCACAAAGATGATCAGGGGACTGGAGCACCTCCCTTATGAAGACAGGCTGAGGGAGCTGGGCTTGTTCAGCCTGGAGAAAAGAAGGCTGCGGGGTGGCCTCATTGCAGCATTTCAATACCTAAAGGGAGCCTACAAAGAGGAGGGGAATCAACTCTTTGAAAGGATTGATAACTGCAGGACAAGTGGAAATGGTTTTAAGTTAAGGGAGAGGAGATTTAGGTTGGATGTCAGGGGGAAATTCTTTACAGAGAGAGTGGTGAGGTACTGGAACGGGCTAAGACTCATACAGTCACAGTTTATTAATTAACAGGAAGCATCGTGAAATGTCATTAATTCTTACATGTAATATTGTTTTCTAATTTGATGAATTGTGTCCAATTATCTGTATTTTGCTTATCAGAATTATAATTTGGCAATTCAGAACAAGAAAGCACTGAATTGTTCTCTGTTACCTGAGAAGTCTGAAAAAGAAAGTACCTGCTACATATAAGGGCAGCCTGTGTATTTCTCAAGTCTTTCTGTTGTTCTGGATTTATGATTCAGTTCTCCAAAGTAGTCACTGAAAAACCATTTGGTAACTTTCATTGCAGACCTTCTTCCAGATCTTTTTTCTTTATAGTAAGGCTTATATCTGTAAAAGGTATTTTATTTGAGTGCAACTTGAAGGGAATACTGTTGCAGGGTAAAATAGCTTCTGAAAAGAAACACTCTTGAACAAGTTCTGATAAGGCAGCTTCCGGAAAAATTTGATAAGCTTCCTACCAGTCATGGCACTTTCTGAGTCAACATTTAGCATTTCTGGCCATGCCCTTCTATTCAGCAACTAAACAATTATCAATGCATTTTCAGCCAAGCTAACACTAGTTACTATCATTTCATTTAAAAATAAAAAAATAAAAAATGCCATTTCAGAGATTTTTCTTATCTGAGTTCAGGGATGCTCTGAAGATTCTCACTGAAATGGTTCAAGAATAGGACCATTTAAATATAGGTTGTTCTTCATAGAAAGCACAGCTGATCTCAGCTGCCAGGCTTCCTCAGCTTGCTCAGCAGGGAAGCATGAAGATGTCAGGTAAACATAATCATGCTATTTGTGGAAAGTGTGAGATGAGAAAGAAGGAAGGTAATGAAGCATAGACAGTGCAATTCAGTTCCCAGCCTATTTAGGTAGATTGTCTTTCTCTAATTGTTTTTCTCCCTGGAGGTACAAACACAGAGAATTTCGATACCGTAAAGTTAAGCTATATTATTGCAGCTTTCAGTTCTTTCACAAAGAAATATGTACTGTATTATAGCAGCGCCCAGTAGCAATGCTACAATGCTACAGTTAAGGATGTGTCAGCAGTTGTGCTGCAGACCTCTATTTTTTCATGAGATACAAGAACTAGTTTAAAGGCTAAAATTAGGCATATAATATGGGCGTCTAGATTCATTACAAATTCCAAGGTTTATTATTTGGCAACTACAGACAGTGACAGTCATTTGAAAAAAAAAGAATAATAATAATCATCAGCATCCTTGGGACAATATCATTTATATTAAAAAAGGCTGGATAGCTACAAGTTAAATTTATCATTTTGCAAGTGTTTAAGAAACATTTCCCCCTGTGTTTTCAGCCATTATCTTCAGTATGAAATTAATTTCTTCTCAGCGTAGCAAATATCAAAATTTAATGGTCTTTGTCAAGCAGAATCCAATCCAACAAAACCCATCTTTATCTCATTAACAGTTAAATATGTGAACAGTTCATTTGAAATCATCAAGACAAGATTGTTTGTCACCTTGTAGGACTGACTGAGTCAAGAGAAAACAAAAAGCAGGCTTATTTTAAAATTAAGCAGGCACTTGAGGACATAGATATATCCATTTTCCACTTCTGTATTTCATAGTAAAAACTAGCAACTGTAATAACTAAACAGTTTATAAGAAGTCTCTAGACAGACAGCAAATACTTGAAGAAAGTTTATTGTAATAGCAAGGTCGGTAAGCATATACTTACACTTAGTCATTGTGTATGCACTGATATCCATAATTACTGCCACACATATTAAAAACAACAGTAACATAATAAACTTCAAAGTAACAAAGAAAGCAAGTCCCAAAGTTAGATACATAATGATGACAGTGAAGCAAGTTAATAATGAAATAGTAAGTCCTAACTTTTACATTGTCTATTAGACTAGATCTCAGCATGCTTTCCAAGCAATTTGAGAGCATTATACAGGCTTCACTGAGGGGGAAAGCAAGGTATACACAGATTAATAGATTTTGTCAACATCACCCATCAGGAGAATGCCAAAAGTTAGAAGCCCAACAGACTTGGTGCCAGATGAGTCACTGCTCATATGCTGTTCCTGTGATGGACGAGGTCAGCCTGCCTCTGCCCTGAACAGACAGGATCAATTGAACCCCGGCCTGAGCAAGGCCACCTGAAGAGGTTGCAGCCAAGAAGAGACCTACCACGCTTCATGCCCTGTTAGCCATCTGATTTTTAAAGAAAATTAAATTAAAGAAAATTCAGGATGACTCTGAGTAGCTCTTGGACTATTCAACACCAACAAGAAGGTATAAGCCTTCTCTGGAAGAAGAGGTGTGCAGGAACTTGCTCAGCTATCCAGAGCTGCCATAAATGGTATACTCCCCTTACTAAAGCTGGTACCCCCAGCCTGGCACATCCGCAGCTCAGCTACTTCTTGCCAGCAGCCAAGTCTGGCTCCTAGAGTGATGCATGTAAAAACTGAATTAAAGATCAAGTAATGGGTCTAGGTGCCACAAAATGAAAGCTGAAGGCCACTGTGTGATACTGGAGATGTGAATATAGGTTAAGCCAGTGTGCAGAAGGCAGTACAGCTGAAGGGTGTATGGTGGCATGGCGTATCACAATGTCTGGAGGGGGCTACATGGAAATAACAGCAGGGAGCCTGTAGGGTCTCATCAAAATGCTAATAGATGCTGCTATCTAGAGGACTACAGTACAGACTGGAGTAATGCAAAACCTGGGATCATGAGTGTTCAGCTGAGAGAGTCCCCTGAGTGAGCTGACCTTGGATGTCAGGAAAAAGGAGTAATGAAAGAGAGTCTCATTAGCTCTGCAGGTCTTTAATGACCTAACTATGCATTTGAATTGCTTAATCCTAATGCAGATAATGATTTTAACAACTCTACAAAAATCTGTTGGTTTGGAATGGAGAAGAACTACATATTTTCTGAAAAATGCTCCAGTGAAAAAGTTTGAGAAACACAGAAAAAAACTATGGTAGGTGCCCAGGGGAAGGACAACAGATGAAAAGAAATTGTTTCACTCTCAGAGGGACACTGTCACAGAGACTACAGTCTTGCATCATTCTGAGGTTCATCTTACTAGAAAGTGCCAAGAGTGGAGAGGTTAAAGAAGAGTTCAGTATTCTATCCTGCCAGACAAGGCCAGGAAGCATTGTCCCAGATGTTCTGCCCAGCATTTTGCCACTGCTGTGTTGCTCTGGCACCTGCAGCAGGTGGCATTTTAACACAATGATATTTCAGCTTTTATAACTGTGAAGCACCTGGAAGCATAAGCAAAATCCACGAATAGATAAGTGTAAAAAAAATTATCTTGTTTTCTTTTTTTTTTTGTTTTGACTAACTGCTCAGTAATTATCTTGTGACCTATTAACTATACTGAAAAAGCTTTCCAATAAGATAACGATGTTCAACAAGACTGTTTGCAGAATGCTGATAGCAGAGCCAAAGCTTGTGCTATGTCTGGTTTTTTATTTCATCTTTTGCCTTTCACATTCCCCTTCTCTTCCAGCATCTCATTTGCAACCATGAACAAACAACTCATTCAGAACTGCATTTTCACTGGCAAAAATGCCAGGGAGAAAAGAAGCCTTCTCACTCAAATACTTCTGTAGATTGCTAGGATAAAAATATACAGGAGAGTACATAGCAAATAGTACCATCCAAAAAGACAAAACTCCCTGATTTATGGTTTGCTTTCTGCAAGCAGTGTAGAACCCTTTCAGTTACAAACAGTATTTCAATCTGCTATGTATTTGGTATGCATTTATAGGTAAATATCTGTTACACACATCCTATGCACATCTGAGAGAAAAATAAAGAAATAAAGTTAAGAACTACCATCTCCCCCCCTACTCCTTCCATCCAGGCAAGAAAAACATTAAGCAGTTCAGCAGGTGGCACCATATGTATGGGGTGAAACGGAAATTTATGTAGGGAAATGATATGTCGGAACTTATAGTGCACAGAGGGAACACTAAGTTTACACAGCCAGTTGTCAATATTTGTTTGAATATTTTGATGGCTTAACTTAATTCCCTGTAAGGCAGTGTGCACAAACACTTTTGGAGAGTTCACCTAATATCGTTCCCAGAGCTGCAAGAAATAAAACTGTTTTTCTTGTGCTTCTACTACTTCCTATGCTTTGACAGAGACAGTTTAATGCAAAGTATTTTGTATGCTGGTGGTGCACATCTGCAGTTACTGTAAATAAGTACCATTCCCTGAAGTTAACAAAGGTACACCCTTGTGTACTAGCTGAAGACCAAATATCCTCAGTCAATCTTCTTAAAACTTGACAAGAGTTACTCCAAAAGTTAAAGAAATTACTAGGGAATTTTATAGAAAATAAAGTGTACCAGAATGTATCTTTTGGAAATAAAACTCAATTTTTAAAGACCATAATTAGAATATTTAAACATTACCCCGATTCCTTATCAAATCTAAATTTGGGAAAAATTAACAGTTAAGGAAAGGTGATTAAAAACTAGATAAGAAGTATCATACTCAATGAAACATATGTCCTGGTAAGTCATGGGATTTACACACTCAAAAATTCACGAGGATGTCATGAACTAACAGTGACTAATTTGAGATTCTCACACTGTCCATGCACAGTCTTGCATTTTGGAAAACAGATACATTTTCTATCTGAGTGGACAGGGCATAGACAAAAAATATTCTTACGTGGCACTCTGCTCTAACATAGCTGAATCTCAAAATCATATTAATATAATGTCAAGCAATTTATAGGTACAGGAATAATGAGCCAGCATGTAGAAATTGGCTTCTGCTCTCTACATAATAGACAGTGTTTTTTAATCAGGTAGAATAATCAAAAGAGAACACCTATTCTCCTATGTACACAGTAATTTGCAAATCCTAATGTACAACTTCCATCAGACTGCACAGTTGCCCAACACGTGCATAATTTTATCATGGGGGCTTTTTTGACTCATGATTAAAAATGTACAGTCCACTGTGAAACAGTCATTTGAATCCAGCAATGATCAGTTTTGTTTTTAAATCAATGAGATTTCTTTTTTTCTTCATTAAGTTCATAGGAATGGAAATAAGAATTATGTAAAGGAGGTGATAACGGTGAGGAAGTTTGTTTCTTAATTTTCTTCATTTTCCTCACCATTTTTTCTACTATCTGTAATTCTCTTAAAAAGGCTTTTTGCTCAGTGGAAATTCTTCAGTAAAGTACTTTTCAGCTGCATGAAAGAGCCGTGGGACAATACTGCAGTATCAAGCTGACACCAGCCCTCTCCTGTATAAGGAGTCTTAGAAGAAATAAGAAGTGCAATTTGATTTTTGAGTCCTAAATATTGAATTATAAATGGCAGTGATTAAGTACAGTAGCATACACAATAAGGAAATACATTATATCAAATTAGTGGCCTGGTTTTGTAGCTGTTTTTTGTTGTTGCTGTATTTGCTATAGTTAGTTTCCAGATTCAATTCCTATTGACATGTGCTTCCCATCTTATTGACTAAAAGCTTTAAATATGTATGTCTTCTATATTTTAGTGATTGTTTCACATAAAATTACAGCCTTGTTTGCACCAAAGAAAAATCATTTCTATATAATACTGGAAAGAAGATTCCTAAGGAAAACCCCATGTAAGAGCAAGAAGAAACTCTGCAGGGACACTGTTTTTGTGAAGCTGTTTCCAAACTATATCTACCAATTAATTACTGAAGGTGAGGACTTGCATTCTCACAGATTTTATCTGCTCATAGAGATCATCAGCTCTGTTTCTATTATTAAAGAAAGTTCCCTTTTTCTAACTTCTGTATTTGCTGTCTTTAGAAGCCACATTTATTATAAGGCTCCACAGAAGCCAGGGGTAAGTTTGCTTCATTCATTATAAATAGAGCAGAGTCAGTAAGGGTCACAAATCCTGAGTAGCCCTTGCTTTCAATAATTCAGGACTTTGCAATCTAAATTATATGTATTTTTAAAAGCTGATTCATCTTATTTTCAAGATTTTCAAAAGACTGCACAAAATTTTCTCTGTGCCTTAATTGAAGGGATAAAAAAAAAAGTAATACCTACCTACCTAAAACTCACTGAATTTCCTGCTTTAAAAGCACAGTCACACATTAAACTCAATACAGAATATGAGACAGGTTAATTCAACATTCCAAAGCTGAAACTCATAAAACATTTAGAAAACTTACAAACAAGAAGGAATAGTTCTTGCTATTATTAATTACTGTTTAGTGTTACTGTTGTTGCTCAGGTGCTTATACAGTTTTCACTCTAGACTACTGAAGAGCTATATGACAAAAAATAAAGTCTTACTGTTTTAAGCATGTTTCAAAACACGTTATTGATTGATGCACACAAGTACAGTAATTTTATAGCAGCTACATGCCATGATCTGAATACCCATACAGTAAGGCTGAGGTGTTGTCTAAAACTTACATTTCATTTCAAAAATGAACAATAAACATTTTAAAAATTAATGTAGTGAAAGTGGTTTTATAGCTATATGTCCTGCAGAGCAGACCATGTTATCATGAAAATAGTAGATACTATAAAAAGAAAAAAAAAAAAAAATGCTTTTTTTCTGCAGGTGGATCAGAAATGACTGTATTTTACTTTATATTTTATTCTTACAACTTGAAATGGCTGTTTTGTTTCCAAGATTATATAACGTTGTCTAATTGATGCTTATTAGGGAAACTCAGTGGGTGGACACTGATAACTTGTTACAAAACTATCAATATTGACAGCAAAGTAACCGAAGAAATAGTGCAGATTTAGTTAGTAAAATAGATTTCTCTTTTTGCTTTAACCAGTTTGCATATGATGTAGCATGAAATACAAACAGGTGTTGTAATCACAGTTCAGGCCAGCGTAGGCACTTTCAGAAATCATAAAATACGTAATTCAGGCTGGCACAGCTTAGAAAATATGTACAGGAGAGAAACATTTCCATAGGAGAGAAAGTTGTTACAGACACATATAAAGCACTGGACAGTAGTGGATAGTTGCTATTGACTCAGTAGGTTTTACGATGTCAAAATGGTCAGAAATTTTACAGAGGAGTAGGTATTGTGAACAACGTGAGGCACTTTAGTACCACCTTTGGGTACTACAGTTGAGCATCAAAATCACAAATCATGGTTTTGAAACTTCAAGGAAAGCTATATAAGTTTACAAGACCCGTCCTTGGAGCACAGCACCTTCATCTAGTGCCAGCATAGATTTAACTCTAACCTATATTTATCTACTTGTTTTCATATCCTTTTCCCATATGTAAATATTTTAAACTAGTAGAGTAAACAATTCTATTTGACTGTGCTAGGAGTAGGGAAAAGTGCATTTTTCAGTTGCCACCAGAGATACTATGTTTCCTTGCAAAAGTTAAAACTCTTCCCTACCATAGTTTCTGCAAGTACATGCAGTTTGCTCATTCGTGAAGGAATTCTTCAAACAGTGCAGGCTGAGCAGAGACTCGTTAATAAGATAACTTTACTAATCATTTTCCATTAGTTTTAATCTTTAATTCCTGGAGTCAATTTATATTTCCTCATTTTGATACACTTTTGAAGGTCACAATGCCTTCCAGATAGAAAATATACATCATCCAAAATTCAGCCAGTCTCATATACAGAAGAGTGATATCTTTTCAAATTCTATATGAAGCTTAGATAATTTTCCCATCACAATTTTAGGACTGCTATATAATTGCTCAACAGATGCTGAAGGGCAGTGAAAATGCTACATTGCTGATGACAGTACAGGTCAAGTAGATGGGGGTGTTACACTAAGGTCGGTGCCAAAATAATGCAATAGAGCATGAACATTGTTTCTTATTTCACACATGTGCTGTATTTCAAAAGAGTAGTAATCCATGTTTGAAATACAGATACAAACCAGCAATGTGCACTTCTTCCCCACTCTCTTCTTTTTTCTTTTTTTATTGCTACCGTGTGGTGTGCATGGTTTGGCCAACAGAAGAGTTGTTTCAAGGTTTCATAACATGACCAAATGAAATTTGTTCTGGTTTGTTTTGGTTTTAAAGAAAAATAACATAAAACTCAAAAACATGAATGCGAGATTTGGTTTAGGCATCCAAGCAACCAAGGTATGGCAAAATTCTTTTCATCAGTTAACAACTTTAACAGTTGATTAGTTCAGTAATAATTGAGCTGTGTATTTTGGGCTCCTCCTGAAACAGAAAGTTACTCAGAACTAGACTGTCAACTGATGTAAGTTCCTTCAGACCAAAGAGTATTGCAAAAAACTACTGGTAAAAAATATTTCTGTTTAGTGTGTCAAGTTCGGTTGTTCTGTATATTTTTCCCTGGGGATGGCAAATGCAAATTGGGAATAATTTGTTTTTTCAGTCAAGGATTTTAATGCTGGCTCATTTGTAAAGTCTTGGTTTTGAATAAAGTCTTGTAGCAGCATCCTCATGAGAGCAATAGAAATAGTCCCCAGGCTGCACTGTGCTGCTTACCTTCAATGGAGCACTTAGCTGCCTGAGACCAGCTTACAGAGCTGCACTTGCAAGTCTGCAGTTCTCATCACTGCCAAAAGAGCCACCTGCTCTTTCTTCTGGTATAATTGTAAACACTACACATTGTTCATACAAAGATAACAGCTGGGTCTTCAGGAGCTTCACTCATTTCTAGCAAATTTCATGAGTTTATGTCTCTCTCCAACTTACAGTACCTCCATCAGTGTGAATACATTTGACACAAGTCTTACAACCCTTCCAGTGTGTTTCATAACTACCAGTCTCTCTTCTAAGCACGAAGATCAAGGACCTACTCATTTCTAGGTCAGTAACACTCCTCCTTGTATGACCACACTTCCCTTTGTGTCTTTGCGTCTGATTACAAGGATGGTTAATAACCAATCACATTTTAAATGGATTGAAACTTAAACAGATAAATCCAAGTCTCTGAAGAAAGACGTGAAAGTAAATTAATGGACAGTACGACTGATAAATATACTCCTTTAATTCTATGTGTGAATTTGGAACTTTTTTCTTATTTATTTCACAGATCACATCTTGTAAATTGTTAGCTTCATAGTCCCTGTGAATAATTCCAGTGCCGTATTGAAGTAGACCCAGGTATCAAAATATCATCCTTCCAATTTCTTTTCCTCATATCTTTAAGTTTCAAATTCTGTGTGAAAAATTCAAACCACTCTGGGTTGTAATAAGAAAGAATAGCTCAAAGTGAACCCAACAAAAGTGAAATCTATGAGATATTTATTTTCACCAGAGCACCAAGCAAGCAGAATTTCACTTTTGGGAGTGAAACACCCATTTAGCTTTGCTGAGCATGATACAAATTGCTAAGTTTGTCCATATATTCACTTTGCTATTTATTTGATTGTTTTGTAAAGCATTTTGGTACTCCATGGGCAAGAATATATATCATACAAGACTGAAATTGTCTGCTCTGCTGAAGATGAAACATTCTCTTAAGTGTTTATCCTGCTACAGCCTCAGAGCTATGTAGAGATAAGTAGATGCCTTATAATTACTGAGCTTGAGTACTACTGTCAGTTCCATATGTTGAATAATATATCAAATATTTAGAGCCATGGGGTGCCATATAAAGACAGAGAAATGAAACAGAACTCATTAACCACTGTTTTGTTCTTTACAAGAGCCTTGTTACTACAGAATCCTGAAACTTGACTGAAAAATTCAAATGGTACTTTGTCTGAGAAATCAGCATTTGCCTTTGTAAGTGTCCACTCTGCTTCAAGTTTTGTTTTCGAAAATCCTTATCTGCCTCTATAAATACTACTGGAGACTCATAAGTTGAGGATAAATAATGAAATTGCAGCTGCCCACACAATTTGCAAAAAGCTATTAAAAATATGCCCAAGTATCAGCCTCTGTTCTTTCCATTAATGATGACACCACTTCTTGAGTCAGTGTTCTCACAAATGACCTTTATGTGTCAGCAGCAGAAAAATAATGCATTTTGTCTACCTCAGCGGATGGTAGTAGAAGTACCAATTAGAACTTCAGCAGCCTCCTTAACAATTATTGTCACCTACTAATTTAGCAACACAGAGGCAAATGAATCTTCTTTCAGACTTGCAAAGAATATCAGAAATGATGTTATGGCTGTGCTTTTTCTTCTGTATCACCAAGAAGGTGAAGAACACGTGTCCAGAGATAAGGTTCATGAATGTGCTTTCTCTGTGCTCTGATAGTAGACAACTATATGAACTACAATTACAAGAAAAGAAGGACCTTACTACTCTGAATTTAGGATGACAAGATGGCCCACTAAGATTCACTCAGCTTAACATGTCTGCAGCACAATGATTAATTAAGGCACAGGTAACCAAGATACAAATGGAAAAGTTTTACAGGAATTAAATTCCTTGGTACATATATAAAGTAGCTGTGTAACAAAATTTGTGAAAAATGGCATATTCAAGCTGATGTTGGGCAACCACATCATCTGATGCAGTTCATGTTTTTCTACAAGGTTGACTTTTGTGACTTATTGGCAAGAGCCCATACAACCTCAGAGATGTGTCAAAATCCTCACTTACTTCAGTTTACTCAACTGTCCACTCCAAATTCGCAACTTTTTCACAGATTCAGATACTGTTTGAGGCATGTTTCAACAGTTATTCTTTTGTCAGAAATCTGAATGAATAGTCATTCCTCTCAGATATCCTCACTACAAAGAAGAAAATGCCACAATAAGTCCCTGGGGTATCCAAAACAAAAAAAAATATTTTTCATTGGAATCAGAGTAATGAAGATAAAGATGAATAGCTACAGGTCAGTCATAAATTCAAGAAATGAAAGGAAAAGAGGTGCAATATTTTTTCTCTCACTTTCATCCAAAAAAAAAGCGTTCTGTGAAGAGATTCATGAATTTGGTGAACATTCCAAAGAAGTCATGCAATGCAAAAGTGCATCGGAGAAAATAAAAGAAATGGATCTTTGAAAAAATTGCTTAATGAAAAAATTCATATTTTGTTCTTGCTATCAGGAAGGAGGAACACAATACAAATTGACCAACATTTTCATAAGTTACAAAAATGATGTACAGCTCAGATCTGACTGCAAGTTAATTCACAAATCATGATTAGTTCATTAGTATTGAGTTTTAGGGAGAAATGTCCAATTTGCAAGAAAAGGGATGGTACAAATATATTTTTGTCAACTAACAGGTGCTATAGGAAGCATCCTGGGACCACACAGCCAAATGAACAACAAAAGCACGGTGAAGGGTCTAGAAGAGAAGACATATGAAGAGTGGCTGAAGTCCCTTGCTTTGTTCAGCAAAGAGAAGAGGAGACATCACATCATGGCCTACAGATCCTCACAAGGGGACCGTAGGGGCAGTGCTGATCTCCTCTCTTCAGTGAGGGCGACATGACCCAAGGTAACAACGTGAAGCTGTGCCAGCGGAGGGTTAGGTTCGATATAGAAAAATGTTCTTCAGCAGATGGTGGTTGAGCACTGGACCAGTCTCTCCAAGGCACTGATTATGACCCCAAGCTTGCCATACTTCAAGAAGTATCTGGAGAATGTTCTCAGTCATATGGTCTGTTTTTTGGGTGGTGCTGTGTAGAGACAGGAGTAGGACTTAATGATCCTTATGGGTCCCTTCCAACTTGGGATTTTTCATTTCATCAAAAATCACAGGTATTAGGGTAGTTACTATAATGAAGCCCTTTTAAAGACTATTATAATGAATAGAGAATTTCCTTTGTCTACAATGATACATGTATAGTGTTCACCCAACACTGTCCAAGTTTTCTTTATGCACTATTTCAAAGTACACATTGTCCAAGAACATGTACTCAGGTATACTAATCACTTCTGTACTATAGAGTAAGTATCTCCTTTTAGCCAGTTCAGAAAAGTTCGTATTCAATGGCTAAGAAGTGTTATTTCTTAATCAGATTCTCAGAAAAAGCTATTGCAATGTGTTTATTTCCCATGCTAGAAAGTATCATGATTCTTGGAAAATTTGTGCTAAAATTTGCTGGAATTTCATACATGCTTTTATGTAAGAATAAAAAAAATTGCACCTGATGTTTCAATGAACATTTGTCACGGAGTTAACTAGACCAATCTATGCTTGTGACAGTAGGCCCCTG
>JAOWBP010002392.1:35438469-35478785 GCA_028571105.1 Tragopan temminckii | reverse complement strand
TAACACTTTAACTCCCAGTGCACTACATGATGTTATGATGTGGAATACTGAAAACCAAAAAACATAAAACCATGACAACATTTTACAATGTTACTGAAGCAATCATCCAATTTACAAATAATTATCCTTGTGTAAACTCAACAGATAGTTGGATCAATAAACTTAGGGGTCAAATGCTGTCATTTGCTTGTTCTGAATAAATTCATTAAAGCCAAAAAATCTCCCTTCTTTGTAGCAAAACAAATTAGTTTAATTAATATTTGTTAATATTTACTAATTAGATGCAACAAAGTCATGTGGAAAACAATTTCAGTATATAGGAATACTCTTCCTCTTTTCATCCCTCACCCATTATACTCACCTTTAACAGCATACATTGGCAGGAAATATGGTAACTGAGAACAAAATACGGCCTTCAAAGAACTTTAAGATATTTCACACCACAAACTTAACAAGATCCCCACCACTTGTAATAATATCTAATGGTCCTGTCTGGCTTCACTCCAGATCTTGAGTACAACAGAGCTACTTCACCAGCATTCAGCTATCCAGGTGTACCTAATAGCTCAATTCAAACAACAGCAGTTTTAAACTGTTTTACAGCTGTCAGTTCTGAGTCTTATGAAAGAAAAAAAGAAATTGGAAGGAAATATTAAGGAACTTGCATAGGGTCTCATAGTATTATCAGTAAGTATTCTTACTTGTCAACACCCTAACTAGGTCATCACTGGGTAGTTGTTATGAGATTTCTGGTAAGATTATAAGCTCCAGTGTGCTCTCAAGTATTTTGCATATAAAAGTTTTGAGTGATTTATTTTTCACCCACAAGAAAATTTCATGATAATATAGTGCCCTAGAAAATTGCATAGTGTGCAGACGACAGGCAGACATTTAAAAATCAAAAACAAAAAAATTACTAGTAGAGCAGCAATAGTCTAAGTGGAGCATCAGTAAGATTAGTGAAAGATAATTTGCCTTACTTAGAAAAAAAAGAAAAAATTACTACCATCAAGACTGGAGAGTACTGTATAATGAGTTAATCCACAACACAGACTACAGCCTCACAGCCAAACAGAATAAAGCTTTCAAATTGACAAGAACCATCTCAGTGGAGTATCTTGCTCAGCCAAACTAACTTCTGTGAAAAAAACCTTTCATTTCCAGATGATGTGATTTTTTCCACACACACTAGCACACTTACCCACCAGCCTGCCCACACAGGAGAGCTTTGTTTTAGCAACATGATTTCAAATTCAAGTGAACTATATTCAACTGATAGGGTAACATATGAAAGCATACTGAATATCAAGGCAGTTTGAACCTACTCCTCATTAAAGCTGACTTGCTGTCAGCCAGCTGGCAAAGCCCTCAAACTCTGTGTGACCCAGTTTACCCACCTATAAATTGGATTTTTTAATAATGCTGTTCTACTGCACAAAATGAGACTTAGTGAATTAGCAAGTGTAATGTGGAGGGAAGTAAATGATAAATCATTACATAAAGACTAAGTTACTATTCTGAATGTGCACAGAGATAATGACAGACCTTTATAGACTAGTAAAATCATGATATCATAGGAATAAATTCAGATTATCGTGCGTTAAAGGGTTATGGAAGACTAAATAAGGTGACATTTTAACTTAATTTCCTAAAATGCATTTTTGCATTATCAAGATCTGTCCAGATTAGGGAAAGCCCCACTGAAAACAGTTCTACCTGAAAATAATCATACTTTTCAATATCAGTTTTTCATATTTTTGAATATAACTCCGAAACCTCAATAAATGTTGAAATAGAATTAAACACTCCCAGCAAGCTTATGCAAAGGAGACTCTTTTCTTTCCTTAGATTATGTAAAGAATCAGCTAAGCTGTCAAATTTACTACGTCTCAGAAGAACATAAATTCAAAAATCTATCCCCATTAATACAAATTGTAGAATGCTTTCATCCAAAAGCTGTGTTGACATAAGAGAGCCACATGAGCACAAGCAGGGCTTCCTTCAGTGCAATTTTCTCCAGATATGAGGAGAAAAAAAAAAAAGCATGGTATGGAGAGAATGGAAATAATCTCAAAAGTAGAGAAATTTCTGTTCAGCGAGGCATCAGTTTTGGTCAGACATTCCTAGGCAAACCAGTCACAGATCCCAAGCTAAATCCATGTATGGATTAAATAAATTACTGAGATTTCAGCAAAAGGCCACTACCTGTGAGGATAACTGCAGCCGTGGTCTACCACACAAAGAAAAGTGATGTTAAAAGACTCCTTGCCTTTTACATTGCTTTTATATATATTTTTTCCCCACCCAAAAATAATCAGCAGACAACTAGTAACAGTATGCACAACAGAGCAAGTAGAATTATTTCATGTCTATCAGAACAGATGACTTCGATTAAACCATAGGTGCCCAACTCCTTGGCTTGCCTGGGCCACGTTAAGTGAAAAATTGTCTTAGAATGCATGTGCATAGGTTGCTCTGAAAGTAGCCACCCTCAGACTTGTACTTTTTCCAATAGTTACTGACAAATTTGTGTATGCAATTCTTCTGTTCCTGATCCCACCTGGGTCCCACTTTGCCACATTCCAACATTTCCAAAGCATAGAAGCCAATATTCAGCTTCTTTTATACAGTCTCCTGGTAATAATCTGCCACTTTGTGCAGATGAGTTTATCAAGATGCTTTTCATTTCATATCATTACAGCTACGCATGGCCATCCACAGCATGGTTTGTCTCCCACACTGCTGTCACCAGTGCCAAAATGCACAGGCCACTGTCTCACTGCACTAACACCTACTGCTTGGTGTCTACAAAATTTTAGTAAGCATCAATGAATGTCAATGTTTTCTGGCATGGAGGAATTCAAAGGCACACCTTTGCTCCATACACGCTTCCACATCAGACTCCACATTGTCAGACTACCCCTCTGCTGCCATCTGTCACACAGCCACAACACGTAATGGAGTATTGGTGGGAACATTCTATGTCTACTGCCATACCACCACCACCACCTGCCTCAGACATAACAGGCCTAGATAATAAAATAGGACACATTAATGAAGGCTGCTCCAGAAGTAATATACATAAGTAAAACTTATTAAAACATTTTAAAAAAGGGCAACAAAAACATACTACTGAGATATTTCATCTTGTTTCTGCAAAACTAATGCATCAATGTCTGGTACAAGAGAAACAGCTGCAGTTCTCAGTGAGTTCTAAAGGTGTTCAGATTTTTGATCTAGTTTTATTCTTCACATACTTCATCCTTGAAAAAAGTTTTTCATGAATGTGCTGTCAAAAAGCAATGACATGAATAAGGCATAATTGTGAAGCAAGAGATTCTCTTTTCCTGGTAAGAGAGGTCTTGTGAAGATCTAATAAAGAGACAACCAAACTATAATTTGAATTGAATGCTTGATTGCAGCTCCATACAATTAATTTGAAATTATTTGTATATTTGATATACAAGTCTATTTGAAATATATTTATGTCGACTGAAAATGGCATAATAAAAAACCCACCAATTTTGTAACCTTGAAACCAATCCTCAAATTTATTTCTGAAAACAGAAAGCAAAGTAGCATAATTTTTGCTGTTCACAGGACTGTGTACCATAATTCATAAATTTGCCATATTTGAGTTGGCACTGTACCATATCCATGTCCTTGTTTCAGCCCAAGTACTGTTGGTTTCGCTCCCATGTTCTGTTGATACTGAATGGGAACTGTGCAGACCGGGCAGAGCCACCAAGCAGCCTACCATCATGATGGTACAGGGCAGGAGGCAGGCCATAACGCAAGCTGAGCAGTGCTCAGCCTGTGGGTTGGAGGTGCCTAGTATGAGCAGCAGACTATGCTGAGGCAGATGTGAGACAAAGAGGTGAACTGAGACCGTCAGCAAGGCCTCACCATGAACAGATTATTCCTGACCAGTCTGGCAGCCTTCTATGATGGAGCGACAGCATCAATGGACAAAGAAAGGACAACTAGTATCATCTACCTGGTCTTCTGCAAGACCTTTGACATGGTCCTACACCACATCCTTATTGGAGAAGTATGGATTAGAAGGCTGGACTAAGTAAAAATAAGAGTCAAAACAATCAAATCTGTTTTTTCTTAGATTGTGTGCTACTAGTAAAAAGAAAACAGGAAAATTTAATGCAGTCATGAATGGTGGTTGGACAAAACTGCTTATTTTCCTGACTTGCAAATAACAGACTTACAAAATGCAGTTTCCCTTTGTACATGTTCATCTTACATGTTTTATTATTCTCATTTATCACACAATGAGAATATCAATTTCATATATTTTGCTTTATTTTTAGAAATAATGACCTAGTTTTGAGGAAGAGCTTTAAAGTTTGGCTTTTATTATTTCAGAGACAAAGATTTTAGGCATGAAAGATGGTCAAGCATAACAGCACACTTCAATTTTTCTTGTTTTCAACAGATGCTCTTCGTTCATTTTGAATTGCATTAGATCATTATTATACAATTAAGGAAGAATCCATTCCTAATCTTCCACCCAGGGTGGTGCTGAAGATGGCCAAAGTCACTGCATTTCAAAGTGCCTAGGTCTTTTCAGTAATACTTACTGATCCAGAGATATAGAAGTAATTGAAAGTTACATATAGGATTCCAGGAAGTACCTTAAGAGAACTAGGTATTAACAATAGTATTTACAGCATCTTATTGACCTAGAGAGCAAAAAAAAAAAAAAAAAAATCACTGAATACAGCAGAGTAACAGTAAGCATTTAAATATCAAGTTAATCCAGGTAGATCTTTCCCTCTTAGTCCATATTTCACTAAACATGAAAAAACACTTCCTAAACCTCATATGTTTACTTCGATCCAATGCAGTCCTTGGAACTATGGAGTAAGACTCACAGGAAAAAAAGATTACCTAATTTCAAGATTTTAAGTGAAATTGGAAAAATAGTTGATACATATTATCAAGATAAACAGAAAATACACAAGTCTCATGAAGACATTAACTTCTATGAATATTTTAATAAAAATTATTCAGAACTTCACATATAGATTGAGTAGAGAAAAATACTTTTTACATAAATGTAAGTAAAACTGTATAATTGCATAAAAAGAAATTGATAAAATAAAAATAAATTGTATTTTACTGTACAAAATTCTGAATAGCTAGATCTCAAAGAACTGCACCAGAAACAGAATACATGAACTAACAACTCACTTCTTCCTTGTTAAGCATTTAAGACTTTACTTACTAGAAGTTATCTTAAGCTTCTCCTTATTGTTCACTTTTAATTAAATTCCCAAACTCACTCAGGTCATTTGCTTCCAAGTTGATTTCAGCTCTCTAGAACTGGCTACTCTGAAGCATATGTTTATATTTTGAGTGGACAGTTTGAGCTTGCCTCATATTTTTGGGTGTTTTTCCCTAACTGATGTTGAGCATATTCAGGAAGTAGCTACATGCCATATACTTCTAAGTTATGTCCTATGTACTATTCCTATTTCCCATCACAGATTTCTAGAATAAATGAAGTTGGAAGGTACGCACAAGTAAACAGTATGCAAGAAATTAACAGAGAACATGCGCATGCAGCTTCATGCAGCCGGAGATCTCCAGAGAAGCAATCTTAATAGTGAAAGATGGGAATCCTCACTCACAGTGCTATCTCTTCATTGTTTAGAGATATACATGAGAAAAAGATTTTCAGTAGTAGCCAGCAACGATCAAAGTTTAAAGGGAACAGACTCAGTCCTCTGAGAACCACTTCTAAAAAAGTAAATTCATTTCTCATCTTCATAGAAGTTCACAATAATAATTACAAGAGAAAACCAGCAGTCAGTTGGGGATCTTCCTGATCCAACTGCAAGCAGCTACCGAATATTTTGATTCTTCCTATTTGCCTCCAGATCCCAAACAGTTTCACTTCAGAAAGGAGTGGGAAAAGGAAGGGACACAGCTATGGGACAGAGAAATTCATGCAGAGATTTGGAATACATAGCATTTATTTAAATGTGACAAAATCAAATGCATAGACATAGTTCAGATGAGAGTTTTTCTGATTTATATTTAGCATTAAGTGTGCTTCAACATGACATATTGAAACACACCCCCAGGAAACACAGTATGAGCACAGTACAAACCTTGACACTTGGCTAAATAGCACATATTGCACACTGGAGAGATTGTAAGGAGAGGTGACATCATATAGGGAGGAAAAGTAATTGTAGATTGATCTACATACAGGAAAACAGCCTAGATATTGTGTCATATGCTAAAAAGTCTACCTGACCAAAAGCAGTCACAAGAGTGCTATGCTACTTTCCTTAAGTCAGTCACACCTTACTACATATACAAGTACCATCCTCACTGTCTTTAGGGTATCTTTTAATGCTGACATGGAGGTCTCTTGGCTGCTATACTCGCTTTCTCTCTAATGTCAACTAGTGATGGAACAGGAAGCAGTAGAAACAGGGGAGAATGAGAACTATCACCAACACAACTGACCTTTCAAATAAGTATTTGACAAGAGCCAACACATTACTTAAGGGAAATACTGATGGTGTTCTGGTATGAAAGTGTACCTGGAGAGTCCACCATAAATGTCAATTAAAAAGTTGCATCTGTCATATTTGCATCCATTTTCACTCCATTTATAGATACAGTGATTAGTATCAAAGGAAAGAAATACATTCAACACTAATTTCATAGGAGAAAGTCTGTTAGAGAAAAATTACATTACCATTTGAATCATAATAACAATAAGAAATACATGAGACATCTATTAAATCTGAACAGCTCTGATATATTGCAAATGGCAGCCAATCATCAGAACACACTGTCTCTCAGCAGAGCTTTTAATCCTTGCTCAGTACTCATGAAAGCTCCAAAAATTAAGCCCTGTAAGATTTGGTACTATATAGTCTCGCTTTAAAAGGATTAACCAAATAGATAGATGCAAAGGATTCAGAAAAAAATTTGCAGTTACACAGTTCAGTGTAATCTAAAGTTAATATTAAGTAAAAGAGACAAGAGAGGTAACAATTGCTATAGACATTACACATCATTCCTTGCAGACCAAGGTGCAAAACAAGCACTTAACATTAACTGGTTTGGACAGTTCAAATATAGCATCCAGAGCAACTATAAGCCGCAGTCTAACTTCAGCTGGACACAAGAAGTTTGGATAAGTCAAGCTTGCACACTGACATGCAAGAGCAGTTACTTAAGTGTATTAAAATGAAGATGTAACTAATTTTCATTGTTGCTAAAAACTGACAAAGTGATGTTTATGATGTTTGAAGTGCAACTTTGTTGTTGATTAAATTTTGTACTTCATTAAATAGATCCCCCAGGTCTTGTTTATGAATGATTTATCCAAACTCCTACAAACAAACCTGGCTGTGAGGACTAGTGCTGGAGATGCCAGTTCCATTCGGAAGCAAGTGCTACAACCTGCAGCAGAGCAGATATCCAGGCTAGTTCAAGTCTCTCTGCATTTTGTCAGACTGGAGCCTGAAGGCTTTGGAGAAAGTCACTGCCTTACATCCCAGTTGATCCCAAAAGGTGAATGCCAAGGGATGTCTGAACTACGACTTTACTTATTACAGCAATAAGAAATAGACATCTTGATTTTTGTTTACTCCCAACTTGAAGATATATCATGTGCAAATATAGCAAAATCAGAGAGGCCTTAATTCAAAGTTAAGGACTGGCCTTTTGCAGTATGAACACCAGATTTTAAACATGAATATCAGTTAGTTTTATTAGTACTTGGTGACAAAGCATGGAATATTCATAAGGAGTTCACTCTCAACATGAAGAAAAATAAAATTCTGTTTCAGCTTGACATGGATAGAGAACTGCACAGAAACTGTTTTTTTCCACTGGAGTGATCTGCTGTAGGAGTTAGCCATATGCTTTAAACGTGACTGACACATTTCTGAATTTAATGTGTCACCTGCTGAGTTCAGGATCTGCTGTCTCTCTCTCACCATGTAAGAAATGAATTGCTTTAAAATGATTTATTGCCAGCAAAATAGAATGTGAAAACAACAATAGAAACAGTGCTTTAAAGGCATCCTAAATTTAATAGCACTATTTGATGACTAAATTATTTCACATATATAATCAAACATTCTTACTGCGAAATTTCAGTTGCGCAGTCTAGTATCTGGCCCCCTGATTCATTAAGAGTTAATGCAATAAATGACATGGAAAAAAGTACTAGTAAGTGCCTCAGTTCCATTACAGCTTGTAACTCCATGTAGAAAGTAGAAAGCTATAATTTCAATACATGGAATTACTCTATCCACTTCCATATTTTCCTGTAACATATCTACAAAAGCATCTTTAATAAAGGATTTTCATTTTGTATTTTCTTCTACAAATAGGTAGCTTGCTATATAAATCTCATCTGTGTACATGCTACCAAAAGGCTTGATACACAGAACTACTCTGAAAATATCATGGGTTACTCTTCAAAAATGTTGAGAAATGATAGTTTGATATTAATGTTTAATCTTAATATTTTAATCTTAGAAAGATTAACAAAAATGATGAAGTCTAGTGACAAGGCAAAAGCCTCAATTCATCAGGATATTTAGGTGCAAGTACAGTTGAGAATGCAAATCCTTTTACTATATAAACAGGATTGCTTTTATGCTTAAAAGCAGGCTAAAAAATACCCAACTGTATGGCAGAGTAAATGCAGCTTCTAGGAGACAATCCAGTAAACACACACAAGGTACATTTCACATCCTTTAAGAAGTCATAAGTGCTTACCTCCCTTTTCAAAACAGCATCCATATCATCCACATCAAGGTTACCTTCCTGAGGCATTCCTAGATTACAAACAGAAGATACTCAAATAAAAATACTGCCCTTGTTTCCTGACAAGAAATTGACCAAAGAAAACTATCAATAATAAAAAACAAATGCTGCCTATCAAGTGGTCCACAGCAGCCAATACAGGCCACTTCAGTTATTAAGAATAAAAAAAACCAAACTGTTCTTGGATCATTAGATTGGTAGTAACATTTGTTTATAGTCAATACTGACACTGGAAGCCCCAGTATTCCCTTTCGATACCTGCTGACTCAGATTTGAGACTAAAACTTCTAAGACTAGCAAAATGAGCATGGGTTAAAAGCAGTCATGTGAGTGACACCTGAGCAAAGAAATGAGAAGGATGTTTTTCTTCTAGTTATTACTGATGCTTACTTTGTGTTCTAATTATTAATTATTTGAGACAGGTGAAACTCTGTAAGGCTGTCTTTACATGAAATGCTGTTGTGATTTAACTCACCAGGTAGCTAAATACAACAGTTATTTGCTCATTTCCTGCTACTTTGCCCCTCCCAACCAGGGAGTGAGGAGTAGAACTTTCAAGTTGAGAAAAACCATTTAGTAAGATAGGAAAGGAAGATAAAATAATAGTAATGATAACAATATATACATAAAACAATTTGTGAAGAAGACAATCTCTCATCACACACAGACCAACACCCAGCCAGTCTCTGATCAGTGGTTGCTCTCTGGCCAACTCATCATCATTTATCAAGTTTTTATTCACATGTTATCATACAGGATGGAAGATCCCTTTGGCCAATTTAGGACAGCTATCCTCGTTCTGTCGCCTCCCAGCTCCTTGTGCCTCCCCATCCCCCCTCACTGGGGGAGCAGTATGAGAAAGCAAAAAACTGAAATTTCTTCAACTCTGTACAGAACTGCTCAACAATGATCAGAACATCACTATGTTATCAACGCTGTTTTTCTTTCATAGCCAAAACATAGACACTATGAAGGAAAAAATCAACTGTCCTAGCTGAAACCAAGAGAAATGGTTTGTTGCTGTTTGATTTTACAAGAACCAGAATATAAATGATAAGGATAGCTTGCCCAAGTAGATTTTAGCCACTGATAAGATCCACTGAAATTTATCCATTGGCTTTCAACGCACATTTTCTATTATTTCATAAAAGCTGCCACAGTATGTTAACTGCAGGACAGTGGCATTTTAAAGACTGTTAGTCACTGTAAGAGAACTGGGAAATAAAGAGAGAGAAGAAAACTGGGCTTTTTGTTGACTGTTTGGCTTTGTTTTGTTGTTTGATTACAGATTCATGAAAATAATTATACCCATAAAAAAAACACATTTTAGCTCCACTAATCAGTGTTTCAAAGTACAGTGAGAATCACATGATTCATGCTACAAAGCAACTGTCAAAGTCCAGTTGTCCAGACCTAAAGCAAAGTAAGGTATTGAAAATAAGGCAAAAAGATAAAAACAAAAAGCAAAAAAAAAAGATGAGTGGAGCTGTTTGTTCACAGATGTGCATAAAGTTAACCACAGACTTGACTATTGCTGAACTGAAAACTGATTTGTTGGGCAGATTTTAGGCACCAAACTACCATGCCTAGTAACTACAGCTATGTTCTCCAGTAGAAGTACGTGTTAATGCATTATAAAACTTGAAATAAAGTTACTGCAATTACAAAAAAAATTCCCTTGTTTTTATGATGTACAAGTTACCATACTGCTCGAGAATAAAGAACACGGGTCACTGCAATCTCCTTTGACATCCTGCAGCTTAATCACCTTCTCCCCTTCAATATGAGTACTACAAAGAACAAAGATTGGTTTGGGACCAGCTTCAAGCACCTGGATTCAATTGCTGGTAGTGAGAGTACCAAGCTCCTAAACTTAACACTGAAATGTAAATTTAACTCATAAAACTCAAAAAGGTAATATTTGTGAGCGAATTTCACCTTCTGTCAATAAAATGAGAAAGATAGAGAATTTATTTCCAAAGAATGCTTACCCAAAGGGGTAAGGCTACTTTTAGGAAAAACTCATTACTTGATCTCCACTGATCACTGCAACCTGGTACACAATAGCAGCACTCACGCCCCTTCACTGCAGATATGGCAAAATGGCTGACAGCAGGATCCCTGACACAATTATTGGTGTCAATGTCTGTGCTTATCATTGCTTAACAATACATGTATGCATACAAGGTAGATAGTGCCATTGTCCTACAACAATACTTTCATAAATGAGCTACTTCCTCAAATACATGAATTACAGATTAAACATAGGATTTGAAATCAGGGTCTTAGCTTGAAAAGTATGATTGTTCCTTTTCCAACTTCTATTCTATAGGTGAAATTTCAGAATCTCTGACAACAGTTAAACTCTCCTTAGCAATTGTGTAACTTTTTTCAACTCCCTTCTTCCAGCATTGTATTAAGCTCTGAAGTCAAAACATTTCATTTTGCTGTACTGTATTTTAACCATATCAACAAAAGGAAAACTCAAGAAATTAAAGTAAGGATGAAACTTTATTGCCTTACCGGGAGACTCTGATGGTCTGAACAGATAAATCTTTTGCTTATCATTGCAAGCGGGTAACTCATTCTATCACAGCTATGAAGGCAATGAAGTTTAACAGATCTGAAATAACTTCTACATTTGTTCTTAACTCCCACCACCAATCAAGCTACATGAATGCAGTGCTTTCAGCTCATACAAATGGTAAGAATACTGTCAATGTAGCAGCAAATACCAATAACAGATATACTGATGCTTAACAATTATAAAAAACAACAAATATATTCACATGCATGTTTGCCAGTGTCAATATTAAAAAGAACTGTAACACAACTTCTGCAGAAGATCACTAATAAAATGATTTTAAGCAATGAGAAATACATTGATTTTCTAGGGAGATTTTAAGAACAAATTTTGTTATGTGTAAACAACACAAGGACATATGAATACACGCATTTCTATCCATCCACTCAACGTTAGAAATGTGGGCAGGTATACATACTCTGTGGGAAAAACATTCTCCCTCAAGCAAACAGCTGAAGTCTGGGTTTACAGTCAGATATAAAACAAGGAGCAAGTTGTCTCCTAATATTCATACATACTAAAGCTTACATTTGCTATGCATTTTCAAGGCATACAAGGAAGTAATCTACCACTCTCACTTAACAGATAAGTAAGCTACCAGCTTAGTTATCAAAGCATTTTTGAGAAAGGGGAAAAAACTATAAAATTACCTTTTGAGTATTCCTGATAGCACACTTGAACCCACTGCTAGTCTCACCTCCCCTAGGAGGGATCTCAGACAAATGCAGCATGAGCCACTAAAGCAAGCCTGCCCCCTGACAACAGTACAGGTGGAGCAGAGAGCACCCCACAGATGATTGGGAAAAGACCTCTTCAGCCAGAGCACATCCCACAGCACCCAAGCAAGGCAATCAATACAACCCTAGAGCTGGTGGCCAGGTCCAATCAGGCATCCAGATCATAATACAATACAGGAGTCAAGTGAAGGTCAAGATGGGGAGTGAAGCCACAGGTGGGGCCAGGCTTGAGGCAATACTCATTATGCCAAGCTGGGAGCGGCCCAGGTGGCCTCGATATGGGGACACATGTGAGGTTCACCAGGGTCATTAAAGCTAATTAATGCACTTGATGACCTTGACAGTTTCACAGGGTAGAAAAACCTAGATTTGGCATTTTATATTGATATGAAGAGTGATTGAATATCTATGTATATAATACATATGTTGATCTGAATGTAATATCTCCTATTTATTTCCATGGAAACCAGAACAGATACAAAAAGCACAATAATACTAGTTGATAGAGCAAATTCTCAGCTACAAAACACTATTTTTCAACATAACTACCAACATTACCAATGCATTCTTGCCATCAATGAACATAGTCTGCATGTTGCGCTCAGAAACATTTGCATTAGTTGATTGTAGAATGGCCTGGGTTAAAAAGAACCTCAAAGATCATCTACTTTCAACCCCTCTGGCACCAGTAGGGTCACCAACCACTATACTAGGCTGCCCAGAGTAACTAGTGTTTCTATCACCACCACTGAGATGCACCAACCACCTCATTGTGCTCACATTCACTGTTTAGTCTCCAAAAACATTCATTAAATGTAAATGAATATACATGAGTGCCATTTTTTCTACATAGAGGAATTCAGTGACTATAACAATTAGAAAGATCAATGTGGTAGAACAGCAATACAGGAGGTGCAATAACAAAGAGACTAACACAAACTGAAAGGTGTTATAAATGAAAAATGCTCACCTATCTCCAAAGGCTCACCGACAAGACTTCACAAAGAAAGAATCTCCAAGCAAAGATCCTTCCCTAGTGGTAGTCAGTCCTTAAATGAGGTCTCAGAGAGGTGCAGCCAGGCTCCACCCCTTCTGGTGGCACAGTTGAATTGCCTTCACCTGTGCTCCCAGGTCTGTCCGGGTCCTTTCCCCAGGTGCTCAATCAGTGGTTCAGGCCATGACTCAGCAGTTACCATACAAATGACCCACCTTTGCTTCATACGTACTTCCATGTCAGACATCACGTTGTCAGACTGCCCCTCTGCTGCTATCTGTCACACAGCAACAAAACTACAGCATAACATTGGTGGGAGGGTTCAGCCTCTAGTGCCATACCACCATCTGCCTCAGATGTCATGGGCCAACATAACAAAATAGGAAGCATCACTTTCAGAGCAACACTCATATCCACAGGGCAAATCCACAATAACTCCTTTTCTAATTAAGGGTTCTTCTTCTGCAGAAGAAGAATGGGAAAATCTATACGGCTGAATTTATTGCAGTGGTGGTTACGGATAACCTGTGGGTGGTATTTTTGCAGAAGAAAATGCATTTTGTTAGAGACAGAAAATATGGCATGCTATTACATCTAGCCACCCAGTGACTGAGGTGAGAGATGCAAAATGTATTAATTCAGTTGTTCCATGTTTGGATATGAAGTTGTGGTTACAATGAGTCATAAGAAACTGCTAATATATTTCACATAGTTCATTAAGGTGAATATGTATATTTGCTAGGAAATGATGGAGCAAGATGTCATTCTTTGACCACTGGATGTAAAAAATTTGAAAGTAGAAATTCTTAGAAAAATTCTAAAATTTGACTAAAAAAATTTCTCTATTAGTTTTATCAATATTAATCATTGACACTCTCCCAGTTATTGCCAACTGTTTTTGCAAGGAGGAACAAGACATTCGCTGTGTTTTTTTTACAGCGGTAAATCACATTAATACTGTATCGCTTAAATATTCTCACACATAAATACGAAACACTCCAAATAAACAAAGAATTTGTGAGCTATTGATAAATAGCAGTACTTCAGAATGCCACGTTTCTCTTTGTAGTTTAAATAGGCATTTCTAGTAAATGGTATGGAGCCTAATCATTATAGCCATGCCAGATGCTGGATTGTGCAGGCAAAGGTTGGTTTGAATGTGCTGTCATGTTAGACACACTTGCCAACATTAAACAGACTGTGACTACTATGCGTACGTTTGCCTCTCTCTAGGGCATATTTAAGATTTTTTTAAAAAAACTAGCTTTTGCTTTCAAGCAATGCTTTCATTTTTCTTGATAAAGCTTTTGTTTTTCCAGGTTTTATTGAATTGAGATTAGATTGTACGTTTCCTATATTCATTGCAATAGCTTTTAATAATATACAAAAACATGCAATGATAAGCACCTTACAGTGTTTCAAAGTTCAGTTAAAAATGAAATAGTTCAGTGTTCCCTTGATTGTTATAATTTGGGCACAGTCTTCTAGAAATGGCATTTCTAATTTGAAGCTTCAAATAATGGAAGGCTATGAAAAATTAAAGGGAGGTTTAGCCACTGTGACAGAAAGCACACTCCATAACATCAGTGCCAGATATAAGAAGCTTCTATCCAGATCTTGCCATTTCATAAGATTGGCTCTTAGCCAGGTTACTACATTTTCTAGTCAAGGTACAAAGCACCTGTCCAAGAGCTGTGTTTATTTCTTCTTTGCTGTATTTGTTACTATGTGGGGGTAAGTGTAGACACTGCTAAACTAAGAGTGAGCATATTCCATAAGCTGCCAACAGGATATAAATCTGAGTATTGCCAGAAACTAGGATAGCATGTTTTGTACCCGAAGAGTCATTTGTGATTTTCTGAGTCTACTGTGTAAACTTTACAATTCTAAACACCCTTAAGATTGAAGACTAGTGTCTGTACCTATTTTCTTTATTGCTTAAAATGTTGCCAGTTGACTCCAATTAGGGCAGAAAATGCTATGACGTAGCTTTAAATCTATTGTTTTATACTAGCAATGGAATTTAAGTAAGTGGAAATGAACCAACTCAAATTTCCATAGATTAAAGTAGCAAAGCAACAATCGTTTACCTTCACAGATATTAATAGTGGGTTTACCAAGCAACAAAATTCACTATTACATTATAAAAAAAAAAGATGTTTATTAATGGTGTCTCATCACCTTTCACAGCAGGATTTCTCATCTTATTTTGGCATAAAGTCTGAACCAGCATCAGATTTTAAGAACGAATGTTGCCATTATTCACTACGGTACCACACTGAAGCTTCACTAGAAAGAAATAAAGAACAAAATGCATATTTTTCAAACCCTCATTTTCTTTGAATGTTTGAATTAAGTTGCAGTCTGAGGTGCTCTGAGAACTGAATTATGTCCTAAAGCAATGCTTCTGAAGAAGTGAACAATCCCCGGAAATTGAGCTGTGATTAGCCTGTGAGTTTTCTAATACAGACTTCTGATTTTCTGCTACTGTAGCTGCCATTGGATTTTGTATTCCGGCACAGGGATTCTTTCTGTCACATGAAAAAATGATGAATCGTTGTCTGAGTAGCTCCAAGCACATACTTATTTCCTCTCCAATAAGAACAACAGTCAATATCGTTTAGGCACAGAAAAGCATATAATACAACATATCTAAGGAATGCTTTATTTTTTATTACTGATTCTAGCTGCTAACCTGTAGCTCTTTCACATTTGTATTGCCGCTCTGCTTCAATGAGGATGTATTGCCAAAGTAAGGATGGGCCTTTAGACTCCCTAAAATACTACAGAATGAATCTGAAAAGGGGCACAGTATGTAAAGGACCTGTGAAGCTGCAAGGGTCCCGACACCATGCTTTCATTGAAACAGGAATCTTGTTTTGAGGACAACAGCTCATACCAGCAGAACTCTGTGAATGCCAGGAACAGTACAAGACTTTGTTAATAGCCACTGAAAGTTTTGTCAGTTCATAAGAACTGGGGAATTTGCTGATCTCAATGTATTTAATATTTCATGACACATAATTCTCTTGGTCTGATGACAGAATTTCAAAGTGGTAAACCATCATGGCTTTGTATTTTCAAGATAAAAATAATGGAAAACTAATTATTAGATGAACATTTTTCTCAAAGTCCTATAAGCAAAATTTTTCTTAAGCTTAAAAGTATGAAGGGAAAAGTCTGAAATTAAAATGAAAATCTTTGCAGTGGCCTAAATGAATTTTTTTGTTTTAAGCTTGCAAAAATCTGCAAGATGTTTAATTACTCTCTGTGTTGATAACCCACAGTGAGTTACAGGACAAAAAGAAAGAAAACACTTAAGATTTTTTTGAAGATTTCATATCTCTAAAGAGGCATTACTTAGAAATATGTTTAAAGACTTTCATCATACTGGTAAAGTTTACTGTGTTCTTTAATGACAGCACATTGGTAAAGCCCTGATCCTGTTACTGAAGTCTAAGAAGAATTCCATAGGCAAAGGGATAAATGAAACCCTGAAGACTATGTAGAGTAGCCTGAAGTTATCTTGTAGCTTTCCATAATACAAAGGTAAGTGTATTTCTGCTCTGGGATTATTTACTGTAGTACCCAGACATATTTTCTAAATATGATCAGAGTTACAGGACAAGTAAATTCAATACGATGAGTATCAGACAAAATAAATCTTGGTGACCAATTAGAAAATTTTAATTTTTCTGAGCAGTCTGGAATGGAAATCAGTAGCCAATATCTCACAGAATGTAATAGCTCAGAATCAGGCACATTGTTGCCAAACTTCTAAAAAAATCAGAGCAGCCAAGTGTAGGGTATGACATACAATCTAATTGCCCTATGTGTAGCCACATGCTGTGGAGCTCAAAGCTGCTCAGTATTTCCTTGCATGGTGCTCAAGTCTCTCACTAGCTTTGCCCACCTGGAGTGGAGATGTGGAGAATCTATTGTTGTCATTCAATACAGTATTAATATTTGTAAAAAAAAAAAAAAAAAAAAAAAGAAGAAAAAAAAGTTAAAAGAGTTATAATATGATGTATCCTTCATTATGGTCACAGGACAGAATGGCAGAATGGTACACGAGGTGGATATCAGACATATCAGACATAAAAAGCTGCACATACAAATCCCCTCTGCCTACACAAGAGTAATACCTACCTGTAGCGTCTGCTATTTCAGATCATGCCCCAGATATGCATAATGCAGACTTGGCTTCCTCTAAGTCCCCTTTCCTGATTTTTAGAAAGATAGCTCTGCCTGGGCTGGGCTGAGCCTGCATGGCAAACCAGTAGAGAAACATTATTTTGGGTCCTACAGCAAGCAATAAACAGAGATAAAAATGAAAAAAGGCTAAGAGGATTTACATACATGCCAAAACCTACTTTCAAGGCTCTGCCTTCTGTGCAGAACTGGATAATAGCTAGGGCTGAATGAATAAAGTATATATTTTCTGTTAATATTGATTGGAGTTTTTAAATAAACCCACTCTGGCTGTTGTTGCACCTGCATGGCATTCACTGGAGTCACTGCATACTCCACCAGAGGGATGAGATAAAAATTTAACTCCTTCTAGTCCTCTGTCCATTCAGATGAGATGGCATGGAAACCATAGTCTGTTTTTCACAGCAACTCATAACCAATGTATGCTAAAAATTCACTGTTCACTAACCAGTGATATTTCATTATCAAAATGTTGTTAGACTGCTGCCTTTTACAACTAAATATGAAGCAGTTTGTAAAATACTCGCTACTTCTAATTAGCAATTAAACATGTATTCTTAGATGGATGCTTTTTGTAAACAAATAAACAAATATGCTTGCAAAAACAAACAAACAAAAAAAAAAAAACACAAAAAGAAGAATGGACTGATTGTCTTACCTACATCCTCATTTTAAAAAAGATTTATTGCTAAGCTAATTAGCATGTGCGTCTACTTGGGAGTGAGCATCTCTACAGTTTGAGATGGCCTTCTGCAGATACAAGTCAGTACAGAGCTACTGAGAAGCAGAGACTGTCAGCAAGGGTACAGGAAGTGGTTTCTGAGCATCTGGGAGCCTACAGGCTGCACACTGCCAAAACATTGCTCCTTTGTCAGGACACATTAATCTTCTCCGTTCCCATTTGCCTGCACAGCCAGCCAGGTTGCTGCATGGGATGCAGGGGGAAGAGCTGAAACTCTGAGTCTTGCACTTTCCTTGCTTTCCCTGCAGATAGGCTGCAGGGCCCTGGTGCAACAGGGCTCTCTGCAGGTCTGAAGGCTTCAAGGAGCATTGCACCCTTGCATATCTGAAAGCCAAGAAGGAAGAAAAACTCCAATTCTTCCAAAGTGCCCTGCACTCCTCACTAAGGGCAAGAAAGATCTCAGCAGGGCAGGTGTTTCTTTTTTAGGTCAAATCTTTTCTAGTTTTGTTTGTTTGTTTGTTTGTTTTGTTTTCTGTTAGAAAGCTCTCCTGTGTGCTTATCTAGTGCATCGTTTCAGAGGCACTGTGCTAGAAGAAAATATGCTCTTGACATGAAGCAAACTTTACAGTACCCTTTGATATGTCAAATTATATCAGTGAATATTAACAACAGTCTCCAAAACATGGCATGTTTTTAATATTCAAAGATCCTGGCAGAAGTATGCCAAAGTTGCTACGAATAACTTGCTAAAAAATAAAATAATTAGAAGGAGTTATACAGATGCTTTTCCAAGTCTGCAGAGTTTCCTAGCAAATTATCTGTGTATGTGAATCATTAGGTTACTGAAAGTAAAACCTAATTCAGAAAACCTGAATCAGTATGTCTTAGAAATGTCAAAGCAGGTTTTTTCTTTCACAATAACAGAAACTACAGGTCAGGAAAAGTTTTATTTCATTTCTCCTCGCAGTGGAACCTGAATTGTTTGAGAAGATGAGCTGGTACAGATATACTGAATTATCTGAATATTAAACCTAGGCAGATTGCCAAGATTTGATGAGTTTTTGTTAGAGAGCCTAACTGTAAGAAATGATGTCATGCTATCCGCTGTTAAGTGCCAGGATTTGTATTAACATTGATTTACACTTGAAGCTGGAATAACTATTTAAAAATATGGAGTTCTCTGTTATGACTTTCTCAAGGGTTTATTGCTTGTTGCTCAGTTGGTTGTCATCAGATGATCTCTCATTTGATCCTTCTATTTACTATGAAATGATTGACAGGAAGGAAAGCAGAAGCATGGCACCCTTGTACACCTATTTCCGCTTCAATAACAATAGTCGATATCCTCTGTCAAAATGCAGTAGTGACAGTGACAAGTCAATTGAGGTGTTTTAAAATTTTTAGACAACACCTGCTTAGTTTAAGATGAAAGAGAGTCTGTGTTTCTCAGATTTCCTATGTTTTTTTTTTTTTTTTAACTAATGAATACATTTGCACTGGAAAGATTAATGGATTATGTTTTGACACATAATGAAAAGAATTCTCATGATACAGAAGTTTGGAGCTCATCAAGCAACAGTAATATTTAATTAGTATCTAAGATGTATAAAATGTAGAACTTGAATTTCCCTTGTAAAAAAGTCCCTAAAAACCCAGCACCTAGCAAGCCCTCAGAAAAATGCATAATGCTTAGCTAATTTTTCACTGCACTGAATTAGAAGACTCCTTCCATTGAGATGCTTCACAGACAAGGTTTGTTAAACTTAGACAAGCATCGTTTGGAGAAAACTAGCAGGATTTCCTTCAGACCAGTCTCACTGTGACAGAACCTCCCATATGATATAGACAAATAATAATAAACTGCCTTTCAGTCTTTCTACACATATAAAGAGGATGTAAATCACTAAGAAATCCAAAGTGTAGTTGTTTGAATGTATTCTACAGCAATATATATGGATAGCTAGTATGTGTAACAGAGCTGTCACAGTAAGTAGGATCAAAATATAGCATCTCATTGCTACAGCTCAACTGAGAACATAGGGATTAAGATGATTTACTCCACTTGCCCCTTTGGTCTACATATTACATTAACCTATGTTAGTTTCAAATTTTTGCTCAAAAATGCAAGTTGAACTTGCATTTTTTCTTGTTTTCTGTATTAAAGAGAACTCTTACTACCCTTCTGTGAACTCTGGGTTGTTGACTTCTTTCTTATTACTATTTTATTTGTTATCATACATCATGATTTATTTCATCAAGAAATGGGAGTTCAGAATTCTACAAAGTAAGCTGTTGTATCAATAGTTCAGGTCTAAATAGAGTTAGGAAGTGATAGAATCTTGACACAAATTCAATTTTAACTCTGAGGAGCTCCCAGTGTTGCTGTGTTTCTCTGTATGCCACAAGGGAAAGCAAAGAGCTCCAAGAGAAAAAATTCACCAAGCAACACAGAAAATCTTACTTGCATGACTTGCTGGCTTTCATCAACAGACAGCCAAGATCAATGCAGATGAATCTAAGACTGAATCTAAGGATCTTTAGCCTTTCTGGGCTCTTCATATAATTCTCAATTAGAGATTTTGAAATTTTGCATGGATTTTCCTCTTTTCTTGACACGTATGTCTCTGAAATGTATTTGTAAGAACGTTCTTAAAATAACTTGCTAAAGATATAAGCCAAAAGTAGCATTTTCATCATCATAAGCACTGATATTGGTCCTTACTTTTTATGAGACTTCCAAGGTAAACAGAAGAGTTATATTTTTTAAACTATGATGAAATCACACATTTTCCTATCTCTATCCTTTCATTCTTGCTTTTTGCTAAGTGTCTTTAATAATTTTTCAAAAAGTTGCTAAGAAAGGAATCATACATACCCAAATTAACACTCACAGAATGGTGCTTCAGAAAATATTAATTTAAGGATTAGAAGGCTGAGCTGCCATTCAGCAAGATCTAGAGAGACCCAAAAGGAAAGTTGGGTGGAGAGAAACTTGATGAGGTTCAGCAAAAGCAAGTGTACAGACCTACAGCTGGGGAGGAATAAGAACATGCAACAAACAGTACAGGTTAGGGGCTGACCCACTGGGAAGGAGCAGTCCACCTAGATACTGGCAGACAACAGGTTGATCATGAGCCAGCAGTGCACATTTGTGGCCAAGAATGCTAACGTTATTCTGGGATGCATTAAAAGGAGCATGGCCAGCGGTAGGTCAAGGGAAGCTATCATCCTTTTCCCTCTCCACTCTGCCCTGGTAAGGCCAGATCTGGAGTACTGTGTCCAAAATTTTTTGGATCTGTGGTAGAAAGTGGTATGCTAGTGGTTCCACAGGTAATTTTTCCTTAATACATCATTCCTTCTCAAGATAGAATGACTAAGTATCAATCCTTTTCCTTCAAGACAGTAGTTCCTTGTTCACATATAACAGCACAAAAGTTAAGACTGATGCTTTCTATCACTTTCCTGCAATGACTTCCTGCTATTAATGGTACAGATTAAACTGAATAAACTTATTCCAGATCTTCCTTCTTTAGTCAGGAACATGTGCTGAAACACTTTTCTCTGCTTTTTAGAGTCTTGTTTGGAAAGTTGTATAGTACAGAACCTCAGTTAACTAAATACCTTTTCTTTTAATACCTTACTACTATCTAGTATAATAACTTCTGATTAATACCTGAGATCCTGAAAAGTTTTAGAGCTGATTTTGCAAGAGTGGAGTCAAATGTTTGTAATATAATGTTGACAGAGGGGAAGAAACTGCTTATGAAAGTTTCAACAGGGAGCTGCTGTGTTTGAATTGGCATGCATTAATAGTTTAAGTTAGCCATGACAAAATAATCTGAGATTACTATTTAATGTAGGAAAAGGTCAAAATCCTTTTTATATTAAATCTGTAGTAGCCTACATCAAAATCTAGGGAGAAAGATCAAGGGTTGAATAAAAATCTGAAGAGCAGTTAGCTGAGGAATTAATAAAACCCTCTCTCCTGATCTTATTGTCCTGTAAATAGTGTTCATCATACTGTGGCCTTTCATTTGGCAGGATAAGCAATGGTAGTCAACATTACTTGCAAAAGCTTTTTATTTATAGACATCTCTGACTGTTAATATCTAAAACCATCATGCACTGTCATATTCTTACACATTATAAAGGTATATAATAAATAAATCCATGGCTGAGATAAAAGCCAGTGTGAGGTATCTGCACAAGGGTTTAAAAAAAAATAAGTGACATTACTAAAATGAAATAAAAATACAGTTAATGTCTCCACAGGCATATACAGTAATGGCTGTATAAATGCAGAAAAGCTGTAACATGCCACAAAAGTCATAAGTTAAGTATAGAAATAGAAGACTGCTTACTACACAATGGGCAAAAGAAAGAACGCAAGGGCTGATTCATTTTAACAGCTGTGTTTGTTCAGTGCTGTAGAGCAAGCTGTACTTACTGTAGATAGCCCTGAAGGACCTTAGGTTTTCTGTGGTCTGTCATTTCATGTGTTTCTTCATCTCTTATTTAATGGTGAGAGTTGTTTTAACTTTAACATCAAGATTCAAGTAATTTGATTCTCCCCAAACTTGGATTCAGACTGCTTCAGTGGATAAATACAACAACATCTGCACTGTTTAATCTCTGAATATTTACAGCTAATAAAATGTGAACATTCCTAATTTAAGAATCAGATTTATCTGCTCAGGTTCATATATGACTCTCAGAGTCAGGCGTATGTGGGCACCTCATAGGCATTGCCAAATGTAGCAAACCCAGCAGAAGGCAGCCTGCTACTTCTGATGTATTCCAGCTTCCTATCTGTATGCTCTCAGACTGGGCCAGAATGTGATAATCACTGTTGGCAAACTTGTTACGATATTCCCAGCAGAAAGCCTGCTCCAAGTAGGATCTCCGTGTAAAAGTTCTAACTGCTCGTAGACCTGTCCTAGGCCCCCTGACAGCAGGGAATTCGCACAAAGCCGCTCTGTACTTGAGGCTAAGACGGTCTGGAAGATCTGGGCAACTTCCTCTTGGTTAGCTTCAGTGCCTGGGGACATTCTTAAGAATGTTATATTTCCACCAACATGTAGCCCAAGGGGGTTATTTTGTGAAACATCATGAGGAATGTGAAAGTTTCATACAGGCAATTAAGCAAAAATATGAAATGTGAAAATTAGCCTAATATTTATTTAACTGTAAGTAAAAATTCTCATGATGACACTGCATTAAGCTGATTAGTGTGATTTTCTGTCTTCTGCTACACTCTAACCACTGTAGAAATGGCGCCTTCATCTTCAATATCCACTGGAAGAACAAGGGGAAGAATCATAAGCAACTTTCTGGGACCTTCCTCAAGTTTAAACAGGATTTGAGTAACTCTCTCAAAAATTAAATAACTTTTCCATCCCTGCTTCATCACAGATGTCTAATGATTCCAAATTAGACCTTTCACATTGATATCACCGTCAGACATAACATGATGTGGGCACCCTTTGGACAGGAAATAGCTACCAGCAGCTCTGATACAGTAATATCTTTTTCAACACCAATAGTTCCTTGCATAAATATACACTGCAGTGCACTGGATGTACATTTCTTCTAGACCAAGTGTGAGCAAAGCAAATTGAGAATTTCCAAATAAAATAATCAGTATTTCTCCTTGGTAACGCTGTGTTTTATCATCTGGTGCTTCCTACCTAAATTTGAGCCAGTTCAAAAACCTAATGTTCTGCACATTGCTCAGCCTCTCTATTCTGTGCAAGGGCCAGGACACTGAAAGCATTCTGAGGCAGTGTTTGACTTCAGCCCAGTCTGGCACAGACACACTGCATATGAAGGATGTTTTCATTATCAAAGAGCTATAGGTCATGTCACTGTCATCACTCAATTTTATCACTGATCAGTTAAGCAGAGGCATGCGTTCTTTCTCCTTGCTTCCCTTCATCTCCTTTTTCTTGTGTGTGGAAGACTTCCCAGTGCAAAACAGTCTCCCGCCAAATAGTATAAAATAAGGAAAATCTCTATAATCTTTTCTTATATTGTCCTTTTTTGTTACCCTGGTTTCCAGCTTCAGAGGACTTACGTGATCATGTTAATCTTTTTTGCATGTGTGTGTCTGTCCACATTTATGTGTGTGTTTTGAACTCACAGACTAATTTCAGCTCAGCTGGACAGAATGTGGAAGGTCTCAAGGACAAATGAAGTTGCACAAACTTAAATATGATAGGCGGCTGTGTGGAGAAGAACCATCACTGCCCTGGCAGTGGAAGGATGACCAGATGGCCTCAAGCTCACTAGCCATTAAAGATTCCAGTGCAAGAGAAGAATTTGGTATGTGCCCAAGCTCCTTAGTACACCAAATCTACTTATGTATCATGTACACTAAGTAAAACCAGAATCCAGCACTTCCAGTTTCCTCAAAGTAACTTCCTTTTTTTACTTTGCGGAGTAATCCTGAATAAGACCTGGTATTCACTGTTGGTGAGTATGAGGGACTGTCCCTCAGGCTCAAGAGCACAAACCATGAACACTTACAAGAACAAGGTTTTTGTCTCTACGAAAGTATTACAGTATGAAATATCCCTGCCAAAGTAAAGAAGGAACTGAATAACCCGGCCAACATTTAATTCCTTTTCTGTATGATTTTTGCTTTCAATACACTGGCCTTAGAGTAAAAATAATTTGCATTTCATTAAGAATAAAAAGTCTTGGCCTCACTGAAAATGCTGGCAAAATTTCCTGTGATCTGAATTTCACCAAATAAAATGTACAATGTGCAAAAAATATTTCTTGTTTTTTATAACTACTTCTGCTGCTTATAGAGAAATAATATAAGATTGTAGGAAAACAAAAAAACCTCACAATTGGTTGAGGTTTTTAATTCTGAACTGTGAATTATTTGATGTCAAACACAAACTACAGATGTACACATATAGATAATAAATATAATGCTGCTGGATAATAATGATTTTCTTTCTGTTTGAACCAGATTCCATATGAAAAAAACTCAGCTTCAAAACAGTGCAATAAGGAGGTGATGTAATAATAATAAAAAAAAACCCGAAACTCTTCAAATCAATTTTTTTTCAGTGATGAACTTACATGTTATACTTAGAAAGTAAAGTCTTGTTTTCAGATATTTGAAGTGTGTTCTAAGCCTATGTGCATCACCAAGGTCATGCTTGTTAACTCTTAAAACACAACTTTCATAGAAGGACAAATACAGAGGCAAGTAAATTAGTCAAATCCTTTGCAATCTAATCTTTCAGAGTGGGAGACGCAAGATTAGATTTAGTAGACCAGTTCTAGTCTCAGAACTGGTTAGGCTAAGTCACAGTACTGTAACACCAAACGCTCATCTGTTGCCGAAGTGTTTGGATCCTCAGTACCATGCACCTGGGCTAGCTGTAACATGAGCTTGCAAAATGATAAAACAACTGTCATGCATTAGGATTAATTTGGTAGCCAGTCTCCTCTCTAGATTTTGGACAAGACTGTTGGCTGCATTCAAAGTTAACATGCAAAGAAACACAGGTATAGAATACATGTTAAAATATTATGTATATTAAAATAAGCAAGACTCTGTATCTCTGTGATAGACTGAAAAGATATGAAACTATGTGACAGCATCCTGGCCAGCATCAGATATAGTTTAGCCCACAGGACAAAGGAAGTGATTGTCCCCTTGTTTGCAGCACTGAGATCACACCTCAAATGTGTTCAGTTTGGGGCCTCTCAGTACAAGGATATTGAGTTGCTGGAATGTATTCAGAGAAGGACAGCGAAGCTGGTAAAAGGACTAGAAAATAAGTGCTTTGAAGAGCAGTTGAGGCAGTTGACTTTATTTTATCTGGAGGATGCTGAGGAGAGACCTCATTGCCCTCAACCACTACCTGAGGCAAGTTGCAGTAAGATGGATGTTAATTTCTTTTCTCAGGTGATGAGTGATAGAGTACAAAGAAACAGTCTCATGCTGTGCCATGTTCAGCTTTTTATCCACCTTTTTTATCCCTAAGTCCTTCTCCTTAGAGCCCTAAGCTTTCAATCCATTTTCCACACAGCCTGTATTTGTGATTGGATTGCTCTGATTGAGGTGCAGGACCTTGTTGAATTTCCTGAGGTTCACAGGGGTCACCTCTCAAAGACAACCCTTCCTTCTGAAGTGTCATTTGCATCCCTCAGCTTGATGTCATCTGCAAATTTGCTGAGGGTGTACTCAATTCCACTATCTATGTCAGTAATGAAGATATTAAACTGTACAGACTCCCAGTACAGACCTCTGAGTGATATCCTTTATCACAGGTCTTCACCTGGACCTTAAGACACTGACTGTTTGGATGTGGCCATCCAGCTAATTCCCAATAAACTAAACAGTCCATCCATCAACTCCATCTCTCTCTAATTTAGAGACAAGGATGTGTGAAAATGTATCAAAAGTTTTACAGAAGTAAGGTAAATGACCGCCATTTCTCTTCTCTTCACCAAAGACATCACTCTGTTGGAGGGCCACCAAGGTAGTCAGGAATGATTTGCCTTTTTTGAAGCCATGTTGGCAGTTAAACCGTTCTCTGGAGTGGTAGCTTTTCAAAGACAAGATATTTTATTTTCATAAACACACAAGCGTTTCTCTTAATATCAAATGGTTTGAGTGGTTAGCTGAGGTGCCAGTATGGGAGCTAAGGAGATTTATGCTTTTTCTTCACCCACAGACAAGAAGAATTTATGTAGACATCCCTTTACACTGAACCATTTATTTGTCTTGTCCAAATGTGGCCAAGAGGCTTCTTAAGGAGGGGGAACAGTTCATACTTAATTCACATTTGACAGCGGCTCTTTCAAAAGTTCTGATGAACAAGAGTTCTTGTCATGATCATGGCTCTTGAATAAAAGCAATTCAACAGTAAAAACAAAGCTGTCAGCGCTAATTTGTTCCATACAAGCCATCCCAAAGTATATCTTCAATTTCTGTCACATTATACCTGACTTAATCAGGCAACAAACCAAGAAATGTCTAAACTTTAAAATACTTAAGCCACCCCACTCTATACTGAAGAATACATTTCATTTCCACTGTATTTATTTATTTTTAAAAACAAAACCTATAGATTCTGAAACACTATTCTCCTCCCCTTGATCTATTTTTTCTTTCTGACAGCACAGTATATTTAAAGTGGTTCATAGGAAGGAAAAGTATAAAGTAAATGACTTAGGCATTACTTTTTTTTTAATCTAGTCATCAAGTCAGGAGTTTTAATAATCACATGCCAGATGCAAAATAATTAGGCTTATGTGTGTTTGTAAGCTAGGAGATAATTGGAGTGGTGACAGCCCAAAGTTCTTCAATTATATAAAGGCAGACATATCCATTCAGAGAGGACTGGAATTTATGCTAGACTAAATATAATTCCAGCATTTTCATATAACCTAAGGAATTCAACTATCAGCACAGTATCTACATTGCTACATGAGATCTAGTTAGAAAAACTAATAATTCCTATATGTATACTGCGTAAAAGATGTCATAAAGGAAATTGAAAGCAAAGCAATTATCAGGTGAAAGAAAATAATAATCTCTTTTCTCTATGATAAAAAATAAAATGACAGTAGCAGAATCAGTTGGCTCTAGTGGAATCCGTCAAGTCCCTCACGTTTGTCTTCATTCTCAAGACTGTACCTGTAGCTCTTGCAAAAGAGCCTCAAGTTTCAAGAAAACTAACTCATTTCAGCATTTCATTCAGGAAATCTGTTTTCCCTATGGCTCTACTGTATCTTTTCACTCTCTCTTCCTCTTGGTCTCTCATCTTGGCAACATTAGCTCCCTGCCTTATTCTCTTCTGTGTGCATGAGATTCCCACCATAACTTCAAAACAAACAATAAGTTGTTTCTAACAATCTTCCAGTCCAGTAATGTCATTCCTGATATCCTTAAAATAGTGCTTCTCTATTACTGCCTTCAAAGCATTAGTGCTGACAAAGACAGGAGGCAGAAAGTGATTACTTTAGTTTATGTTAGCAGCAATTGGCGATGGAATAGAAATAGTCAGAGTCTGGCCAGGGATGCTGAAAACAGAAAAAGAGGCATTTTTTCCCCCTTGCCCCAGCACTGCCTGAACTTCAGTGGTACAGTTAGTGAGGAGAAAGCAACAACAACAAAACATAGCACTAAAAATTCTTCTTTTCAAACAAACAAAAAAAAGTTAATGTGAAACATAAGTAACTTCATCTGTGGTGAGGAATTAACTCTGAACACTCAATTAAAAATAAATCAGATAACTCACTCCAGACTGATTCCAGTGAATTAGTACTCAGGAGTTTCCGTTTAATTGCTGCCAGCCAGCCAGAAAACATGACTCCTGTGTAATGATAATTCTTGTTCAAAAAGAAAATTATACTTCCAAGGAAAACATTTCTTGTGCCTTTAGTACAGTTATCGAAAGCATCTTATTACACAAGGTTAAAACAAATGGCATTTTGCACTGCAGTAACAGATCAGAGGAGTGAGAGGAGCTGGAGGAGAAGAGGGAAGGGAAAAGCTGTCTCCTTATCCAGGTTGTAAACCATAAAGAGCAACTAAAACTTTTATCACGTCATCTTTCAAAAAAAATACCAGGAGAGGGATATTAAGTAATAGATATTAAATAATGCGCTTTGATGGACTTAATGACACACAGAATCACAGAATTTCATCTAACTTTACAAATACAGCTATAACCTGCAAATTCTTTTACATTTGTCTGCAGTGTCATTTGCTCAAGACAATAACATTCATAATACCCTCTTGCAAAACAAATGGGAATGCTGGATAACATGGTTATAGAGGTCTTTGGTGCCTAAAGCTAGGTTTGAATCTGGAAATAAAATATAGTCTGAATTAGCACACAGAAAAGCTGAATTCCCAGCATACAGAATATAGAGGTCCCTCATTGCACCTATTTCAACAGTCAGAGAGAACACCCTTTATTCCAAAGAAATAGCCTGATCAGAAGCTGAGGCACAAACAGGGAGACCAAATCTTAATAATTCTGGGATAGCTATGAAACCAGTTATAGAAAATGACAGCCTGTTTGTTTGGAAATATTATTCTAAGTACTCAGATCACTTCTGTACTGTCCTGGCAAGAGAAGTCCTCTGGTGGAAGTAACAAAATCATTTCTATTCTTTCTGTAATGATGACAATGCATTGCATAGTTACTGTGATTTACTCTGTCCATAGAATGATTTGCTTGCAACATTAACTAATTTAGAAGCTTCTCTACTGTCACACAACCAACTCCTACAGCAAAGCAGCTGCATGGCACCAAGGGAACAATCTCCCAACAATGTTAGTACTTCTATCCCCAGCTATGACCTCACTGTAAAATTAAAATATGCTGTATAGTCATCATAGAGTATATATACACACTCAGGTATATAATATATGTTATGCAATAATTATCTATTTCATATCCAGAATGTCATTCCTGGCCCTGTGACAAAAGCTTGCTTTAATACGTAGTCATTTGTCTTAATCCATGAACTTAGAATAGGCCAGCCATTTTTACCAGACATATTCCTTACCTTGCAAGCTTACATCTTATGCAAAGATGACAAGTGCTGTGTGCAAATGCAGCTGATCCAGTACTACATGTGTGCAAAGAAAATTTTTGTCAAGATTCTGTTGTACAAATGAAGTCGAATAGAAAGGATTCATACATGGTGAATTTAGGAATTAAGCTCAACCTGTACTCTGTTTATGGTGTACTCTAACCCTCTAAGTACAGGCAAATATCCCCAGGGCAGACTACACAGTAACCACAAAATGGAAGGGTTTTGGATTCTTTCCTCATCTATTCCTACTCTTTGGGTGTCGTCATTTTCACAGATTTGACAGGTGGCCATAGATACTGGACATCAGAAAGATCACATCAAATCACCAGCACTGTGAGAAGATAATCATAACTTGCCTTGGTTCTTCAATTAGGAGACAGGATCTGAAAATGTGTGTGAGAGAGAAAATAAAAAAGATATCCTGTATGAAAGCTTTAAATTGGTACTTCTGCATGATCACAATATCTTCAGTCAGTATTAGAAGGAAAAGCATTTGTTGAATACAATGTAGAAATATGTCTTTTCCTCCCTTCTTTCCCTCCAACTTCTTTTCCTTTGTCCCTGTTATTTAAAGTTTTTAGGAAGGAGAAAAGGAATTGTGGTTGAAAACTGCCATAGGTCTTCCTGATCAAAAAAAAAAAAGGAAAAAAGATGCAGAGAACCTGAATTTGTAATGGAAATTGAACTCATGAACTCAGTACAGTGAGACTGGCAGACAACCTTTGCTTCAATGTGTTTTCTGCAGATCTACATTAGAGTAAGATACAACAGTTGTCAAACATGGACATAGTAAGAATGAGCATTTTTTTTCCTATTTCAGCTATAACTCTAAAGTGAATGCCCCAGACTCTACAGTGCTGCAGAGACAGTAATTTGGATGTCAGAAAGGATCCATAATTTCCACTTTCTCCTCAAGAAGGACACCTTATAGTACAAAGCAAGGAGGCAACTGAGCCTGCTGTTTGGGAAAAGAAGCTGAACAAAGTGTGCTGTTCCATACACTCAAGTGCTCTCCATAATAGGACTTCAAAAGAAAAACAAATTAAACTTCAGCAGAATATTGCATAAATATAAAACTGGTATTTTAGATTATATTAGAAGTACCTTCAGGAGGGGAAAAAAAAATTCTCATCTAACTGCTTATTAGTTATGAGAAAATACAAAAAAGGTCAGAATTTCAGCCATGGTGTTTGACTGTCTGGACAGAGATGTTGATGCTGCAGGCTGCACTGCTACAGCAGAGAGAGATAAAGCCAGTAACTGAGCTAGTTTGGACATCAAAAACAATCTAGCCAGAGCAACAAAGAGCTCAGTGTGATCTCAATTACTCTGTCCTTCTCTGTTTCTAATATGTGCATTTGATGTTTTTTATAATATTCAAAGAAGAACCACAATAATGAGAAAATAATATCTCCTCATGCTGACATTTTAGGAACACACTGACAATATTACATTACCATTACAGAACAATTAGTCCTAGTTCTTAAGTTTTTACTTGATTCCTAGTCAGGAAAACAGAGCAAATTTCTGAGGTCTGAGTAGTAATGAATTCAATTCTGCACTTTTTTTCTTTTAGTATAAAATATTCACAATATAAAAATAAGAACAAAAAGTTGTGTTGCAAAGATCTAGCAGAGAACATTGCTCCTCTCTCCAGGAATATACATTAAAACATATGCAAAAACACACACAAGTGACTCAGTTATTTGAGAATCTTTACTGCTAATTTGACTCATCCGGAAACAAGAACACAAGGGGAAACTTGGTTAAAAACAATGTTTTCTTTCTGCTCATCCTTTTCATACATCCTTTCTGCCAAAAGAACAGGTGCTGTTGCTCTCCTGGGTGCCACTGAAAAGCTGGGTTCTGAAGAAATCCTGCTTCCTAGAAGCAGGGATTCTTCTTTAACTAACAGTCTGTGCTTGATTATCTGTGTAATTAGCCAACAGAGAAAAGAAACATCCTTGGTCTGGATACGACCCAGCTAGTGTACGATATGGAACAGCAGAAGTTCCTCTAGCAGAGAGAAGACTGTTCATGATTTTGAGCTTCAGCTCTAAATTTGGGATACTTACATCTAATCTCCTGTTCCAGTTACTCGAGACAGTATGTCTAAGTACCTTTATTATTGGACCCTCAGTTCTCTTGTAACTCAATTCTTCATTAACATGTTGAAAATTAAAGTAGTTCCTTATCTCACAAGAGTTTTATGATGGGCAAAGGGGCTGAAGATGGTTTGGTGCTCAGTTTCTGCACTGTTGAGGGCCACATAAACTTTTAGTTCATGATAGGGGTGATGTGGTGATTCAGTGTGTGACTACAAATCCCTTCACCTCTTTGTGCCTCTTTGCTCTTTCTGAAATGGAAGAATAGTTTTCTTCTCCCTCACCACAATATATTAAAGCAGCATTCACTGTTTTGATGAGAAATACAATGATGAGCAGCTTCCAAAAGCTTATAAATAAACAAAACATACACTTCTAACCAGGTTCTGTGAAAACTGTACTAGGAAATGATACTGTAGGAAGTCAAGGGAAATAAAGTCAGAATTAAAACCCAGAGGAAATATGATTCATGCATTTAAGGTGTTTGTTGGTATTGCTGTTTGTTTCTTTTTTTTAGGATATACCTGATCTCAGCTGCTCAGTGTAAGGTTAAGATTTTCTCACCATGAGGAAAATTGAATTTTAAGAGTCTGAAGAAATTCTGGACTTAAATTTTTGGAGTTTTAAGCATCTGAAATGTTTTAATCACCAATCTTTTTTACTTCAGCCCCTCAATTCCTCTTGAATCAAACTGTCTTCAGTACTTTCTCAGATCTTTAAGTCTCTTTACACTTCGAATTCTACAATATAAGACTTCCAAAAGTATTTAGATGTTTGTAGATTTCAGAGGTACAATCACATATTTTTCAAATGCTTCTAAACCCTAATTGAATCTGGATTTACGTTCTGGAAAATGCCAAACCACATATTTGCATAGCTTAATGCCCTTAAAAATCAGACCCTCTGCCATTTAAGTGCATCCGAAAATTCTACTCATGTTCTTATCACACGATTTATTTTTTGTCTCCCCTTTCAGTAATGGATGAGTATCTACTGAAAGAATTACTTTCAATATGAGTCATTTGAAAGTACATTGGTATTATTAGAGCTTAAATAATTGAAGCTTATCCCTTGTGACTTATCAGTTATTTGTTTAACAGCGGTAATGCAAGGCTACTCATTATTCAAAAGGAAACATATAAAAAGAAAAATGAAAAATCTCAGCTTTTTAATATATTTTTTAAATAGTTTAGTGGTTTATCTACTTGATTGGAGAAAAGTATAGCTTATATCTGCTATGTCAAGGACTTCTACCTATCGATCACATCTTAACTTGGATGTCACCTGACTACTATGCCAAATTGTAAGAACAGTTTAAAAAAAAAAAAAAGATGAAGAGTAACAGTTATTAGTCTTAATGTATCTGATGCATCACTGTGCTAGCAGCTTTCCATTAATAGATGATCTTAAAGAAATGATATAAAATGTTATATAGATGAGAAAAGCTTGCTGTCCAAAAGAAATTGCTGATTTGGGAATATAATTCCCTCCACACTGGAAGGACAGTAGAGAGAATATTGATGCTACTAAATCAAACTGTGTGTTAATGATCTTTGTGAGACCAAGGTGAGGGTCAAGCTCATCATTCCTGCAAATTTAAGTCTCCTTTTAACTAAATCCATCTTCACAGAAAGTGGAACATCCGTTCCATTATCAAGCTGCAGTAAGATGCTTATGGTTGATGTTCGGCAAGCAAAATGATTCATAACAGGAAAAGAGGACACGAAACTCAAGAGAAAATACTGAGAGCTGAGAAATTCATTCATTTTATGACGCTGTTTTCACATTCAATTTCTACTTAATCAGTAGAAGCATGTATTACTGAGCAGTAACTGTAATCAGCATGCCTGGGTAGAATCACCTATGAAGTCTTATGGTAAATTATACTCTAGGTCAAATTAGCATAAGCCATGATATCATCATTTTAACTGGAATATTTCACTTCAGATATACTTACTGCCAAACTAAAGACCAGCCTCAGGGAGTCAAAGCACAAAAGCTTATTATTTAAATGTGCAAATATATCAGTTAAATGCACAGGTCATGGTTTAGCTAGAAACTGCAACTTTGCTGTTTTGCCGATAAATATGTAAAAGAATTAATTTTCTTGTGGACAAGTCTCAGTGATTCTGTACCTTCTTCATACTGACTCATAAAAACTAATATCTGAGAACTATAACATTTTCTACTGTCATGGTATGGTTTTCCTTTGTCATATAACTAATTCATGGCCTCAAATTGATGTTTTTAGCATCACCTCAGAATTGAGAGTAACCTTAAACCAATGCCTTTTTTTGAAACGCTCCCAAATATTTGGTTAGCAGTGCTCTTCATATACGTATTCAACTTCATGAAGTGAAATCCCATCCTCCCAGAATCTATCCAGGATGTTTGCCAAGGATTGTACATACATTAAGAAGTGACTCACTCACTCACTCACTCAAAAAAAAAAGCGTTTGGTAGCTGAAAAACTGCCCAGAAACAATGATTAGATTCTAAGTGAATTTAAGTTTCTCTTAAGAAAAAATCTGCCATCAGTCATTGCTGTATCAGTTAACAAGAGAAAAGTAAAATGAATTTATGTTTGGAATTCATATTGATTTTCTTGCAACGTGAGGGATTTTATGATATACAAAACTATAATGATAAAACTAAGCAACACGTCATAAATCAAGAAAAAGAATAAGTGATCTCCAGAATGGCTGTGAAATTACAAATATGAATGGAAACCTATTTCCCAGCCTTCGACTTTGCCATACATCAGGAATTTCTATTTAGCTAAAAATGTCCCAGTTCTGTCCATGTTCTCTTCGAGACACTTCGAAAGCAGATTGGTATAGTCTTTCTTTTCCTCTCTATAAGCACAAGCACAGAATCAAAAAATGTGAAGACAAAAACTACCAGTCAGATTACAGATTTGTGCAGTCATGTTAGATTGATCATTTTTTGATTTATTTGTTCAGTGTGATTTGATAAAACAACATCTTTCAGCAGCTGAAATTACGAAGTCTGCTCTGAGATGACCACTGACCACATAAAACTCAGGAGACATTTTATTTTAAGGGGAAATATTCAGTGAGCTTCATACTTGAAAACTTCAAGTTTAGAGTAGTTGTTCTGAATAAGTATCTTGCAATCTCTTGTACGTGAAAATATATTTTGCCATTATATTTTATTAATGCTGTAGCCCGATGAATCTTCAATATTTCATAATACATACTGATAAGCCTTGGACAAAAATCTAGTACTGAGTATCTTAAAGAGACAAGAAAAATCACTGGTGTTGCCATTTTAAGGTACTTTATTAGAGACATGCTCCACAGCTTTCTACATCTTCAGAACAGGCATCATTTCAGCTATTTATCAAATAATTTCACTGAATAATTTTTCTGTCATTCCTCATAGCCTCTTGATTCCTTTCTTGGCATTTAAAACAATCATTTTCAAAGAATGGCTTGACAGTAAGTGCAAAATACTGCTGTATTTTTCAGCCAGCTCCCTATTTATGTATTGTCAGCCTCCCTTAAAGAGTGGTAATGGGAACAGATTTTATAAACTGAGCATATTTGCATGCATGCAAATCCCATATGTGTATAGTAATGTATGATCAGTATTATAGTATTTAACTACTGCGCAAACTGAAAACATAAGTAATGACACTTCAGAGTGTAGAGACACAAGGTGCCATTTGAACATTTAAAATCTACTGTTACTTGCAGAAACTCTTTCCTAGGAAATCAAAGAATTTGGACTGTTTCATTCATGTGCTTTATTTCTTTTGTCTGTACCAAAGCATGGCTGTAATTGTAGATGATTCATGTGTTGTACTGTGAAAAAGTGCTGTCTCTCTATTGTACCAGGAACTTTATTTTCCTTCTGTTTTCCTCTGTGACTTCCCAAGAATAAAACTCCAGGGCTTGTTTCAGAAGGACTGAACACATACAACTCCCACCTACTTCAGATATAATTCTACCTTGAACACTTCTGAAAATCAGGCCTGCAGCATACTGCTTCTTTCTCCTTATGAAAAGCTTCTAATGTTCACACAAAGTCTCTGATTTTACAGTGTCAGCCTAAAGATTCACATAAGAAATCTGTTTACTGTAATATTTAATCTCTCTGAAAGATGAGACCATGCTACTCACGTTTGAATCTGTGAGTTTCATGTCAGAGGTAGAGATAATGATGTTAGCTGTAGAGATAAATAGAAAATAGAAAATATGAATAATAAACACTTACTAGCAGTGATGCAATTAAAAAGCCCTTCTATTCAGCAACAATAATATAAGCAATTACACTCAGCTTCAGGGGTTTGTAAAATGCTCATCAGAACATTTTCTCTTTTGTTCTTTGAAGTATACTTACCACTTAACCTATTAATTTTTTGCCTTTTTCCAGAAAGCTGTTAAATATCAGATATAAGTTTGAATTGCCTAATTTCAATGCATTTATATATGTATTTATAGGACAGCTGAATAGGTATCCGAGTTAGAGTGTGAAAACACAGAGAGAAAAACAAGAGAAGACAGAGATGTTCTCTGTGAATTACATCTACCTCTTGGTGTCTTACAGAAACAATTAAACTAAACAATATAAAGAAAAATATCTCTAGGGAGATACTTCTCTCCTGAAAAGCTGTTTGAGCATAAAGGACTGCTCTTTTTTTCCCTTGCTCTTTCTTTCCTCAGACTCCAGGTGCCTATTAAACTAATAGAGCTATAAAATAAAGAGATTGTGTTTGAACAAGTTGTGTGTGCTTAAAGCCATGGACTACAGTGTACAAAATGCCATCACTCCATGCTGGATCTGCTGCTGCGTGAAACAAATCAGCGTGCTCCTCTTCTTCACTTTTCTCCCACATGATTTATTGTCCAGGAGAGAAGCTGTCACAGTCTGACAGCGGAAAAGGCACAATTATACAATGGTGTAATTAGATTAGGATGATTACCACAAAACAATTGCTTTGAAAGGAAAGACAATGAAAATTGCAGGGAAAATTTATTTCAATGACTATACTGGCTTTCAAGATTTAATATGCCAATACATCTTCGAACAGCTGAATCGCTACACTCATTCCTTTTCCTGATGCTTGCAAATCCAGATTACCCAGAAGCCCCCGCTGCCTTCATTTTTGGCAGCAATTCTAAGCCAATCAGGTGTTTGTTACTTTAAGAGGCTTACATTTGGTCTCAGCTGTGATTACCCTCTATCATACTGTATCACATGTTTGTGGTGTTGCTTCCCACTTGGCAAGCTGAGGATGCTGCCATTTAGCTGTTTCCTAATAAGTACTAAACCTTCTAAACCTTTTCATTCCCTGCTTGACAATTTACATGAAATTATCATGTAGCAGTTCTGTAATGCTGTTTTAAAACTATTTTAATGCAAATTAAGGGTATTACCTAATACCTATGCATGTTCAACTTAAATTGTTTCATTCATATTAGAGATTTGATTGTCATGTTTATTATCTACTTTTTATTGCTATGCCTGTGTAAATCTTTATTTGACCTCATTTTTCTGTTTGTTACTGGACTTAGAGAGAAAATATTACCTTTAATTATGTGGATGGATTTATTATTATAAATAGAGTTTTTGTGGTGAGCTAATAAAAAGTATTCACTCACATGAGGCTCAACATGCAAGTGGCACTCTTTCTACAGCAAATTTCACCTTTACTTACTAAAACAAATAGTATATAAAATATAATAACTGAAGCACCGTTTCATTTCAGTGCTTCACTCTATTTGGTCAGCTACATGCTTTTATGCGGAGCTGCATTTTTTGTTCATGTTCAGACACACAATGCTGATCTCACTGAAATTTTCTATGACATTTAGAAAAATGATATATGTGGTTTCCAGTGGAATAACAAGCATCCTGGAAAAATGTCTATCTAACAATCTGTCATGGTCCTCAGCCATTTGACATTGTCTCTTTAATAACTAAGCTTCTCAATAGAGAGTCTTGAAACTGTGTAATTACTCCCGTTAATGGATAAATTGTCCTCATTAAGAATCAGGATTTCTACCATGAAGGCCAGCTAAATAGAAACATGAAGTTGAGGCTTATTGGCTGTGACACAGAACAGACATTATCATTTCACTATACAGTCATCAAAACGGCAGCCCTGGCAAGGATCTCTCACAGCGGTAATTTCTGGAGGGTAGGACTGCGTACTTTCAGAGCAGTAATAGAATCTAAACAATCGTGCAGCTATTGGTTCCACACTCAGAAATAATTTTTTAGGGTCGTAAACATTTCCTGTACTAGCGATTAATCTGAAGTGGTGTTATCTGAGAAAAGAAGTTCTGCCCAAGGATGATTAATATGTAAAGCCATCTATCTCTACAGTTTAATAGTTTTGTGTGAGTTTTATAGTGCAATGAGTTGAGATTCAGCGTGTAATTTTAATCTACAAACTTCTGCCATTGCGGAGTCCTGGTTAACTCCTTATAAGACCAAAAAGTAAACAACCTCTTTCCAATCCCTTTTGGAATATTTTTCTTTAAGGGACAGCACATTCTATTAAGCCACCTTGGCAGAGGCATAGATATTGTTGAGCACTTATTAAAGTGACTCCTACATCGCTATAGCTCCGCAAAATCTAATTAGAATGGAAGCCAATGTATATAGCCTTATAAATAAAATAAAGTCTTGCAGTAGAGACCTGCTGTCTTTGCACATAATCAGAGTGATCATCTATAGAGCAGATGGCTATTCAACCAGTTGGCTAAGAGTTACATTACATTTTCAGTTATAAAAATGGGTGAGTGTTTGTTAAAATCTTTTCAAATCACTCATTTTCCACCGTGCATTTGCCCAATACAATAACTTTGAAGGCTGTTTATTGGCTAATTGAAAAGACCAAAATGAAAATCAAACTGGTTAATTAAGAAGTTGTTGTAATAACACCTTTTTATCTGTTTCCATTTAATATTCCTCGATTTTTACAATATCGAAAAGGTAATGACACTTCACTGAACATAAAGCCTAATTGCTCTGCAGCTTTGGATAGTCTTCCAGACATTTAACAGCTTTTTAGCCATATGGACAATGCATACAGAACAAGGGGGAATGGTTTTAAACTAAGACAGGGGAGGTTTAGGTTAGATATTGGGAGGAAGTTTTTCACAAAGAGGGTGGTGAAGCATTGGAACAGGTTGCCCAATGAGACTGTGGATGCCCCATCCCTGAAGACATTCAACACTAGGCTGGATGTGGCTCTGGGCAGGCCTGGTCTAGTGGTTGGCAACACTGCCTGTGGCAGGGGAGTTGAAACTAGATGATCATTGTGGTCCTCTTCAGCCCAGGTCATTCTATGATTCTATGATTCGATGATATACAGTTAGAAAACATTTTTTTTATCCAGATATATGTGAGTTTACAGGGAAGTAACAAGGAAATACGTATCTTGTGAAGTTAAGAACAAGCATCTGGCAATTCCAGAAAATATGCAATTATGTATTTGTAAATCATCTATGCTGAAAGTTCTCTCCAAATAACAACAGTAAAGAACAAACATATCTTCTTTCTATGCATTTATCTTCTCTCTACAAATAAACACACAGAGTACAGGAATGTTGTGGATGGCTCTATAATTAGTTGGTCTCAGTACTGCAACTAAGAGGGTTTCAATCTTTCAATATGCATGAAAATAGATCACAATTGCAATGTATCTTTCCCAAAATTACCACAGTGACTCATTATGAATGTGTAGAGAAAGAATCTGAAATCTTTCAATTCCATTAGAAAATACAATCAATTAAAATTGATTTATTTAAGAGCCACATTCAAATGCCAATAAAAACAACACAGCACAGGTTTCTGACAGTTAAAATATTGAAATGTTATGTAAATGTTATGTATTGCTTATGGTATGTATTGTTATGTTATGTACTGTGATTTTTTAGAGTTGAAATCATTTTTACTTTCATTATTTTTTTCTATTCATTGTAATAAGAAGTTCTTTAATCCCTGGCAGTCTATAGCATAAATTAAGCATAGCATAGCATGAAATGGAATGGAATAGAACAGAACAGAACAGTTCACTTGAAAGAGACTTTCAAAGATCACCAAGTCCTGATGCCTGATCCCCTCACCTAACCAAAAGTTACAGTACATTATTGAGGGCATGAACCACCTCACTAGGAAGGCTGTTCTAGACTTGACCACTCTCATGATAAATAAATTTTTCCTAATTCCAGTCTGAGCATCCCTTGACAGATCCTTTACCTGTTTCCACATGTCCTGTCCTCAGTTCCCAAGAGAGACCCCAGCACATCCTTCCGCTTCCCCTGTCAGGAAGGTGCAGAGACCAGTGAGGTCGCCTCTCAGCCTCCTCTTCTCCAGACCAGGCAACCTACATGTCTTCTGCCTCTCCTCACAGGATGTACCCCCAAGCCTTGTAACAGCTTTGTTGCTCCCCTCTCAATGCTTTCAAAGGCCTTAACATCTTTTTCATGTTGTGGGTACCAGAACTGCACAAGTTGAGTTGACACCAATACTAAATCACAGAAACACAGAATCATAGAATCGTAAGGGTTGGAAGGGACCTCCAGAGATCATCGAGTCCAACCCCCCTGCCAAAGCAGGTTCCCTACACCAG
>JAOWBP010002392.1:35412601-35438369 GCA_028571105.1 Tragopan temminckii | reverse complement strand
CTCTTTTTAATGCACCCCAGAATGCCATTGGCCCTCTTGGCCACCAGGGCACACTGCTGGCTCATGGCCAACCTGTTGTCCACCAGGACACCCAGGTCCCTCTCCGCAGAGCTCCTAAATATCACAGAATAATTTTTGTTTAATACACCTCAAAACACAATTTGCTTTCGTGGCTACCAGTGAATACTGCTGGCTGATGCTGAGCTTTTCATCTGTATCTCAAGTCCCTTTCTTCTGAGCAGTTCTCCAGCCACCGTTCCTGTGTCTGACATTACTCCACCCCGGTGCAGATCCCAGAACTTTTTTTTGAACTTTATGATGTTGCTAATTATCCAGTGCACTAATATATCCCTCTGCAAGCCTTCTTGCCCCTCCAGACCGTCAGCAGCACCTCCCAGTTTATAATCATCAGCAAAACTGCTGAGGATGCATTTCACTTCTTCATCCAGACCATTGATAAAAAATATGAAAATAGTGGATCCCAAATAATGCTGTGAAGAACAGCCTTTTTTAAATGGACTGCCATCACTTATTCTTCCCCAGCAGGACTGAAACCAAAGCTGACACTGCTCTTACAGTTCTGAGGAAGACTGAAGGGCAGTATCCATACTGTAACAGCAGAGGAGACCACTTTATTTCCTACATCATTCTAAGTTAAAATTAAATTCACATTGTGCTTCCAATTCTGCATCACACCATAAAAAAAACAATACAATACTGTGGCAAATGTGCAGCATGTGAAATTTTGATTATCTCCCAGAAGGTTCTGGACCTGTTCACAGCTGTGTACTCTGTTGTAGGTAGACTGTCATGCTTATCAGGCACTGGGGTAAGGTATGTGGATGCACAATGTGTAGATTATACACCACCCCATGCTTTAGATTGCTCTTGGCCTGTGCTCTATTGAACAGTACAGATACAGCTTTTGACAACACAAGGCACCTCTGATTGATCACTCTGAAAGGAGTTCTTTCTTGTGCAAAGAACTATTTTTGAGATGATAACTGGAAAAAAAAAAAAAAAAGGATCATTCATTTCAAATCCATGATTTCTGAATTGCTGTCCACTGAACCTTATTATTATGAGATGCAGACTGGGTTGGAGGAAGGGAAGAAAGAAGGTTGTGTATATACATTTGCAAAAATGAATAAAGCAGAAGAGAGAAGCAAAAGAATGTTTGCACAGGAAATTCTGGGAAACAACAAACCAAAAGAGGTGAGGCTTTCTCAAGTGCTGGTGCTCCCTGTAGCATTTCCAGCTGACAGCAAGTGAGAAAAACACTGGGAATTCCAAAAGAAAACCTAAACATGCCTTTTCCCCCATCTCAAATTAAACTTTCCCTATAGATTTGCCTCAAATCAAACCTTACAGTTATCACCTGTTAATTTTCCTTCCCTCATTATTTATAAAGGCATTCCTTGCCTCTATGAATCTCAGTTAAGGTCAGCCTGAGTATCATAAAATTATAGCTAAGACTGATCTTTATTTATCAGCTTTTTTCAATTCTGTTTTTTTTTTGTTTTGTTTTGTTTTGTTTTGTTTCTGTTTTTGTTTTAAATAAAAACCTTTGATTTTTTGGAAAATGAAGTATTTCTAAGGTTCATAATTTCTAGTTCATTGTCCATCAAAGTGAAAAAACTATCTGGGGTAATTTTTTTTCATTTTAAGAGTATAATATATTGAGATTTACTAAGAATATTTTAAAGTGTAAAAGCCTGTCATAATTCTTGCTTGCAGTCAATGAATTACAGTAATTAATAGGTTAGTCACTTCTCATGTGACACAGATTATTGATAAACAACTTGTAATATTTCAGAATTTTTTGTAGTTATGCCTACACGAGCAAGAACCTGAGGCATTAGTGTACAATTATTTGCTGTATGAGATTGGCATTTTACCAATGAAAATTCCATTAAGCTAGACTTGTCTTGCTAATGTCATGGTCTTCTCTTAGGATACTGTCATCATTACAGTATATTACTAAAAAGAAGTCTCTGAATTTCCAAATACCAGAGGAAGAAATATGTATTTCTAGTGATGATAATTTAGCATTCAAAATATTTTTCTCCTCACAAGACCTTGATCTCTTCATAAGATACGTGCAAATATAAACAGAATGTCACTGAATGTAGCCTGAGTTTCCAATGATAAAATTGAAATATTTCATCTCATCTATATTTTATTTACTATTTTGAGATATTTCTATCATACACTTAGTGTATATATAACATATCTTCTCACTGAGTACAGGAAAGCACTCTGCCTTTTAAGTACAGCAGTTTTCTGACCATATCAACCATTTCCAAAATCACAATCTGTAAGGTTGTGAATTGATTCTGTAAACATAATTTGGAGCATTTAAAATTATATACGCATTAGAAAAACAGGTTTTTGTTTTCTTATTGGTGTTTCTGTCAGGAAGCATAACAATTTTCATGATTATTCTAGCAAAGAATCATATATATGCCATTTTGAGTGTGGAGTGTATAAAAGGTATGATTCTATTCCTTTTAGAATTTCACTTTTCACTGATTTCCTCTTAGTAATTTCAGTGAACAAAAATATATGACCTGGTATGTAAAAAAAAATGAGTCAACCCCTTTTTACATTTGCAGAATATGAGAGTTTGAATGATATGGTAACTTGTGACTATGAAATTATTTGATCTTTTCCTGTTTTTCAGCCACTTCTGCATTAAACAATATAGAAAGCAGTCTAAACAGAACAAACAGGGGGGAGTAGACGCAGGTTATAAATACAATCTCCCTTTTCCTGGCTATTTCGTGTAGATGTATTTAATTCAGATTTTTAATGTGAAGTCTATCTTGGTATTGTCTATGACCTTCAGCCATTACAAGATATCATATTGCTTCTGTGAATTGGAAGAACACCAGAACCCATTAGAAAGGAAACAAAATATATACTGTTATAATCAACTGAAATGTGATGCTCTTCCCATATTAAAAATCAAGCAAAAAACCCAAACCAGAAATATAAATAATCAGAATGTTGAAAGAAAACTGAAAGAACAAAAGAATGAAAGAGAGAGAAAAAGAGAGCGAAAGAGAGAAAGAAGGGGAGAAGGAAGGAAGGAAAGAAAAAAGAGACAAGGAGAGAAGGAAAAAAAGAAAGGAAGGAAAGGAGGGAAGGAGGAAAGAAGGAAGGAGGGGAGGAAGGGAGGGAGGAAGGGAAGAAGGGAAGAAGGAAAATTACCAGTAATCAATACTGCACAATTATAGACTCTTAAAGCATGTTCCAAGTTGTTCACACATAATCTTAACCATACTTCTGTTGAATCAGTTGCAAAACTTCAGAAAGAAAGGCAAGGTCAGGTCCATTTTTTTTAATAAAAACACAAGGCATCTATTTTTTGTATATTCCTACTGCAACTATTACACTGTTTAATGTATTGATTGTTCTGGTTGAGGGTCTTGCAGTACATATTTGTATTATGATTAACATTTCTAAGTTGATTATGCAAGATCGAGGCTCCACAACTGAGGATAAAATGGTAGACTTGATGCATAGCAAATCTAGAGCAAGAAAGTTTGTATGAGCATCACCAGTACTGAAATCTGTTCTGAAGACCTTAAAAGTGGGGAGAACATCACCAGTATTGCAGGAAAGAGGTTACTTTACCACATGCCTACGAATTCTAAATTATATTCAGATATCAAACTGCATTCCTCTCATGTAAAATACAGAAACAGTTTATTAAGACAAAAGTGGCCTTCTGCACATCACTGCAGTGTCATTTAATCTTGCTTTTGCAACTAAAAGTCATAAAATATGTCTTTGTTTTCAAATTAGCCAACTAAAACATAAAACATCACTCTCCTTTATTTTTTTTTTTAATTTTTATTTTTTTAAATATGCTGTTTGTGCTTCTTTAATTATTTTGGTTGCCTGAAAATAAAAGAAGATAAAATGCCCTTTTTCTTAATAGAAATGGGCCTGATTATGAATGGAAACACATAACTGAAGAGATACAATACACTGATTTCATTTATGAAGACAGTAAATTTAACAGCAATTTCTAGTCTTTTTAGATGCTTTTCAAATTTTGTCTCAGGTACTTTCTATTCCAAATTTCAGGAAATGGAAGTATGGTGACAATACGATATTTGAGAGCTGAACCTTCAGAACTTTACAGAAATATCTTTTTTATATATTAATCTATATCAAATACTATAATGTTCAGTCTGCAATTGAGATGCACATCTCTGCTGCAAACACAAATACCGTTTATCTTCCCAGCCAGTTGCTTATCTTTCATCAGTATGCTCAGCACCCTCCATGTGGCTTCTTCACATTCACTTTCATTACAGTAAATAAAAAACAAGTTTCAGAATAGGAGTTATCTGTTTGATTGATCCTACTCACAGCCTGAAGCTCTCCCTGCTACCCAAGAGAAAGAGAAGAACTCTCTTTGCTTCTGTGTGGATTAAGGAAAGTCAAATTTGATTACCCCTTAGAAATGCCAATCCCTTCCATCGTCAGCAACATTTTATTGATATTGATGACTATCCATATGGTAAGTATCTTGACCGAGTTCTCATCCATTGGAAAGCAAACTGGTGGAATATGTGTTATACAAGGCAGGGATTATAATGATTTCCACTCTGACACCAAATTTGCATTTTGAATAATGTACAATTAAACTTGAAGCTAGTCACTATGAACAAAACAGCAAACCAAAATTTATTTTGCTGACCCTTGACTCTACTTTTATTATGCTGAAGACCATAACTGATAAAAACAACTAATAAAAAACATAAATTAACAAGCAAATAAATAGAAGTCATCTTTATCGATGTCACCTTAAAGAATATTTTTGACATCTTCCCTTAAAGGATATTTTAACACCTTCCATTATGTTTTAGTATGCCATAAATACATAAGTAATGGCTATTTTTTAAGCTTCATAATGAAGTCAATGACAGCCTTTTCACATGTTTTTCACAACCCCAGGCAACCCTAAAGGCCTGGGGAGGAGTGATTGGAAAGCTGCCTGATGGAAAAGAACCTTGGTGGACTGATTGACAGTCAGCTGAATATGAGCCAGTTGTGTGCCCAGGTGGCCAAGAAGGCCAATGGCATTCTGGATTGGATCAGGAATGATATGGTGAGCAGAACTAGGGAAGTCATCCTGCCCCTGTACTCAGCATTGGTGAGGCCTCACCTCGAGTACTGTGTTCAGTTTTGGGCACCTCAGTACAGAAAGGACACTGAGGTACTGGAGCAGGTCCAAAGAAGGACAACAAGGCTTATGAAGGGCTTGGAGAATATGCCCTATAAGGAGAGACTGAAGGAACTGGGGCTGTTTAGCCTGGGGAAAAGGAGGCTGAGGGGAGACCTTATGGCTGTCTTCCAATATCTGAAAGGTGTTTTACAGCGAGAGCAGGGTTGGTCTCTTCTCACTGGTGACAGGTGACAGGACGAGGGGAAACAGCCTTAAGTTGCGCCAGGGCAAGTTTTAGGTTGGATATTAGGAAAAACTTATTTACAGAAAGGGTTGTTAAGCACTGAATCCCTGAATGTGTTTAAAAACCATTTGGATATAGTGCTCAGGGACGTGATTTAGTAGAGGGTTTTTAGAGTTAGGGCAGTATGGTTAGGTTACTGTTGGACTCAATGATCGTTAAGGTCTTTTCCAACCTGAGCAATTCTATGATTCTATGATTGTATTCTATGTGTTAGTGAACTGTTAGTTGGGCGAAAGCAAGTTGCTAACACCTGGGCTTTTATTGTAAGGCTTCTTTTTGCTTTCACTAGGGCTGGTTTAACTAGATGTTTGTCCTTGCAGTATTTGTAAAGAAAAATATAGATAATCCCTAAACCTTTGATCTTGAGTACAGTTGTTCACTTTTTTAACTTAGGCTTGTCTTTCTAAGGCTGCTCAGAATGGAAATCACTCCTAAGGAGCTCTTATCTGAAATACAGTTTTTCCACTTTTTGCAGGTATATAAGTGTAGAGAACAAAATGCACTCTTCTTTGTGAAGACAGAGCACAGACTGTGGCTTACAGAATACGATTGGAACGATTGGACAGTGAGCCAAATATTTTGTGATACTCTTAGGACATCCATAAGGGGCCTCATTTTGTATGATCTTTACAGGTAAAAAGGAAATCTCTTTAAAAGTTATCTGTTAAACTAAGAATTCAATCAAAAATCATTACCGTTAAAGATGAGATTCTTTTAAAGAAAAAAAGCATGAAGCCATAAAATTCAGCAACCTCAGAAAAAGCACTCTTTACAAGCAAAGACATTCACCACAACAATGATGCCATCAACTTAGAAGAGAAACATTTTGTCCAGGCTGCAGTTCTAAATGAAATGCTGACTCACGCTGAAACAAAGTGGGAAGGATTTTTCACTCTGATTCAGTTTTACATGTCATGTGGATCCACAGGCTGCATTATATGCTCAGTGCTAAATGATAGCAATAGCTCTAAGACATCAAGTACAGAAGACTGCGACAACACATTTCTCAGAGACCTGCTTATCTGAAACAGATAACACAAAAATTTTTCTGAACTGCAAAACGTGATGTGTTTAATATTGCTTATCTTATCTTAAGTACCATAAATCTACTGCTTCATATGCCAATACTTATATTGCAAACCCCTCCTCAATTTCTCTTCTTCATGCATGGCCTCCTAAAAAAGGCAATCCCCATCCTTCCAAGACAGGTCTAATATAAAAAGAATTACCCTTTACACATGATATCTGCTAACCCCTTCCAACTCTTTGTTCAAGTATGATCAAGTGTGGTAAGTGATAGTAATTCATCGTTTCTCTTCATCCTGGCCTTTCAAGTTATTCATTTATAATTTCTACTTTCACACTGTTTCCTGTACTAGTCTCATAGGGTCCAGCTTCCTATAGATAAGAACTCAAATGCTCAGAATCTGATGTGGGAGCTAATGAATGGAATATATATAGCATAATGCTGAGAAGGCCTGATGACGTTCATTAAAAGAATGATCTCCAGACAGTGTCATTTTGGCCTAACTGAAGTGATTGATTACTGGAGAGCAAAGGTTAGCAACTATCCCCCAGGTGTTTGTGTACAGCATCCTTACTTAAAACCTCTCAAAATTTTCCAGAGAGATTCATTTACTATATAGTTCCTAGAGGAACTTGACAAACTCATAATCAAGGGATCCTCTATTACTTACTAAAAGTATATCATTATTAATGCCAAGAAGAAAGACTACTTTCTTCAGCTGATACTCCCTTTGTTCTGTAGATTTAAACATCTTAGAATTTTTTTTTCATAATTAAATAAGGGCATAAAGCAATAGGTCTCTAGAAATATACTGCCTGAAAATGCCATGTTAATGAAATACCTTGACTCTGAATTTTTGATCAACAGATATATGCTACTTGAGCTCTTTCTTGAAAACTTACTGGATAAAGGTAAGCCATGTACTCTCCCATTTCTCCCACATAAACAAGTAAACCTAAACAAAATTTGAGGGTTTTAAACATGTAAATACACAGTTTTACCCAGAAAGATCTCCATAACTTACAGAATGCCCACATTAGAAGCTGCTTTCAGCTGGTTAGAACAAATGTTTCTTATGAAGTCAGCATAGTTATGCCTGTTTACGCCATTCAAGGAGCATTCACTGACAATGAGTCATCATGATATTACTTTTATTAATTTACACTTCACTTGCACTACATAAAAGAGAAGGACAACATGCTATAATATGGTTATACTTGGATCTACTAATGAGCATTTGCATTCCGATATTTTGCAGAATATCTATATATTTACAAATTCACTCAATGCTATTATCTACTACTTCACAAATGTACATATATTTATAATCACATAAGGCTTCAAATCCAGGCACTATGATAATTATCTGCATTGCAGAACAAGCTCTTTGCTTATGATAACTTGCATATGTTAAATGTAATGAGATGAAGAGAGAGAAAACCAGTTCAGTTACAAAGTAAACTGGTCTGCATTTTAGCAAATCCTTGATAATTTCAAAACTAGGACCAGTGTTTCAAGGACATATCACTAACTACTGTAATAATGAAGCATCTGCATTGTGATGAAAATTTCATGGAAAAAAAATAGCCTTTGATAAGTCACACAATCTCAACAGAATAATAAGTCTTTGACAATTTTCAAGGACAATTCAGAATGATTCATCTTAGAGGCTGTCTTTTGTTCTTAATTTCAGTATGTAGAGGTATAGACAGGCCTGTAAGATACAGATTTTATTTCCCCTATATTGTAAACTGAAATCAGCATTACACTAAACTTTTAGTAAGCTCAAGCAAATACAGTAGATAAGTAATCTTGATGTTCATTGTTCAACACCACAATTCAGAAGGTGTAACTATAATTCAGTCTTTCAGTAGTAGCATGCTGTCATTTCAATCTTCTTCTGTGATAATAACAACTTAGTACCTCAGTAGCAAAGCCTTTCTCACCAAAACCCACACCAAAGCTGTCTGAATAACATATATTAATTTAATGCAAGAAGTCACATAAACTGCATCTGACGGTTAAAGTATAGGTGATTTTGCTGGATTGACAGACATTTTAAGCAGAAACAGCACGTCAGGTATCAGAGATTACTCTATATCTGGACATACAAAGTAGTAGCAGATGCTTTCCAGTATTTCAGAGAAATAGTCTAGTTTAGGACATTTATTGAAAGTTAGGCAAGCTCACGTGCTGGAAGCTACAAAAAGGCTTCTCTACCTTTCTAAATCAGGATATTGATGATGATGAAAGTATTCAAATGCTCACAACATAAAGGACATCGATTCTTCTTGCCAAGGACATTCAAGAGCCTACTCTGATCTCTCAAGAGTTTCACTTTTTTTTTTCCTGAAAGAGAGGAGGGATGGGGAGGGAAGGATAGGAAGGGGAGGAAAGAGAAGGGAAGGAATGTACAAAGATCATCAAGATGAACTGCTTGAGCACCTCAGGAATAACTAAAAGTATATTATTGAGGGCATAATGAACAGGTTTAGCATTTCTACCGTTAACATCAAGAGTATTTGTCTGCCCTTAGGTTTCACTTTCGAAGAATTTGTAGAGACTACTTGATGAGAAATTAAATGGAAAAATATCCTTGTCTCAGAAACTTATTGGGAACATATTGGCTTTTTGGGAAGACAGCAGCACATTTGTTGCAATTCCTTTCATCTTTGCAGTCCACAGGGGAAGAGCAAAGTCTCATGCCCTTTTTCCTCTGTAGGAAGTACCCTGTAATGACTGTCTCCCGTAGTCTAACTCAGGGGTATTCTCCTAACAGGCAAGTTGTAGTACTGTTTCCCACAGGCTTCATGTTGGGAAAAGTGGCTTTGGTCACTTGCTAAAAGGTTTGGCCAATAGTTTCCTTGCTATTTTCCCTGAGAACTTGGCTTGAGCAGCCCGGGTTCCAGCAGTATAAGGCAATCTTTTCACCCCTCTGTCTCTGATCCTTGATATGTGTAAAGCTAGGAGAATCTGGGTCACAGATTTTATATTGTAGCATTCTGAGGGGACTTGTCATTTCACTCTGCTCTCAGCAGGAGCCTGATGCAATTTGGCATGCAAAAATATGTGCAATATCACAATGGCCAGAAAGGTAGCACGTATCAGCCTTAGGTGAATCAGAAAGCCACCACTCCTCTGATTAAATGCATAGGTCCAAGTCTTCCCTTCATACACACTAGCAAAACTCTATGCTCTTGACTAGAGTTCCTCTTGGATGTGTGTAGGGAAGTGTACGTAAGCACACAGAGAAACTGCGATTTACGATGTTTTTTTTTCAGTTCATTAGGATCAAGGCTATTTCAGGAAGCTGGGAATTCTCTTCATACATTTAAACTATGATGATCAGTAAGTCTCATATTTAACTTATATGATTCTTACACAGTGCAAATTGCTTACAGATTGGGGAGGTAATGAATCAGTGTTTTGGGCTGTTACATTTGTGTTTTCCCTGTTAATGAAGTTGATGGGTACTAGTTTCCAAAGCATTACAAACTACACTTTGTTATATTAAGAACTATTATAAGCCTGAACAGTAGCTCATTGTTTTTTCCTGCAATACACAAAACTTGCAAGGCTCCACTGGTACTAATAAGCGGCTTCATATAGTAAAATCACACATCCGAAGTTAAAATTATGTCCTCTCTCAGAAATAATGAAAAATTGTGCATAATAATTCCCTCTAACAATGAAAGAAATTAACACATCCAGGGGATCAATTAATACTCATATAATGCTTTTAAAAACTTCTTAAATGTACGTTTTTACACTTTTATGTGATGAAAGTATACGTTAAAAAATAATTGAGAGAATACAACTGTCTACAGAAAGGATACTGAGATTTTTTCTTGTAGTCAGTATAAAACTGTACTATTTTCTTCCCTTCTATTATTATATAACCCCACTTAATTTCCAGATTATTAGAAGATATGTTGATTTTTTTTTTAATTGGCAAAATCTCCATGAACAAGCCATGTATGTGAATGCAACCAAATTTCTGATGTTGAAACAGATTTTACTCAAGAGAAGGTTGCTGTTTACTTCTTGAGCTGCATAAAAGACTGCACTGCCACTGTTTTGTGTTTTGTCTTTCACCTACTTTTGTACATGTATTTTGTACAAGGTGCTGGCTTCTTCTATTACACTTGCTTAACACAAGTATAACACATAGCGTTATTCTCTCAGAAAAAAAAAAAAAGGCCTGTGAAATTTTCTTTTGCTAGCAGTAAGGCTGCTTTCAGAATGATGAGTATGAGCTGCTATAGAAGACAGATAAAGTAGGCTGAGTAACTACTGTTCTTTTTTCCAAAAATCTTTTATTTATACTGTCTAGCTCAGCACTGAAGAAATAAGTGTCCTGAGGTGAGGCCCAACCAGTCTCTGAGCAGTGGCTACTTCCTGGCCAACTCCCCACATCAATTTCTCAATTTTTTTTTTTTCCCATGATGTCCTATGGTATGGAATACCTATTAGGCCAGTTTAGATCAGCCGCCCTGATTTTGTCTCCTGCTATCAGTTTCATCTCTCATAGAAAGTTTTAAAGCAATTTTGCCTTCTTCATACCTTTGTTCTCCCCTCCTTCAGAAAAGCAAATACCACTGAGAAAAGTATGAACTGTTCACATTAGAGAGGCAGTGAGAAGCTCTGCACCACTAGATACTCACTAGCCAGTCTTCCCCTTTACTAACTTTCATCCTGATTGGACAGTTCAATAGAAAGTGTCAGCCTGATGACTTTCTGTGCTGAGAGTTTAGCATAATTTCAGAACTTACCACATCTCTTCTCAACAAAAAGCAATCCAAAAAATGTTTAAACTATTTCTCATATACTCCCATTGAGACATTTGTTATTGAAAAGCTATCTCAAAGGAAGAAAACGTGTCTTTTCTGTGCCAAAAATTCAAACTAAGGCTCACAAAGGAATGTTGTGGCTTCTTAAACCTGTACTTCATAGGGATCGTGAAAGAATATTTTCAGTTAAGAGGCTGTTTCAGCTAGGGGCTTTTTTTAACGTGTTTGTATCTCTTCTTCTTCCTCTGACTTGCAAGCACAGAAGAATGTCTTTTGTACACTTTGTATTCACTGTTAACAGAAGCAACATGAAGACAGCGATGACAAGTTTGAAATTTTGGTACTGCAAACCTGATACCTTCTCAAATAAAACACATTTACACAGAAGCATCAATTAATACTCCTAGAACAAGGAAACAGAAGCAGTGCTATCTCTTCAAGTATTGCATTGTCAGGAACACTACCAGTGGAACAACAGTGACCTGACTATTTGGAATCTCTCACTAGCTGATTAACCTTTCTCTAAAATGTAATAAATTTTCTAGTATTATTATTTTTATTTCCCAGTAAGTGAAGAATTGAACATGTTTTAGGACAAAGACAGTAAGGTAATGTCACTGAATTTGCCTCTTACTGATGGCTTACTTACCAGTTAAAGAAAGAAAACACGGCATCTCTTTTCAAAGTGCTCTACAAAACCTTCATTGCTTAGGAGAAACTATGCAGGAATTGAAACAATTGATGTGGCTTTATTTTTATGCGAGGAATTATGATGTGAAGGAGGAATAGGAGTGGCAGAGCTGTTAGTAACTTCCTAACATACAAAGATTTTACTGTTTTCAGTGGAAGTCATATTACAAACTGCGGATGTTTGTGGTTTCAAATGACAGTGGTACAACACACACAATACCGCTATGTGTAGGTCTGGTGAAATTTTTTTTCACTGTCATGACAGCTTTATCTACAATATTGTCTTCTTCAGGTCACTGCAGAATAATATGCAAAAACCGGTTGCCAAGGATTTCCCCTCCAGTAATTTTTTTGAGCTGAAGTGTAACTGTCTTGGGGATTTGGATGGAGAGGAGACACTAGATTACTTTTTCTTTCTTAAAATGGTGAGCTGCTGATGAAGAAATTATGGGGTGTGGGGTATGACAGAATTGGTGTGGTCACCAAAGTTTTTGCACTACTGAATCCATTATCTTGGTACCTAGTCCAGAGCGCAGAGCCCTGATTGTCAAGGAAGACATGGAACAAGCATTCTCGGGAGGGCAAAATAGAAGAATCTATTTTGTCTTCTTCTTCAGTAAGAAATGAGAGTAAAAACAACAGGAAAATAACACTCTTGCTGTGTTATATTTATGTGGTTGTACACTGGTTTAGATTTCATATAGTTGTAGACATCACAAACAAACAACAAACATAAATATCCAAAACCACAAAGTTAGAAGATTCACTTCTTAAACGTTTAGATTCAGGTTCTGCACCGAGATTATAAAAAATCTTTAAAAATCAATTCAGAAATGCAAAGAAATAAAAGCAAAACAAACAAACAAACAAACAAACAAACAAAAAAAAACAACAGTTGAATGACAAAAGTGAATGACTCCCTATGGGATAAAAGCTTGAAATGAAATACTAAATATTTCTAAATCGTTGTAATTTTCAAGATGCAAAGAATTCTCCTGTTATTCTCATTGATGAAGCATTTCTAAAGGTAAGTGTTCAGGTTGCCATGGATAAAATGCAATTGCAGGTTGATGATTAGGTGGTTTGTTTGTGTACTTGGCAGGGGGCACTGGAAGTCACGTTCATATCTGACATTACAGTTTGTTACAAAGAAAACACCATTATTTGATTGGAAAAAAACTGCTGACTTTTTTTAAAATAGGATTTTCATATGTTAGCAGTGTAAACAGAAATAAACACTCAGTCTATCCAGCTGCCACCCACATCACACAACTTACTATCAGTCTGATCTGTAAAATACCCATAGAATAAATATTACATTAGTTCCTGCAGGACCACAGGAGAATCTTATCATCTCAGAACTAAAAAGGGAAACTAGGGAAAAATTGCTTTATCTTAAAAGACAGTGCGGTAGTACAAGCCAAAGACTAACATTAGAGCTACAGCATTCATGGACTTCACTTTCACATTATTTTCAGATTAATTCCATTCCCATTTGGATGATGAATCACTATTTAGATGTTGAAATGTTTATGTATTCCACTACTAAAACAAATAAATACAAGTGATAAAAAACTGTAGTATGCTAGTATAAGGAGTGTTTAAAGAAATATGATGACCTCACAGAGAGAACTGTAATGTAAATTTATTTTTCTTGTTTTAGTTTCATAGTATCACACACTGCCTTCCTATACAGCAAATAGATCATTTTTAGATTGTCATTTATATTACTTACATTTCAAGATTCACCTTCAGGTGTTGATCATAACGTGACATTTACTATTTTATATTCCAGTATACTGTCTCCTACTATTGAAAATAAGTATTATTCTTATTAGATTAAAAGATGTGACATTAAAAAGACATGGATTATTGTTTAAAACCTGTACAATTCCATACAAGGCAAAATGTTTAAATCAATGCAGAATGAATCACCAGACACTAAATTCTTCTATATACTTTTTAATCTGTTAACAGCTCATTAATAAACTTACTTATTCCGTGAAAGTATGGACACATGGAGCACCTGGGCATTGAAGTTTTAATGTGTTGATCCAGGCAGTTTTTAAAAAATAGTGTGTTCTTAGAAAGGCATTGAAGAGAAAATAATAGGAAAAAATATATTTAGAGTTCTAGTTCATATTGTCTTTGGTTAGTAGATATGCCCAAATCTCATTTTATGACACTGCTTCTGTGTATTACATTGTTACATCTTGACAGCGCATGGGAAAATGAAATCTTAAAGAACAGTGAAATATTTATGTTATAATGTAAACATTCCAGACATAATATATTGGCCACATGCAAAAACATGTCTCTGTTTTGAAATTTTATCTTTGTTCAAGAGTGTATTTTCATTATTTCCCTAAGTACAGTCAGCTTGCTTGCAAATGTTTATGGAGAAGTACTTATTTTTTCCCCATAGTTACAAACTCTTCAACTTATCTAGAGACGTTGGTCACATATTGAAGGTCAAGACTCTGGATTTTGTCTGTCAGCTGAATGCTCTCCACCAAAGCTGCAGCTTTTCCAGAAGTAGTGTATACAGAAGCAGCACTTTGGTGCTACTAACAAAAAGCCACGTTCATTGAGTGTAACAACAGAAGCAGATATTTGTACCATGGCTCATGGCTCCATACGCTGTTCTCAAATAGTTTCAAACTTAGTGGCTTACATAAACACAAAAATGGCCTAGACCAGAACTGTATATTATGACTTTCCTAAGTTGTTTATGCGTCTTGACATGAAATGAATAGATCCTTCTTTCTAACAAGCTAGCAAGAGTTTCACATGGTTTTAAACATGCTAACAGAAGGGATCATAGAATCATAGAATCAAAGAAACATGGAATTATAGAGTCACAGAACATCCAAGTTGAACTCAGAAGAATCATCAAGTGGCTCAACACAAGACCCCAAATCTAAACTCTATATCTGAGAACATTGTTCAAATGCTCCTTGAACTCCAGCAGCTTAGGGCCATGACCACTGCCCTGGGGAGCCTGTTCCACGACCACCACCCTCTAGTGATGAATCTTTTCCTAATCTCCAACCCAATTTTCCCCTGTTGCAGCCCCATTGTGTTCCTTCAGGTCCTGACACTGTCACCACAGAGTAGAGCTCATGCTGACTCTCTGCTCCCTTGTGAGGAGTTGTAGGCTGCCTCAGTCTGCTCTTCTCTGGGCTGAACAAACCAAGAAACATCAGCTGCTCCTCATACATCTCAGCCTCCAGACACTTCACAATCTTCACAGCTCTCCTTTGGACGCTCTCTAATAGATTTATGCCCTTATTCTGAGACTAGCTAAATGGTAGAATAAAAAGACCTAAAAGGCATGTTCATACAATTACATTGAAAGGTTGAAATCAATAGTAAAATTTTGCTAGGAGCAGGGAACCTGGTAAATACTGTAAAATACAGAAATAGGAGCTTTGTCTCCTATTCTTGTATAAAGCATTTATGTTCATATGTATGCATGCATGTATAAAAACATACACAAGTAACATTTTTCCTTTTTATCCATTTAATAAACATTCATATTACCTGACAGAACTATCTCTAGGAAGAAAAATAATGTTTGACTTTTCAGGCTCAGGATTTTCAAACTGATTTGACTGCCTTGCAGTCATGGTAAGTTGGAAAGGACCTGACAGGAGTGATTACAGGAAAAAAAAAAACAGTCCAAGCAATTCCAACCACTACCACCCACCACTGCTGCCCTGTCTAGACACAAGCATATGAATTAGTTCAGAGAAAATAATTCTACATAATCTATTGTCAGTGTTACAAAACGTGATTGTATACTGCTCTATCACTCAGGCGTCTTTACCTTTTGTTCAGAATTGTGGGTTACAAAAGTACTGAGTAAGTGTTTCAAATGTCATACCTCTCATATTTTACAGGACGATGAAACAGTCTCCATCAAAGCATTAGTAACACATATGCAAAGGTTACTGAGTATAGTAATTTTTTCCTCTTTAGTTACGGGTCACCTAATTTTGATTTAGAGACAGTTCACAATCTATTACCCACCATCTAAAACATCATGGATCAAGTTGTCATAGCTCAAAAAAAATCCAGAAAGTCAAAATATGAGAAGGATATACTGAATGTCAATGGTTAAATTAATAACTAACATAATAAAGTTAGAGGTGAACTGCAAGTCTTTTCATATACCCACCCAGCTTCCACAGCAGATGTTGAACTGGTAGATGAAGTTGGACATTCAGCACAAATTAAACACAAAACCAACTGTTTCTTAGGTCCCACAATATCCATTCTGTTAAACTTTCAGCCACCTGTTCTTCAGTGAACACCCACTATATGTTAAAGAGAGATTATTTCTTCAGTAATTTCACCAGTCTGAAGGATAAAAGTGACCTTTAAAAGCAGAGAGGTCAAACAAGTAAATATTAAAATGCATTTTAATGCATTCATACTTTGAAGATATAAAAAATAATCTTAAAACTTGTTAAAAAATTTACTTCCAACTTGAATTACAGAGAATATTTAATACATATGTTGTATCTTACTTATTGTATGATCCATTACAAGATATCCTGACCATACTTTATTTCAGTACTCAAAAGATTGTAGGCATTCTCAAAATATTATTGAAAATACTTAATTGTATCTAGAATAGTTATAGGTGTTTAACCGTTCTTTATTAAACTTGAAACAGATCATAGATGTGCATCTGCATTCTCTGATCACTTTTGAAACATGCATCAGGAAAATAAAAACCTATTTTCAAAATATCATGTACTCCACAAAGTGCTAACAGTTGCTCCTTGTACAAAGTGAGGCCTGAGCAAAAGAGAGCTTAAGAATCATGCTCTTAGTTTTCCACCCTATAGTTCATTTTCCATCTTTATGGTCATGATCTGCTGTAAAAATAAATTTCTTTTAAAATAAGATCTTCAGCATTGTAAACTCTGTTTACTAAACATAGTAATGAAAGTTGATAAATATGTAGGTCACTCCAAAAGTAATGCTTCCTAATTATTTCCATGAAAAATAGAACAGCTACAAAGAGCACAATAACACTAGTAGAGAAAGCAGAATACTATTTTTTAACATAGCCAAGACCAGTAGCTATGCATTTTTTCCAGTGATGAACAAAAGCCTGCATGCCATGCTTGAATAATGTTCATGGCCATCTGGAACATGGCTTGTCTTTCACATTGCTGTTGCCACTATCGAAATGCACCACTCATTGCCTCACTATGCTGACATCCACTCCTTGGTCTCCATAAACGTTAAGAAAACATCCATGAATGTCAATGGGTGCATTTCTTCTTCATGAGGTAATTCCAGGATACATCTTTTCTTCACACACACTTCAATGTCAGATGCTGTTTTTTGTCAGACTGCTACTCTGCTGTCACGTGTCACACAGCAAAAAATGTAAAGGAATACTGGCAGGAAGGTTCAATCTCTACCACCACACCACCAACATCCACTTCTGATGCTGTGGGCCAGAGTAATGAAGTAGGAGGCATTACTTCCAGAGCAGCCCTTTTATTATGTCAAGATTTGTTTTTCTGGGGATATAATTGCTTTTCTGGATGCATTTTTGAATCAAATAAAATATAATGTACAGTAATATATTCATTTAAATTTAATTCTCTTTTAGTATTATGTGTCTCGTGATGTTGCAGCCCCTGGTGCAAAGAAGGCAGAAGAATGTATATTTTAGCTTTTTAAAGTGGTTTCCTTTCAGAAATCATACAGAAATTTTAAGGAACATAACACTTTTCCCTCAAGCTGTCTCCAAGTCTTATATTTTTAGCATAAACCCTTCCATCTTGGAAGGTGTAATAATCTTTCAGAGGCATAACTTAGAGTATTGTATAATGTTACAGAGTACCACAGATATTTCTGTTTTTTTCCTGTGGAGTTAATGGTAAGCTTTTTTTTCACTAAAAGCAAAAATAAGAGAGGCAAGAGAGTAGCTAAAACATCCCTTTTTTTAGATTTGTCAACTCCTTGTTGATATGTTTTTATATTTCTCACTCAGATCTGCTAATAAGACCTTAAAAATTATCAGTTTGTGCAACCAAAAGTTTAGGTACTTTGCAAGTTCATACAGGTGACTCCCCTTTAGCTTGCTGTCTGCAAGGATCCCCATGTTTTCTGCTGGAAACCCTCTGCCTGATCTCCATGGAGTTGTTCATCCCAGATGTAGGACTTTGCACTTGCTTCTGTTGTAATCCATGAGGTTCCTGTCAGCCCACTTTTTCATCTTGTTTAGATTTTTCTGTATAGCATCCCTTCTCCCCAATGAAATGACATCTTCCCAGAATCTGGTATCATTTGAAATTTATTTGGATACTCCAACCCATTATCTTGAGTATTAATAAAGATGACTCAGTACTGGCTCCACTACCAGTCCCTCAGGAAAGACATTGATAACCATCTAAACTTTGCACTAGTGATTACTGCCCTTTCAGCCCAGTAGCCTTGCTTCTTTTCCACCCACGCACTTATTCTGCCTGCATTTCACCAAATTGGTTACAAGTTACTTCCTACTCAAAGTGTAGTTTAAAAACTGGCAGATTTTAACACATATGGTGATGAGGCCTGCAAAATGGTTTAAAAGATTATTCTCCAAATTCCCAAATCTCCATTTCTGTGATGACATGTGAGTAGCACGATGAACTGAAATCACTAGGGATTCCTCATGACTGACAGAAAGCCTTACAATAATAAGATTCTTCAAGATCATTTGAAATATACGCCACTACTTAAATATAAATATACTATCATTATTTCAATGGGCAATCACTGAAGTAAACAGCAACATTTCTATCGATGTGAAGAGTTCCACTGCAGACAGGTGCACATATATTTGCATGTATTGGGAGTACCGTGCACCAGCACACTGCTTGCTTTCAATTAAAAGCCAGAAATGGAGGATTTGCAGCATGCAGTTTTCAAACCTTTCAAATTACGTTAAATCTTAAACAAACGCAAACACTTTTTTTTTTTTCCTCACTGCAGGCTGAAGAATTAAAAATAAGCTATTTCTGAGTTGTCCATATACAATGAAACAACCTAAAAGAATCTTAAAACAGAAACAAAAAATCAGAAAACATCTTTCTGTCTATATGTGGCAATTCTCCAAACAGAAGTACGTTTATTAAACTCCACTGGAATATCTAACAGCTAAATGGAAAGTAAACATATTTTCAGGTTGAGATTTCTACCAGAATGTACTTTTTCATATTTAAATAAATAAATAAATAAATAAATAAATAAATAGGAGAGGATACAAACTAGTTCCTTATCATTTGGAAAACAGCACTTGTTGTGGGCTGGCTATGTAAAGACTATAGATGCTTCATGTAAATATTTCAAAGGCCAAACTGATGGAAATGCAGGAAAAGTAGTCTTGTAAATAAATAAATAAAGTAGACTCATATAGTAGAAAGTTAGCAAATGTAGAAAATCATCAGAGATGCCTCCATATTTCCATTGTAATCTGAGAAAATAATTCCAAGTAGCCAGACTGTAAAACCCAGTTTTGAAAATCTTTTACAAAAGGGGATGCTTCCATTCACAGAAGCAAACTCAGTTTAAGTTTGTGATTCCTTACTTTAACCCTAGCCTCATCATGCTCCAAAATCATGTTTCTTTGCTGAGCAATGACCACAGCAGAACATGGAATGATGAAAAGATTAGCAAGCTCTCTATAAAGAGGAGGCTACACACAAGCAGGGAATTGAATGCTATGTGGACAGAAGATCATCATTAAATGTGCTCACTTGTATCACTGCCATTGCAAAGCATATGCAAGACTGTATAAACTGTGAAGACATGGAGAAACAACCTTTTCACATCACTAGAGAAAGCATTTAAGTCACTATGGAAGAGTTACTATTAAAAAAAAAAAAAAAAAAAGTGTTTAACTACAATATGATATTAAATATCTAAACAGATTTTTTTTTTCCAAGCAAATGAGATAATGAAATGTTACAATGAATATAGTTTTTTAACAGAAATCCTGCCACATCCTCAGCAATCTACGAACTTTACTTTCTGAAAATGCATAGTGAGAGAGGTAAGAAGTGGGAAAAGGAAGAAACGCAGAATGCTATTCAGTCCTGATATTCATAAACAGCACAAATCTCAAGTTTACAGAGCAAATAGGAACCATATTATGCCTGGGTATATATTTTTTCTTCTGCAGCCTCTAAGTGGGTGTCAGGGATCTAACAGAGATTTATTTACTTTATGGTATTTGTGCTGGTAGGTGAAGCTGGACCAGCTCATAAACTGCAAGAACACAATGAGTCTCCTAATTTATTCACATTTTAGTTCAGCCCTTAAGATACTTACCAATAACAAATGCTATAAAATACATCATCATTGTCTCTAAAAAAAATTCCTTCTTTGCCTTCACCGATAAAAGACAAGACTATCATTGCCTAACTACACATATTATTATACAGCTGAAATCTAGTAGATTCTAACTGCAGAGCATAGATCACATGATTTTCATATTAAACAATACATATTTTTTAAAAAATGAACCCATTTTTGTGTAGAATTTTTTTCCTATGAACAAAACCTGGGGAAAAGTGGTAGAGATGTGGATTAAAAAAAAATAATAATAAAATAAATAAATAAATAAATAAAATATTTCCTGTATTGTTTTGAAATAAAATTTACTATAGTTAATAAGGTTTCTGCAGTTTTTTATATATCTTATCCCTAAATATGCTGAAATTATTAAGGAAAAAAAATAGAAATAATAACACTGAAATTAAGATTTGGACTCTATATTTTAAAAAAATTATTTTTCTTTTTTTAATGGGAAATGCTAAATATCATTTTTTTACATTTTAATCGGAAATGTATTTTGCACATGTTAGAATTAATGATAAAATGGATATTCTCATTTTCAATTTGTATTAGTTAAATCAAATCCAGTAGTATTTTCCCAATGCTTACTCAGCACAAACATGCCAGCACTTGTGGGACATATAAGCCTTCCTATTGTTCCACACCATCTCGCAGAGTTCATTATATAGTTACAAGGTTTTACCTCATCTTGTAAAAACTGTAGGGTACGAACTTCCAAAGATTGCAACATTAAACCAAAACGATGTTTTCTTGACATAGTAATTGTAAAATTCTACAGTTAGCAAAGACTTTCCCAATCAAAATCATTATTATAAAATATCTTCCCATTCAAAAAGATGAATTGCATCACATCCTTAAAAATTTTCTATACCACATTTTGTTAAGAGATTTGCATTAATTGTATGCTGTGGTATCTCGTCTGGAACTTGAGGGAGGAAAGCTGTGTGAGGCTCCTATTATGTAAAATGCACGTTTTGTTCTGGGACAGCTGCAGGTTCTTTATGTCAGATCTTCTCGATCTCTTGATGAGAATGATCGCTGAATTAATAACAACTGAAGATGATACTTATATTTTTTGTCTTTCATATTCCAGTAAACAAATAAAACCTACCAATGTCAATAGAAGTCCTAAACCCAGCTGCAAATTGATTTGAATAATGGCAGGATGAAGTCTCAAGTATAAGCAAATGCTGCAGTCTCAGAAAGGACGCTGAATATCTGCATAGAACTTGTGTCACTGAGTGTGAAGATAAGGTTTCATTTGTCATGGTCATCCAGTCCTTGGAAAAAAATAATAAACCTTAACGTCCAGATGCAAGTAGGAAAAAATTTAAAAAACTATTATACTTGATATTTTCATTAATCTTTTGATTAGAAGATACAGCATAATACTACCTTTTACACAAATGTCTCAAGTTACTATGTATTGTAAGTACTTCATAGTAGATTAAAATTATTATAGCTATTAAGCTATTTAAAAGCTTTATGCAAATTCCCTCTTAAGGATAAAACTATTTCATACAACCAGGAGCCAAGAAAGATGAGATTAGTTTAACTATGAGAAAATGGCACAATTTGAAAATTATTTTTGTATGTGGCATATAGCACAATATATGTTCTATTCTTGGTTCAGACGTCAATTTTTTAATCAAGGCCAAGACAGCTGCAGTAAACAAGCATCCTATCAAGCAATATTTTTCTTGAGATAACATGAGGAAGATACTTACGTTGAAATCCTGACTACTTCTAATTAATTATATAAATAATAAATGAATCTATGCTGTGGAAAGCCTACAGTTTTGCTGTTCATTGTCAGTGCTTGACTTTTAATGGTGCTGTAATCCAAATACTTTCAGACTGTCCATCTGGAGCACACACATAGTCAGATAAAACAATTTACCTTTTTCTAAAGGCCAGGAAATAGAGCATGCCTCCTTTAGCACTGCCATGATTATTTCACGAACATGTTTACATTGACCTATGGGGCTTGGAAATCCTGATTCAGAGGAGACCAAGGAGTAAATTGTTTTCAAGACTCTCTAAATGCAAAGAAGAATCTTTCAGGAGTCACTAAGCCCTGGATGACAGAACAATCTACAGTAAACCTTGTCTTATGGTCAGAAAATCAGCAGCCCAACTTCCATGGGGCTTAAACAAAGATAAAGGCAACACTCTTATCTCACTCAGAAGCCAGAAATGAGCCACATGCATTGTCCTCATTAATATTTGTTTACACAAACAGCTGTTGACTTAAATGTTTGTGGGAATTATTAGCTCCAGTGGATGAAAAACTTCACCTGAATACAGATATATTGCCCTACCTATGAAAAAAAGGCATTTTGCCTCTCAAATGGGTTATTGACCTGCTAGCAGTGTGGTCAAGCACAACAAAAGCCACATCTGCTATATCAAAGCGGTATTGCCACTTTGAAAATGATGGGAATAGAGGGCACTAGGTGCAAATACAGAAGTCAGGTTGAGCCAATTTAAGAATTCAGTGGTGCTGAAAGAGATTATCACATTTCTTGTGGCTGCATATTGCCACCTCTCAGCTCCACACTTCAAATTAGGGGACCAGCTCCCCTCACTAAATGCAGAAAACTAATAAAAGTGAAGAGCTTATTATTAGAAGTGGACAGGAAGATTTGATTGCCAAGTACATTAAGTTTAATTTTCTTTTCTTTTGTCTCTCATATCTTTATGAGTCATTGTTTCAAGAAACCTAAATAGGATAATTTGGATTCATAATGAATTTTCTTTCCATATTTTCCTGGTTTCAAACAAGTGTTTTTTTCAGTACTTGTCTCACTTCTGGATGCTTAACCTGCAGAGCCATAGCCATCCTGTTAAACTTCTGCCACATTTCAGAATTTCACACTTGACGAGAGACTGCAGCCCAAGCTGACAGCCCTCCTTCCAGCCCGAAAGGCAGGATGACTTATTTGGTAAAGAAAGTTATTGCTGTCTGGCTTTACAGTACCCATGGTATTTTCACCTGGTGCTGCCTTTAAGCACAGATGCTGTCTAAAACTATCACAGATAATAAGTTCAGCTTCAGGTCAGCAGAATTATTTCTGCTTTGATAAAAGCCTTGTACTCCCACATCTGAGGTTCATGTACACCTTGTTTGATGCTAGAAGTTCCAGGGATCATACAGATAGCAGACAGCATGATTTGCATGAGGGATCTCTCAGTAGCATCACTCTGTTCCTAATCAAGCTCTGTGTGCATCTCAGTTCTGTGTTTAGCAAGGAGTCTGCTCTATGACTTCAGAAAATGAAGTTTGTTGAGGATTTACAGAAGCTGCGCTGTTTCTCAAGCATGCAAGAGTAGCGAGCTGAGTACTATTGTCATAACAAAGTTGCATTTATGTCTTCTGCTGTTGATTCAGCTCTGATAGCAGGCATGTCATTGTCTATCTGATTTCTGTGCCTCTCACACCAGCACTCACATGCAACCTCAATGAGTCTGCAGCACCTCCTGCAGAAGAAGATAGATGACCGTATTTTAGTGACAGGCACAGCTGTAGATCTGTTGTCTGGGAGGACTCACATCAGAAAAGATAGCAGGGCTTCATCTCATGCCAATGTATACTTTTTTGCACATCATACAAATACATATAGACTGCAGGCTAAAAAACACTCTGAGAAAGTCTGCAAAAGCAAAGTTTTGAAACCACAGAAAACACCAGTAGTGGGAAATTAACACTCTTCTGGACTTCTGCCTGCCTGCTAACTTTTTACAGCAGGTTTTCTCCACATTTGCTTATTACTAGGATTTATTTTACAGACTGTCCACAGTAGTTTCTTGATTCAGTGAGTGTCCAGAAAAAAATCTGATCTATTTTTTTTCTCATTTGAAAATGGCCTATACCAAGAACACTGTTGTGAGAAGCCATCTGCTGCTTTATTCTAGTATAACTAATTCAGCACTGAAATTTCCATTTTGAGACATGTATTGAAAATTCAATTAGAATAATTCTATAATAGAACTCTCTCTCTTTTTTTTCTTGAAAATTGTGCTTTCCCATCCATTCAGATGTTGAGGAGCAAAATAAAGCCTAGGTGGTGCTGAGTAGCATGCAGCCCAGAAAGCCAAACACATCCTGGGCCGCATCAAAAGAAGTGTGACCAAAAGGGCTATACTAAGGAATGTGGTGCATGCAGTAAGAAAATTTTCCAGCTTCAAACCAAACCAAACAGCCAAAGCCAAAATAAAACTGGACATCTGAATTTTAACTAATTGGTAAAAATGAGAAACAGTAAAATCACAGAATCACAGAATCATAGGGGTTGGAAGGGACCTCTGGAGATCATCTAGTCCAATTCATCTGCTAAAGCAGGTTCCCTAGAGTAGGTTACACAGAGAAGTGTCAAGATGGGTCTTGCATATTTCCAGAGAAGGAGATTCCACAGTCCCTCTAGGCAGCTAGTTCCAGTGCTCTGTCACCCTCACATGTTTTTCTTCATGTATGTATGGAACTTCCTGTGTTCCAATTTGAGCTGATTATCCTTCGTTCTGTCACTAGGTACCATTGAAAAGATCCTGGCCCCATCCATTTGACTCCCACATATTAGACATTTATAAACATTGATAAGATCTCTTCAGTCTTCTCCAGGCTTAACAGACTCCAGCCTCTCAGCCTTTCCTCATAAGCGAGATGTTCCAGGCTCTTCATCATCTTTGCAGCCCTCCACTGGACTCCATACTGTGATCCATGCTGTTCTTATGCTGGACAACACATATGTCAAACATTATGCTATTTAAAGGCAATCTTCAATTTGAACACACTTTCTAACAAGAAATTGAGCCTTGTCCGTTAATTAAAAACTGCATTACTTGAATACTATTATTTCTGGTTATTTTAGCCCTCAAAGAATGAGGTTTATAATCCATTCCTTCTCTCTAAATTCATATCAGGCTCTTAAAATAATTCTTCACGTTCACCCTTGTCTGAACTAGCTACTGTTATTGATTAGCAAACTTGCTTATTATTCTTCTGAAACTGAAATAAGCATGAGGCAGTTCGATAAATAAAGCAATTTCATGCTATGATAACACTGCAAATAAGAAAAAAGTATCTAGTTATGTGTCTGTCTGTGAGAGAAGGTTTTAACAGCTTCAACATACTGAAATGTATAAAATGACAAGCACATCTATTCTTAGCTCATCATGCAAACACAGACCTAAACTAAGGACTGTAAATTTACTGACTTAAAGACAAATGCACTTCTTATACTGGATAGAATTAGATTTACTAATTCACATGTTTTGTAGCTAATACCATTTTATGCATACCATTGTATGTTGTTTATCATATTTATAGCAGGTTGTATGGGAATTGCTGAATCATGGCCTGAACCTCTGATTGATCACCTGGGGCGAGCAGTGAGTCAGCCACGGGAGCA
>JAOWBP010002392.1:35400661-35412501 GCA_028571105.1 Tragopan temminckii | reverse complement strand
AACTTAGCCAAGCTTTTGGATATTTATAATATCTATATATCCATTGACTGTACAGATATTTATAATATCTATATATCTGTTGACTGTACACAGGTTAATACTAATGACATATATTTAACCTCCAATTATGAGAATCTTATTGCAAAATTTGTGTATTTTTCCTTCCATTCTTGTGCAGCTGCTGATTTCTAGCTAAATGAAATAGCCTACTTATAGATCACATCTCTAAATCATGAAGATGATTTTGGAAGTAAGAACATTGTGCCAGGTTTTCTAGCATGTTGCCATATGCACTGAGGAGAAGCATACTTCATTACATCAGTCACGTCATTAATAAAGGTACTGAATGATGCTGGAAGTTGAAGAGATCCCCAGAGAGCTCCACCCAATTTCATAGTGCAAGTTTGATAGTTGCTATCTGGAATGGCTTTCCAAGCAGTTTTTTACATAATTTGATAGCAAATTAATAAGGTTAGGATTACCAAATTGCTTATAGTAGTATTATGAGAGGTAAAATTCCCACTGAATTTGGAACTTTTAAATTTTTGGTTTTCCTTACATTCAAGGCCTGTCATTTCCCATAGCGAAAAGTGAATGACTATGCCGCTTTTTGTTCTTGCAAAAAGCATATTTGGTGCTAATCTTCTCCTTCTTATATTCTAGAACCACGTTGGGTATTAATCTTCTCTCTTAAATTCTAGGCAAATAAAGACTTTTTTTTTCTGTATCTGTTCTATTCTAGTTTTCCATTATCTCACTCTCCAGAATTTGAAATACAGTTATCTTTGAGATTTCTGATATTTCATCATGCTGTTTATCAAGCTCCGTGGATTTAAGAACATCTGAGATATTCCTAATCTGTTCTTTCCTAACTGAAGATCTGGGTGCTGAAATACTAGATAAAAAAGTGAATTAAAAGATTCTGTTTTATCTTAAATACTCAGTTGTTATATTCCTTATTTAGGGAGTTTTTCATGGTATTTATCTATTTGTAAAACTATATGGCAAGCACTGTATATAGTAATGAACAGATATACGGACCATGCTATTTGATGGATAAATACTGTTCCTTTTAATGCTGTGACTATGCTCAGAGGGAAGAGGTATGTGCACAGACATGCACAGATTAGCTATGCAATTTGAAAACACTTTTACTGAGCAAGAAAATATGTCTTGCCTAATTAAAGTTATGGAGATAACAGGTACCCATGATTCCAAAACATTATCCCATTCATGATGCATTAGGTAATTAACGTGGTCCTGAGTCATTCTTGAATTTGCAACTTGTTAAGAACCCTGTCATATGGTCCTAATCTGGCACTGGACTTCAGTTTAGCTATTATGTTTCCATTTAACATCGTATTTGCACTAGGGTTCAAATTTACAAACCTCAATGGAAGCAATTTTTCTTCTGCTTTATATGGCATCTGAGACTTATTTTTTAAATTGTGTTAAAACTTCACCATTAAAATACATAGCGTAAGTGATTACTGAAGTTCAAAGATTTATTAGAATTTTTCCTTCATGCCTTTTATAAGAGAGCAGTGGTGTCTAAAGCTTCCTGATCTTGCAGAACACATCTGATCACCTGAAGGAGACTAGACTATCAAACAAGACAGAACTCTTCTCAGCTTCTGTACCTTGTTCCTAGTCTCTGAATATCTCTATAGGAACCACACTAACAGCTCTTCACTTGGTTGGCATTTGACATCCTTTTTTGTAATGTCACAAACATTTGGCATAGAAAGCAGACTGATGGATAGCGGGAAGTGTAGAAACCTGCTGTGGATTTATTTCTACAATTTCTTCTTTCTCAGCAGGTTTTCTTCAAAACAAAGATCTTTCTATAAGCAGTTGGATTTCTTCTTTTTAAAGCTGTATAAGTTCTATTCATTTGTAAGAAAATCAGAAGGTCCTAACTGTTCTTGACTACCTATTCAAGATTAGCTTCTTAGGTTTATTTATAAATGGAAAGGTTAATAAAAAGGGTTGAAGGGACAGGGCTTTTTTGACAAGAAGTACAAGTGATTAAGTTTTAGAAAACATTGCCAGGTTACCAAAGTGAGGTTCTAAGAAAAAAAAAATATTTAGAAAAAGTTCCTTTTTTATGATAACATCATGTAGACATATTTCTGAGGAAAAAAGATCCAATAAAAGAAAAGAATCAATAACAGAACACTCTGCCTTCCCTTCCATATATGAATTCATACTCATATTTTTCCTTATGCATCTATATAAATTTATTTGCATGAAATTTTACCAGCAAAGAAGGGGAAATTCATAATGAATTGCTTCCCAATGTGTACTGGATTTATATCTCTTAATAAAATAAGTAGAATGATAAATATTTGAAAAACGTTTTTTGTAAAGCAAGAAAACAGAAAAGACAGACAGAACAGAAGCATCTTATCTATACAACTCACAAAGAAACTAGAAGTGTTACAAAGAGGTGGAAATCCTTCAGAATAGTCAAACAGAAAACTGAGATGCAGAAAATCACTCAAGTACTTAATAGAAGCAATTAGCAACCTTTAGGACTTTACATTTGCACTGATGATATCTCACAAGAGTATGGCTTTGGATTTTTTTTTTTTTTTTTAAGATAATTATTTTGTTTCTTTGTCATAAGCAGACCTCAAATACAGTCAGAGCTTACTGGTTACATTTTCCCTTACAGGGAACACACGCAGCCATTGAGATCACTTCTTTTTTACTGCTAGCAGTAATCCCTTCCCAGTGAGACAACTGCACATTACCCCAACGTGTAAGCTTCTTGCTAGGGTCTTGTGCCCTGGAGAGATGTGATCACCATCACACTCTTACAATTCTGTTCCCAATTCCACGGTATAAATTCTACATCACTTCAGAAAGTAGCCTTATCTTCCTCTACTTCTGCTTCCTTCATATGTTAAAAAGGATGGCTGGGAAAGGAAAAAAGCAGCCACTTTTGTTGACAAAACTCTTGCCCCTGGTTTTTGATGCTACTCATACTTGAATAGTTATTGTTAGGTTCATCATAAAGAGTTTCCTCATGTATAAAAATTTGAAGGACTGTTCTATAGATCATAAAAATATGTACTCAATTACTTCAAATAACACTTGGGGAACTGCATGCAAATGGTGCATAAATTGTTCAATGAATCAAGCCAAAGTTGCTTTCAAAATCAGATACCTGATGGTAACTGACATAAACAAGCGCATACACACTGTTGAGAAGGGAAATCTTATTACTGCAGAGTAGTTTTCATCTGCACTTTAAATAAAACAGGGATTTTAAACAAAGCCATTCCAAACATGCATCTGCAGCAATTTTATTATTAAAACTGGTAGTGGCTCAGGGACAATCAATGTACTTGATGTCAATATTATTTTGATTTAAATTACAGTTTACTTGTACAGCATATAGACCTGTAGAATAGCTTATTCTTCATTGTAAATGTTTCCAAGAAGCTTACTTAAGCTGTGTATATCATAATCTGTAAATCAAAGGCCTGAGCTTTTGCAGAGCTCCAAAAGACCAACTTCACGAAGTTGGAATTTTCCTATTGTCCCCTGCTAAGAGGTGTATTATTAGTATCAAGATATCTAAAATGCCTTTAAAATGCATTTTCACCTTGTCTTGTATTTATTATGATGTTTTTAAAAACAACAATAACAGTATGAGTTCACTAGGGGTTTTTGTATTTATTTTTTTATTTTCAAATTCTGATTCATTAAATTTTAGCCCAGACTCAAATTCTACTGAATCAGTGCAGATTTTTTTTCCCCAGTTGATTTCATTAATAAATTCTTAATTGCAGGCTCATGACATACAACTGGACCCTCACAGTTTAGGACTTTTTCAAAGTGAAGCCAATTTTAAAGCTTTTGCTCTTTTATATGGAAGACACCAAGATCTAAATATTGAGACTTCATTCTCATAACCTGACCAGCACGGAATAAAAGGAGGCATAAGTTCCTGTTGGTTCTTCCCTTAGAGTAGGTACATTAGAGTAAGTACATTATTCTCTCACTGCATATGGAAGGTGCTGTTGGAGGAGGTGGTGAGCATCCATGAACTTTGGCCCTCACAACCTCCATCCATGCTTGTGCTCTGCTGGGCCTCCTGAAAGTTCCCATGGAGCAGCACTTGCTCTGGCAAAGGGAGAGCTCACTTCCACCTCAGGCACCATATTTCTTCCCTAGACCTGTGAAACACTGTAGATAATGAGGCCCTAATAGGGGCTTACGATATCATATTATTCCTATTCCATCAGTATGAAACACCCTATGCTTGTGGATGACAAAATACCCAATAGTCTTCAGTGCTCCCCTGAGAGAGATTGGTGAAGGCAGGCAGATTGAAATTTAAATGGTTGTTCTTAGCCACCAAGTTATTTGATGGCTGTACAAGGGGCACAGTATTTATGTCAATCTCATAGCATAATATGTTGATACTTCAGTCTGCAGAGCAGAGGAAAGGAGAGAAGAACTACACTCCTTTAAGACAGGGGCTACTGATATTATTTTCACTACCGCATTATGAGAGTACATTAGCAAAGAAATTCAGCATCTGAATATAAAGAAGAAATAAAATTCAGTCAGTACAGAATAAAATAAATATTAGTACTGTTATCAACCATCATTATAAACCTTGCCAATCACTAGACAGAGTAGAGGTCTCTAAATATAGTTTTGATGTCTAGCCTGCTCAAGACTGATAATTGCTTCTGAAGGCAAATGAATCCAAAAATGTGTTTTCCACCGTGTACTTTAAATCATGACTCTTCAGTTTACAAACAGTATCTGACTGGACCTACTCCTTTTTATAATGCAGTTCAAAATAATTCACATCCTGTGGGAGAAATAAAAGCTCTTTTTATTTTTTCTCTAAAAGTATTCTTCCGGACATTACTTCAAAAATATCTCAATACCTTGCAATTGAAAATAAGTGGATATAGGTTGCACCTATTACGCCATCAAATGATGCTTTATACCACATTTGTCTTTTTATGCCTCTGTTTATGCATGGAGCAAGCTCCTCATAAGCATATGCAAAGGCATTGCATTGTCCACCTTTAAATTTCTCCTCGTGACTAGCTTCTGTCATAATGCCTATTTAAACTGACTGGGAGCAAGCAGCTCTGATGCTGCATCTATATTATTTTGCATCTCCCTCAACACAAACCTCATTTTTATATTTAGCTGTTGTCCATTGCTACTTCCATAGTCATTACTGAGGCCAGTACTCCTATATATTCTGATGCAAAAAGTTCTGGTTCAGTGAATATTATCATAAATTATGATAACAGTAGTACCAGTAGCAGCAACCATAGTAGGAGTAGAAGAAATAAGTATACTAGCGCTATTTAATAAAAATGTACTTGAGTCTCTCTTTTATAGATGGGCTACTGAGGTACAAACATGGAATAACTTTCAGTGATGTCTAATGGCAAAGACATAGCTAAAAATCCAAGCATTCACACACAGAGACTTTTCAAAGTTTTGAAACATAAGGTGGATGTCCTGAAAACTCTAGCCCAAAAGTACCAGATGCTGCACCCTTGGGAGAAATGTAAGACTTGTATATTTGTAATAAGGCAAAAGCACATTTGGACACAACTGATTAAAGTACCTAGCTTTTCGTAAAAGGTGAGTGCCTTTGGAAAACAGTGTGCAGTTGGAGACCAAAGAACTACATGGTACACAGTGTACAACATCCACTACTCTGGATGTTGCATCTTTGTGGATGTGTGAGGTGGTGTTATAATGCATCCATAGTACATATAGCATCTCAGTTGACATGTTATGCATGCTAATAAAAGGTAGAGAAATGCTTCAGAGAAGGGAGAGCACAGAAGTGCATTTCCACTTCAACAGGATATATCTCAAAAAAGGAGTACAAACCAGATAAGAAGTACTTCTGCACCACATCTTAGATCTCTGTTTCTTTGAGCGTACACCAGAGAATCATTTTTGTATTAATTATTCACTCATGGATGCACCAATCCCTTCTGACAGAATTAACAGACACCTCTTGGCATTCAGATCAGCGCATTAACCACTATACATGGTTTTACCTTTGTTATCTCATATACAACTTGGTAGAGAGAGACCACTTGCTATATTGTCAGTTACACGAGGACAATTTCTGTCCTTTCATTTAATTTTGAATACTTTATCAAATTTAGTGATATAGTGGATTCAAATGTGCTTAGCTCCACGAATGGAATCCTGCTAATGCAAAAGCTCACACACTAAACTTCAGACCTCATAGGATTTAAGATCTGTCTTTCATGACCAAGTCTTAAGGCAAGGAGATGAACTTTGAACACTCTGTTAGGGTAAAGTTTTTCTCAGGTTAATCTTTTTTAACAGCTTCATAGAAAATACAGTATCTCCCTGTTTTGTTTTGTTTTTTTTTTTTAAATTATTTTTTTATTTTTTATTTTTAATGTATTTTTGGCTACTATTTAGAATAGAAGAATTTAATCAACCTTTACATGAAAAAAAATGTTCAACCCTCAAGCCAAATATTTCCAGCTGTATCTAATGGCATTGCCAGATCACTGACCAGTGAATTTACAATCCAGAAATTGTTCTCATTTTCAAGCCTCATATGTCACAACCCAGCAAAACACTGTGGTATAACTATATGGCTACCATGCAGAAATTCATGCTTTCCTGTGATTTGAAAGCTTAAATTGCTCCTCTGGTTAAAGAAGACAGCAGTGGTATCTTTATCAAGCTGTTGGATGCTTCATCCAATTGCCTCAGTCCCTGGCAAAATAGCTTGAGGCTAGACAGGTATATTATTCTTTACAAACAGATGGTGATGCACACAGGAGATATGAGAAACATACATTCTCAACAAACTAATGGATCTCTCTAGAATGCCCAATTTCTTATGATTAAACAAAATTTCTGCTACCCTCTATTAACCCACCATTAGAAGTACAGTATTTGTACACCGGCATTAATACAAAGGAGTTTTATTTTCTGGGAAATAAATCCTTTTGTGTGTAATAGGTATTTTGGAGGAAAAGAAATTTCGAGAATTAATTTTGAAGGTTTTCATTAAATAAAGGTTAGTTACTAGTGCCTGAAATTCATAGTTTTGAAGGTGCAGTATCCTGATGTTACTTTTGGTATTAATAGTATATATATATGTATTCTTTCTGCAAGCATTTTCAGATTATCAGCTTGCTGTTTCATTGTCCAGCAACCTATATGCACTTTCCTCTTCATAGAATCACAGAATTATAAGGTATGGAAGGGACATCTAGTCAAACCCCTCTGCTAAAGCAGATTCTCTTGACTAGGTTACACAGAAAACCATCCTGGTGGATTTTGAATATCTCCAGAGAAGAAGGCTTCATAGCCTCTCTGTGCAAATTGTTCCAGGGCTCTGTCACCCTCACAGTAAAGAAGTTTTTCCTCATGTTTGTGTGGAACTTTCTATATTTCAGTTTGTTCTCATTGCCCCTTGTTCTGACACTGGGCACCATTGAAAAGAGCCTGGCCCCATCCACTTGATTCCTGCTTATTAGATGTTTATAAGCATTGATAAGATCCCCTCTCAGCCTTCTCTTCTCCAGACTGAACATTCCCAGGTCTCTCACTTTCCAGGCCCCCAATCATCTTTGCAACCCTCCACAGGACTCTCTCTTGAAGTTCTCTATCTTTCTTGAACTGAGCAGCCCAGAACTGGATGCAGTATTCCAGATGTGGTCTCACCAGGGCAGAGTAGAGAGGGAAGATCATCTCCTTTAACATGCTGCCATGCCCTTTTTAATACACCCAGGATATCACTGGCTTTCTTGTCCACAAGGGCATGCTGTTTAATCACGGTCAACCTGTTATCCACTAGAACAATCCAGAACAAATCTGTCCCACTCCACAGAGCTCCTTTCCAGTTGGCCTAATATGCACTCTAATCTGCACTGTTGCATGCGGTTATTTCATTCCAGCTGTAGGACTCAACACTTGTCCTTGTTGAACCTCACATCAGGTTCCTCTCTGCCCAGCTCTGCAGTCTGTCCAGGTCTCACTGAATGGCAGCACAGCCTTCTGGTGTATCAGCCACTACTCTCATCTTCACATCATCAGCAAACCTGCTGAGGGTGCATTCCATCCCTCTACCCAGGCCACTGATGAAGATGTTGAAAAAGACTGGACCCAGTACTGATCCCTAGGGAACACCATTAGCTACAAGCCTCCAACTGTGCCTCTGATCACAACTCTCTGAGATCTGCAGCCAGTCAGTTCTCAATGTTTCTCATTGTCCACTCATCTATCTTAAGCTACCCACAAAGACGTTATGGGAAACAGTGTCAAATACTGTGCCTGTTCCTGAGGCTACTTTCACCTCTCTGTAGAAGGCCTCACCAATTTCCTCCTCGTGATTAGGCAGCCTGTAGTAAACAACAATGGTGTCATCCATATTAGCTTTGTCCCTTAATTCTCACCCATAAGCTCTCCACTCATTTGTCATTCATTCCAGGGAGATTTCGATACATTCCAGTTTTCTCTTACATAAAAGGCAACTCTAGCACCTCACCTTGCTGTCCCACCATGTCTTTGTTATTGTAATGAGATCATGGTCCTGCAACTGCACATGGATCTCTTCCACTTTACTTCCCTTGCTGTGTATTGGCATACAGGCACTTCAGGGAAGTAAAGGGAGCATAAGATGCAATTTTTCCTAGAGGGATACAAGAAAATCCCCCGTAGCTATGTCTGCCCTTGAGGTGGCTGGCCTTCTGGCTCATGTCATGGGAAGCAGTGAAGGAACATTTGCCACTGTTCTGGTTGACCTGGCTTATTCTCCAGTTGGTTGCAATGATGTGAGCATTGCGATTTAGGACCCTACACCCAACTACTTCAGCCTAAAGCCTGTCTCACTAGGTCAGATAGTCTGTTGCTAAAATTTGCTCTGCCTTTTCTAGTCAGGTGGATCCCATTCTTCCCTAATAGGTTGTAATCTTCATAGAAATTTCTATTATCACGAAAACCAAAACCCCTGCGCAAGCAGAAGTCACATAGCTAGGAAGTGATATCCATTATATATCTATTTCTGGCTTTCCTCTTTCCTCCAACTGGCAAAACTGAAGAGAAGATAATGGGCACCAGCGTTCTTCACTTACACTCGCAGGGGTTTATAGTCTTTTTTGATTCTGTCTAAGTTCCAGCTTCCATTGTCATCCATGCTCACACGAAAGAGCTATAGTGGATAGTAGTCCGAGCTCTTGACAAGGTGATCCTGGATCTTGGCTCCTGGGAGGCAGCAAGTCTCTTGAGACTCTGTCAGACTGGCAGAGAGGAGCCTTGGGGCCTTTTAACAGGGAGATGCCCACTACAAGCATGCGGTGTTTCTTTTTATGATATCCACTGGAGGCTACTGGTATGGTTTCTTCTTGTCAGTCATGGTCCTGGGTGTCATGGGTGTCTATAGCTGTAAGAGTTTTGTTTCCCTTTTTGGAAGTGAAGCTGGAGATTGGGGACTGAATTGAAGCCCTGCCTTTGTGGGCCACCATAGTAATTGCCAAACAGATAGCTATTGAAGGTGTATCAATATTTCTTTCCATCTCAACGTATTTAAAAAAAATATGCATGGTATGTCAATGAGTCCTAGCACAACATTTTGTATCATAATCACACTACTAATGCCAGCTCTGATGTTCAAAATAAGCATTTTGTGGCTAAATCCACTACTTGCTTTTTGTAAGAGTAACTAAACTTCAAAATGACTGAAAAACCTAGAGAGCACAACAGAGAGAGAAAAAAACATACAATCTCTACACATTTGCATTTAAATTATCAATTTAGAATTTTGATTCTTGTATTTGGTTAGAAATTCACGTAGAAAGGAAAGTAAATGATGACTAATTTCTTCTTTACAAATGCCTCTTTACAAAGATAATGAAGCATAAGGGCATGCAGAGATCTTGTTCCTCATGTTAGTTATTATTTAGACTATTAAAAGTAGCAAAAAAGGAAGCTAGTAACTACCCCTCAACTCTAGCAATGTTGCCAGCACAATCAGATGTCATAATTAAAAAAAAAACCAAAAAAACAAAAAAACAAAAAACACACTATTTTATTATTATTGCAAGTTAATATTTAATACTAGCATTGTAGTTTTTTGGTATTTTTTATGGCTTATAGTAAACTTTGTAGTATGCTCAGTATGGTTTTATAGTAACAATTAGTCTAGATTATAAGGAGTAATAATTTAGCAAAATCTACACTGTTTCTACCTCTGAACATTTTCTCTGACTGAGAAGATGAAGGTCAAACTGGACAGTGCCTTTTGTTAATGAAAACATATTGCTGCATTTGCCTGTTTATAACTGCTTATAGTATTGCTAATACTAACCCCAGTTAGGGACCAAGTACTTCCTAGCATCTTTCATAGATTTTTTTGTCTATGTCTTTCAAGAACTTGCAGTTTATAGCACTGAAGATCTCTATGAAAGATGAAAATATGGGAGGGAGTAAATATGTAATAGCATACTGTGGCTTGTTTCTCCCTGTTGGTCAACATGGAATTAAAACAAGTAAAGGAAGCATATACTATTGCTACCAAGACTGAAGTGATGACAGCATTTCATTACCAAGATACCTGCAGAATGTGGCATACTTCAGTATTTTTCAAGATCTGGAGATCTAAGGGGAAGGAAAACACTTATACTGTTAGACAGTTTCCTTTTTTTCATCTAAATAAAAATGAATTTGCTTGTTTATGGCTTTTCTAGAACCTACGGTTTCATGTATTCTTAAGGAAACAGATGATAAACAGTATTAAGTATTACAATTAAGAACAGAGTGATTTATCTTCTGCCTTATAAAATATGGATGACATCATTCCTCCAGCTGCTCAGAATGAGAAATGTCAGTTGGTAACATTCCTTGCCAAATGTGTCCAGCAAGCACAGATGAAGAGTGGAGCCTTCATCACAATCCTCTTCCCTCTGAGATTTTGGACTGTCTTTTAGATGAACACAGTATGGCCTAGGCCTTCGCATAATTTCAGGGGATACATCTAGCCAGGAGGAAACTGAGCCAGGCAGCAGCCACTCAATGGCACTGTTCCATGGAAAATTGGTAGATAATTCACCAGAAAATTCACTGGAAGTAAATGCTGATTGGAGATGCAGTACTTCTAGCTTCTTGTCTTCGCTTACATTAATATTTGCCCATCGTGTGCATGCATGGTGAGGGAGTAAATAATTATAGCTAGGCCACCCATGCTACTATCGCTTATGAATAAATTTTCTTGCTAGGGAAAGAAGCCAGACAGCAGCAACAGGAGCCCAGAACTCACTCATTTGGTCCTGAAATTTGCAGGAGATTCATTGCAGATCTTTATGTTAGAAATGAGTGTGGACATGATTTCTTGTTCCCAGCCACATACAAGGATTTGCAGTAAGTCTCTAACCCGTCAACATGAAAGTGGTCAGATGTATCTTGATGCACAAAAAGGAGTAGGAATCATGGTACTATTAGATAATATATTACTTCTAGTGAATGCATTCAGAAAGCTGAAGATTAATTTTTCCATGAAGTTCCAAGACCCAATTCCCCCTACTATATAGTAACCAAATTATTTTTGGGAAAAACAAAAAACAAAAAACAAAACAAACAAACAAACAAAAAAAACCTGTTTAAATTTCTGAGTAAAAAAAAATCAATACAGATTTTAAGCCAAACTCAAGTTAATTTCAGGAAAGTATTTTCCATTGATTCTAACGGTCTTCACAGTCCAGATTTTTTTTTCTTCTTTTTTAATGTAGTTGCGTTCTCTATTCACAAGCCTATCTTCTCAATAGCCAGCAATTATTAAGGTGTACTTATTGTGC
>JAOWBP010002392.1:35378236-35396123 GCA_028571105.1 Tragopan temminckii | reverse complement strand
GGGGTGTCAGAAATTCCTTTCCTAGGTTTCAAGTGAAATTTGATAACTGCTCTTGTTTTTTCAAGTAAGTGCATGTGTAATAATGTGTAACAGTCACAGACAAAGACAAAATAAGTTCCTCTAACAAAGCAGATTTCCTGGTCTTGATTCCTTTCAACTAGCTTTGCATTCTCCTGTTGATTGATTGACTCTGCTTCGTACTTTCAAATCTTACAGGTTATTTACTGCTCCTTTCACTAGAGTTGCTAATTCTATTGCTGTGGGGTGAGGTAAGCTCCTTTCTCCCACCAGTAATCTCTGTTACTGTTCCTATTACAACACCACAAGCCAATCTGTTCTCCACTTTTAAACATCCAAACTATCTAGCTAAATGCCATTACTCTTTTTAAGATGAATAGGTTTCATTATCCCTTCTGTACATTGGAACTCATTTAATTTTCATAACAACACAAAAATAGGGTGTGGGAGAGTCTCACTTCAATAAACAGTAAGAAACAATGGGACTTAATCCTGTCTGCATGTCCCATAATATTCCACATGATGTTTATGATTCTTTTGTCTCCCAGATTTCAAAAGGAAAGAAAACACCAAATAAACCTTTCCTTCATACTATTTGGACAGTTTTATCTGATATGCAGTGAGTAAATATACCATACACTTATGTTCACATTGCTTTTGACCCCATCTTATAGAGAATAATTTCATTTAAAAATTGCTGCATTTTGAATATTAAGAATAGCATGCTATACAGAAATATGCAGTGCTTCTTTACAAAGACTGGACCTGCTACCTTATCTCCTGTTTTCCTGTTCCAAGTTAAAATAAAAACCTATAATGTTGAAAGCATGTGGCTTTTTTTTTTTTTTTTTTTTTTTTTTTTTTTTTTTTTTGGTACTCTCCTTCATTTGATTACACTAATTGCATTCCCAAAACTTCCCCTCCAGTTGCAAAAGCAAATTCTACCTTTTCTTTTATTTGTAGTTTAAACTTGCTGCTTTTTGGAAACCTTGTACCACAACCAGCACAACCAGCAGTATTTTGTTTCTAGAATAACTCAGTCTTGTAAAGCTAGCCAGTAAGGTCATTGGGTCCTCTGGGAAGAGTTCTGATAATGCTGCATAAACCATTATCAGATTATAAATTCCCAGTGACACAAATGCTTTTCCTTCCATAGTCCTTAGCTGTGCAATTTGTGCAGCAGACAACATAATGATCTTTGGTATATTATATATAGCATACCATATACATATTACAAAGTGACAACGTTGAATAAAAAGCTCAGTGTACTTACTTTTTGCACCACATCTCCCAACTGCATTATAGACATTTGTGTGTTATTTTTATTTTCTTCTAATAAGGGGTACAAAGAGTAGGAAATAAGTAATAACATACCCTATATAGTTTATTTTTTAGATATACGACACCTGCACCTGACCGAGACTTCTCTCCAGCTCAAATATTTACAGAATCAAACTTCACCACTTTTTATCTCTGTTGGCATCTATCCACCAGCTTATCTTCAGAACTTTAAAAATTACTATTAAGCTAGATTTGCTTAAAAAATACCTTCCTGCTCTATCATAACAGTTTATTTCCAATTTACAAGCAGTACACAGAAAAAGGAGCTGTGCTTCTAATCTCCATAGACTATATCTGACTTTAAAACTCAAGCCTTCATAAAGGCCAGGTAGCAAAACATTGGGCTATTCTAATATTCCATAAGAAAAAAAAAAAAAAAACAACAGGCAGTCTATAGAATTTTTATTTTTCGTTTTCTTACAGTTCAAGGGGCTCAAAAATATTTTCTAAAGGCGTGCATGCACAAAAGTCCATCAGGGAATTATGTTCTCCACAGTTAAGTCCCTGTGCACGGAAGGATACTGTTAAATGCCTTCCAAGCCAGTTATCATTAAAGTACTGCTCAAAACACATGCGCGGGGCTTTGTTCAGTGCACTGCAGTTACCACAGAACTTCAACCGTCTCAATTTCATGCTGATCAGCAATACATCAATCCTCAGATTTCTCATAATACCCATCATATTCCAAACTCTAGAGTGCTGCCAGTAACTACAGTTTTAAAAAATAAAAATTGCCAAAATGTTTCCTGTCATCTTCATAAATGAGGACTTTTCCTATAAAATTACATTGGCCTTTGGCCAGAGATAGGCAATGATTATCACTGGAGCATTGACAGGTTTGAATTTCATTCTTTCACAATATGGTCTGGCTAGAAAGGAAGGGTATGTGACGTGGTAACATTGGTTCTCATGACACACAGAACATGCTTCTAGACCTGCAGCATAAGCTGAAAAATCATAAGTTAGTTTCTCTTTCTTGCATATATTTCATGTATATATAATAATATATTTTTAAATCCTAAGTTTCTTCTGTATCTTCTGTATCTTGTCACTGTCTTGAAAACCAGACTTGACATAATAAGAGAAACATATTTTAACAACTGGTAAGGAAAAGTAGCCTCATTAAAACTTTGTAATAGCCACTAAACATCTGTACAGATTTGTAAACTTTCATCTATATATAAGTTACACAAGTGTATGAGGAATTGTGCACTACTTTGGATGTGACTAGTGTGTAACGCACACAACGCTTATAGTGAAACTTGTATCCATAGATCCTTGAGATTACACCAGAAGTCTGCAAGAGTTTGTAGGAGCCAGATTTACATTTAAATAAGGGAGAGCCTTACAAAGAAAATACTGTTTTCATATCTACATTTTCCACCCTGCATCTGATGGAGAAACAAATAATTCTTTTTAATCTCAAAGGTATTATTTAAAACTTAAATATATAGTTCATTCTAGGAAGTTAGTTGAGATCATATTTCCTTCATAAATAAGAAATCAGAATGTAAATGTCAGTGGCATTATTATTATTATTACTACTACTACTGTTTCCAGGGACAGAAGGTTTACTGTCCAATATAGTTAGAATTACACTGCTTACATTGCTATGATATACCTCTGATACTTCTATGGTAATCCACAAGGAAAGCTATCATCTTGAGAGCCTGGCCTATGAAGCAAAAAATAAATAAATACTGCCCAGTCGTTGGAGACACAAATTGGACATTTCAAGTTTTAGGCATCTGGTTTTGCTACAGAAATCACAAAATCTGCAGAAGAAATCTTTAAAAGTAGGAATCTGCATTTTTCTAGTTATGAGGACATGGCAAGTCTGTCTGTTTCTGCAAAAGGTGTTATTTTAAAAGACAGCGTGTGTCTGTTGCTACAGGAACACCAGAGAAAACAGAATGGGAACCTTTTCACTGTAGCATGACTTATAAGAGAATGGAGCACATTATTTCCATGACCAGAATGAACAGGAAGAACTTTTTTTCCATGTGCTTCTCTTATTTTTCATTATAGTTGACATTTATGAGAGTTGTTGTAACTCCTGAACTACCTATTGGAGTGAGTGGTAGAAGATTAGACTTTACTGTTTTCTATTATGTAGACCTAGAAAGACGAAAATGCATGAGAAATTGGAATGACGTAGCAGTTGCTTGAAGGCTGAGATGGTGTTCCAGGTAGCACTGTCAAACAAAACACACGCTCTCTGTATGTATTTCAGAAATTCTTTACATGGTGATATAAACTATATATCTTTCTTGTTATTTTGATGTTTTGCAATTTCTAATGTCGGAGTGGGAATAGGATGCAACCTGTGGTTGATGTTTCCAGCATGTTTACTGATACAGCTGCATGTTCCCAGCATGTTTAATGGCACAGCTGCTCCCAAGAGTCCATTTGTTTAGGATTCCAAATAAGTTTTTGCCAGGCACAGTCAGTTTAGAGTCAGTGCCATTACTTTAACAGCTTGCCCAGAACGAAAGTGGGAGAAAAATTGGCTTCGGGATGGTGTGTTACATGTTAAAAACTGTCACATGGTAAAGATAAAGTACACATTTTGTAATTCTGTTCTTGTTTTAAAAGAGAGCCCTAGACATATAGATTCCTTACTGTCAGATAAGGGCATGTCAGATTACTTATCTCACTCATTAACAGAGTTATAGTAATTATGATATCCTTCCTAAATATATATGAAATTTAATCTGGATCTAATTAATTCATTTTGATGTAACTACAGTAAGTGGCAACACATGGTCAGGATGTAGAAAGCTGGAGCTTATTTTGGAATAATCAGTGTTTGAGGATCCATTTATCAGAGTCTATTAGCAGTAAGTATTACTACTGTAAGCATAAACTACCTATCAGAACTCTTCTCTAGTCTGTTAAACCTCATTTAGGCATGCATGAAACTTGCATTCATTTTGGGTATGCAGGACTGAATTGCTAACAGCCTCTGACTTAGACACTTTTTCTAAAGAAGGCAAAGAGAAAGTTTTGCCACCAGCCTACCCTTTGTATTTGGAAGACAACACTGAGGCAGATGTGTTTCCAGAGATTTTTTTAATCTGACCATTTGTGCCAGTTTTCTACTTGCCTGATGTCACTAGAGCAACTAAAAGCAGTTGGATGGATTACCAGGATCTGAAGCCCCTAAGTAATGAATCCTTCTTGCTCTATGAGAGCCAATTTCCTTGGACAATTTCCTTTGCTATTATTCCTTTCTTTCTTTTCAGTTTGTTTTAAGAGTGCCAAAGTTATGATCTCAATATAATATAAGCCCTTCAGATAACAGTTTCAGGATTATGAAGAGTAGTTGAATGACTAGTCATGGAGCCAAGTGTCTTGTCTGGTGCTAAATCAACATTTCAGGAATATTTTTTTTTCCCTGATGTTATGATTCACACATTTCACATATGGCAGAATCTCCCTAAATCCTCCCTGCTGTTTAGTCAGCCTCCATACAGACCACTACTCCTACCCTATCAATCAGACAGGAAAATTTTTTTTTAAATCTACTGTCTTTGTTCCCTTCATGGTGATTCTATAGCTTCTTTCCAGTGCTGCAGTTGTCACTTAAATAGAGGAACTTGTTCTTTACAGTAACATAAATCAGCAACACATTTGTTGACTTTAGCTGAAGTTATTTCTCAGTCTTATAAGTGGGTGGAAAGAAAACCACAGCCATGTTACAGCACTCTAATAAAGGTACTTCAAGGTCTCCACAGAGATCAGGACACACAAACATTCAGTAAAAGGACAAACGGGAAAAAATATCCATCTGCTTCACCTTTTGCTGCAGAGGATTTGGCAGTGCACTAACTCATTGTGAAAGCCATGCTGGAAGGACAGTGTTTAGAAATTGTAAGCAAAAGACAGACTATTGTAAGAGCCTGTTGTCTATCACAGTAGCTAGTAAATTGAATGAAAGAACAATATATGACAGTGACTAGGTCACCCCAAAAGTAAAGCCACCCATTTATTTCCATGGAAACTACAGCAGATACAAAGAGCACAATAACTAGCAAATAGATAGAGGAAATTCTCAGCTACAAAACACCATTTTTCAACACAGTGACCATCATTAGCTATGCACTTCTGCCAGCAATGAACAAGAGCCGCGCTCATAACATTCTGCGCCAGTGGAAGTGACCCACTGCTCACATCCACTGTTTGGTCTCCATAAACATTCAGAAAGTAATAATAATAATAAATGTCAGCGAGTGCCGTATTTTCTTCATGGACAAATCCAGTGACACACCTTTGTTTCATACGTCAAACACCATTTTGTCTACCAACATCTGCATCTGACAATGCTGGCCAACATAATAAAATAGTAGGCATTACTTTTGGAGCAAACCTTGTAGTATTAGCCAAGATTTAATGGAGTAAAAAAGGATGGAACTAACACAAAACAGGTGAAAAAATTTACATCAAGATATACTTGCTCTATATAGCAAGATACATAGCATAGATACAAATGACCAAATTACATCCTTGTCACTGAGCAGGCATGCATATTCATATGAGTAGCTGAATGACTACATGTTTCAATTAAAAGAAAATACTTTCAGCTGTGTTTAAGCTAAAGAAAACTGAATAGAAATCACAATATACTTGATGTGTGCTGAAGAAACAATTTTCTATTTTAGAAAACCTTCACATTTCTCCCCATCTCCAGTGCTTTTCTTCATATCTTACACACTAGGATCATTCTTTGGGAGACACATGATGTTAAGTCATGATCTATATATTTTCTGTAATTCTTATATGTAACTCTTACTTGGGGGAGACTGTCAAGTTCTTCAGTTGAGCACCCCTATCACTGCTGGATGAGGAGGGACAGAAATATGAGGGGAAAGGACATCCATGCGCCTCCTTAATTTCTACAGCTACTAACAGAAAACATACACCACCTCTCAGGAGATTGTTCCTCCATTTTTCCATCAAAATGGTGGACACACTGAATAAAAATTCAAATGGTAGACAAATCATGCATTAGACTGCCTGTCTTACTGAGGTAGTGATAAGTTTTAAAGGAGATCTGTTTGTGACTTGATTCTCAAATCTCCGCGGATGCTGCTGAAAAATCTAAAAGGTTGGAAATCTCAGTCCGTGCCTTCATGTCAGAATCTGAAAGGCAGCTTCAGTATACAGACTCACAAAAATGAGGTTTTCAGGCTTGTACAACAGCTGCCTGTTGGCCTGCCTGCATGCTGCAGTGTGGAGAAAGCAGCTACCAAATTGGGGAGCTCATGAGTCAGCTGGCCCGGGGAGCTGGGCACCCAGAAATGTCTCTGGCCTGGATTAAGACATATGGCGGTCATAATCTGTGCATTTCTCTCCATTTTATTTAGTGGCAAACAGCTCTGAACCTAGCAAAAGTTAAATTGATTTCATTTGATAGCTGTTGGAGTCCCAGACAGTGCATGCTGTCCATCTGCTGTTCTTTATACCAATCATGCTTGTTTCTTTTTCATCCTAGCTTGTCTATCCCCACACTGAATCTTTTTCCAAAAAAATAGTTTGTCTTTAGAATCTGTCGCCTGTTATATCACACCACTTGTGTGTTGGTGTTCGGTTTTATTTCTGTTTTCTTAACACTTCAGCAAAAGCAAAATACTGTATCATTCTACTAGATACTTTTCCTCCTACAGTAGTGTTCTGGTAATTTATAGATCAGCAAAAAAGCAACTCCCAAGACATTTTATGGAGCTGATCTTCAGCTGATGCAATGTGGCTTAGCTCTGCATACTTCAGTGAAGAAAAACCAATTTACATCAAGTGAGGATCTGGCCTTACTGTAGCTGTTCCATCTTTGAAATACTGCAGCAAGAACCAGAATGCTCACAGCCAAAACCGCAGCAACCAAAAGCTGGGAAAGAATAAACAGCCTAATCAATCTATGGGAGACTGCAACTGTGCTGAAGAAAGTCTGAAAGGATCCCCTAATCTGGGGCTTTCCACGCTGTGTTCTGTAAGTGAGGCTACTGAAAAACTGAAAAAAGATGAGTCAGTTACATCTGTTTTAGTTTTAGCATGAGCCCAGCGTGGCTGATATCAACAGCTGACTCTAAAAGCTCTGTTAGTTCATAATGGAGGTGCTGTGTAACAATTCTAGGCCTTTTGTGCTACACAATTGAATGGATATTATTCTAAGATTTAATGTCTACATTTCCCTTACCTAACATAACGCTTGGAGCTCACAAGCCTTGTTGACAAGGGAGATGTACACTTTTCATGTCAGCTGAACTAACAAAGACCAATACATAGACTTATATTACCCTCCTTTACTTCCTTGACTTTTCAAATTAGCTAGCAGTCTGAAAGTCTGATATGCTCTACTGGTGTGCTGCTCAGTGAGTGCAGAAGTGGTGATTGTCCTTCGAGTAATACAATTAATAGGCCTATCAGTTCATTGATTCATTAATTCAAAATGAACACATTCTTTCATTCTTTTTTTTCTTTTTGGTTGCACATGGTTCATTTCAGACATATTCCCCTCTGTTTTCAGCAATGTAAGCAAATTAGCACCAGAGAGATTTAGAATCTATGAAAATGCATCCTCTGAGCATCTGTTAAGTAGACTTTTGTTATGCCATATAAATGAGGATCAGACCTAGGTCAGGTCAAGCACTGTGAAGGACATGCTAAATATATCAATTTGCAGCAATCACTTATCTCTGTTGACTACAATTTTAAGACACAATATAGTAATGTATTTGTTGACCCAACATGCAGAATTATTGATAGAATTAACATCTATAATGGCAAAAGGAGTTTGTCTCTGGATTTTTCTGTTGTTTAAATTTATTTCTCTCATTTGAAAATCCATAGAGGTTTTGCTATTTGTAATTTTCGACAGAACAGAATTGTGTTAGCAACATTTGGAAAATACAGCAGGAGTATTCTAAGCACATCCATTAGGAGACACAAGCCTGGAAACCTTTCAAAAAAACAGAAGTTCCTGTTTATCTACATTAGCCTTTGCTTTCTTGTCTCAGCAGGGATGAAGGGGATCAGAATAGATTAGCATGGTTAGATAGACTGACCGATCAACCAACCAACCAAACTATCTCTGATCCCCTTCTGTTAAACAGTTCGCAGTCTGCTGTTTTCAGAAGTCTACTTTATGTACAGCAGTGAGCTGATACACGCAATGTGTTACAAAGACAATGCCCATAACATCAGAGGAGAATGCAGAAATCTTGGCTTCACTAGCACTGTTACTCTCACAGTACATCCAGACAATGACTTTTTTTAACTGTTGCTTTTACTATGGAGTCAAATGACAACGATAAATATGAGCCAATTAAATTTGTTACTTTATTTTGGAATAACTGTCTGATCGTTTTGTGGCACAGACAACCATCCCCCGGGATCCTGGGCAACAGAAAAAAATACCTTTTTTTTTCTTCTAATGTTAAGGGGAATTTCCAGTAAGGGGCAAAAATGAAGGGCTGTGACAATGTGCAATGCCAGTAAAAGAGCAGGTAACAGAGTTGAGTCTCTCAAAGACCAGTCTTCAATCTAATTTCATTTAGTGCTTCATTATTGTTCTAAGAAAAAAGACTGTGATAACTGAATGCCTTGATGACAAGTGGAAAGGAAAAAATATATCTAAAAGGTATCCTAACCGTAAGGGAGAATATCAGATAGAAGAAGTTACATAATCTTACAAAATCATTTAATGAAAGAACATTAAGTGACAAAAATCTTCTACTGTAACTTCAGATTTCACTACAGGAAAGCACATGGTGTGAGAGAATTATGGCTGTGTAGGCAGGCACAAGCCAAATGAGAAAGGAAAAGAACATCATCTGTCAGTACTAAGGCCCTCTGTAGAAAGAACTCCTGAAGCGTCATGCTGTGCACAACCTGGATGGCCAGTGTTGTGCAAGACCACTTCAGTGAACAAACAGAAGAGAAAACATGAACTGAAATGAAATTGTTTTGTAAATCTACACTGGAGAATGTATATTATGTATAAACACATTGGGAAGATGCAAAAATAGATACTTAATGCCAGTACTGGAACAAGGATTTAGGTATTATCAGAACTTCATAAAACGGTGGGAACTTTACAATACAGGATCCTAATTCAGTATTGTGGCCTTTTAAATTATTAAGAACAGTCAGGATTATGACCGTTAACTACAGTTGTCTGCTTGAAAAATTAAGACATTCCAACTTAACTGTAGTGCAAATAGTGCTGTTAATTAAAAAATATATATTTATTAATATATATATTCTATCCACAAGTAAAAGTTTGAAAACTATGTAAAAAACAAGTTTGAATTTAAAATACAGAAAGTCCTTTATTCCCCTTCAAGTTGAGGTGGAATTATATTTTAATCAGTACTCCAGATTTCCCAATATTAATATAGCTTTCCTGTGTTTTTTGAAATAAGCAGTCTAGAGAATAGTAGATTGCTCACAATGCAGAAGTTTTTGAAATACATAGTGGGACACTGCATACTGAAACAGGAAAATAAAATTGAGTTTTATTTAAGCTCACTTTATTTATTTATTTATTTATTTGAAATCAATGGACACTTGCAGAAATAGGGATATTTATCGACATCTTTACTCAGACATCCTCAGTGACACAAACTTTGGGTTAGAACCTAAGATTGCAATTGGATTCAATTTTTATATGAAAGTACTGCCTGAGATGCAACTGTTTGTAAAGAACAGCCTCGTTATAGAGAGGATGTTTCTTGTAATTAGTTATTTCATTTTATTTCTCAAAAGAAATTTTATAAATGTTATTTGGGCAATAATACTTAATGATACATTTCAGTTCCATTTTACTTAAATTATAAAACCACAAGGGCCAGTTTTTCATTTCAGAACTGAAGTAAGTTCCTTCTGAATCACTCAGTTCAGCATTTTGCAAGGCATTATCTTCAATTACCAGAATTGTTTTTTGACAGCATATTTTTTCTAAGGAGACATACAGCTTTAAATACTTCATCAGACACTGCAGAGACCAGCCAAATGAACAGCATCTTTACAAAAAGCAAATATCTATTACAATGAAAAGAATATATAGATCTGCTAGTAATTTCCGCAACTAGAAAAAGAAGCTGTCTGAAGGTGCTGTGACTAATAAGTCACCAAATCAGCACTTCTTTTATGGCAGCTTTGGAGAGAGACCCAAATAAATCAGATTTGTCATAAGTCTAAATACCATTTGAAATGTCAGCTGGGATTTTGAACTCAGGGTACCACAGCAATGTGTTTGTAAGCCTTGACAACACTTCACAAGAAGCTTGTTGTTTTCAGAGATCAAGAAGCCATTTTCCACAGAAGAAATTTTTCTGTTTTTTTTTTTTTTTTCCATCATCTTTCTTCTATCTGTTTGCATCAGATAAAGATGCTCAGTCTGTTCAATCTGAATGTACTTTATTCTTAACAAACACACTGGTGATATGTAAAAGTTGTTCTGTCAGAAGCTGTTTTAAAGAATGTTGAAATTTTTCTCTCCATTCTGTTTTCAAAAAACATGGTTAACAGCACAGGGCAGTCAAACTGTACTAACAGGCAGCTCATTTACCTTCAGTGTTTTAAAAATGCCCCTTTGTCTTAGAAAAGCTCTTTATTCTTCAAAAGCCATCTGCTTCTGAAATGTAAACAATTATTCATCTAAAGGAAAGAAATAAAGAGATAAGGAATCTCACACCAGCTTCTTTATGACATTTTGTTTTTCAATCATGAAAAACCAAATCCTTAATCCAAATGAAAGTAAGGCTTGGTAGAAGAACCATCAGCAGAAATTCAGAGTACAGAAACACGTTGGACTGGATTGGTCCAGAACACTGCAGCTGTGTGTTACCTGATCGACCTGTACCATTATTCCTCTGTAATCAGTCACACACAGGACAACCTATCTGTACCATTATCTAATCCTTACCCAATTTGCATCCAATCCTTAGATTTGTGGGGAGACTTCACTAAGTTTCAGATAAAGTTCAGGGATTAATGTTGATTAAGGTGAAAGCTACGCTGACTGTACATAATTTTCTGTCTGTTATATGAAGATGGAATAGGAGGAAGAGCAAATAAAGTTTTGACTTAGTTTTCTGGTGTGAATATTCTCCTCAGTGTTAGTTTGTCTTTATGCCAGGTTTAGATTTTCTTTATATCACTGCCTCAGCAGGTAGAAACCACAGTTCAATGGAGAATCTAAATGTGGAGCGCTATCATAAGCTGCACTCTATCTGTGTTCTGATGATCAGAAGAGTTTAGAACATTACGTTGACCCAAACTAACTTTTTGCAAGCATAGAAAAATTGCAAAATTGAACTGGCACTCAAGTGTCAATGTTTTTATTAGAATCACTATGGAATTTTATTTTTTTTTAATTCTTTGGAAAACTGTTTATAAAGCCTTAGAAACAATCTAGTCTATGTAAGAGAGAAGCCCACTACATACAGTAATTAAATTACCCTCATAAACTTCCAGATCATTCCCAAAGAGGGAAAGGTGAGCATCACTGAAATTAAATAAAATAATTCATTAATTTTTCCATGAAAAATTTTACTGCTGCACAGGAATAACTGTTGCAGCCTATTAGCCATCCACTCAAGTAATCATTTTTCAAATAACATTTTCAGATACAGTTTTATAATAACACAAACTTAGGAAATCTTTTTTTAAAAAACAGCTTTACCCTTAGTAGAAAAATAAAGCAAAGAAAGAATTCTCACCTCCTTTTCTCTATCTTATAACAAAGGTAATACTGGAGGAGTTTATTCTCTGACACTTTTAGAAAAAAAGGTATTATTCATTAACCATTGTGAATTATATTGTGACAGAAAAGATTATTCCTTGTCCAAGGAATCTCCGTTCTGGACTAAAACTCCATTGTGTACTGTGCAAACACTGAGCAAGGAGAATGTGAGATCCACGTGGTGGAAAAGGGACACAGCAGGGCAGATGTACTGTCAAAAGGCTCTGTACTGCTGAACCAGACCCCACATAATTACAAGACACATAATGGGTAATTCAAGACTATTTAAATCTGTCTAACTCTGCAGGCATTTAACAGAAAGGAGTAAGAATTCCTGCAGAAAGTAAGCATGTAACAGTAGGAATTGAAAAGAATTGTTTATAAAGCACAGTCTACCTCATAGTGTTTTGTTCCATATTCCTCTTGTCAGTTAGTAAATATTCTATCTTTTTATTAGTTCTGATAGTTACAGCAATGCATCCATTGCATATGATTTTTTATAATGACTCTATCTATACACAAGTATCAAAAAGCATTATATCTAACAGAGTACAACAGATTGTGCATGTACAGGTACATGCCAAAATAAGATACCCACATTTCATTGCTAATAGCACCACTCTTTCAACCATGAAAGAGAGGCCAGATCAACAGTTACAGACCCAAAAAAGCAGAAATTCTTTGGAAGTTATGCCTAAGTTTTAGGAAGATAATTCTCATCTCTTCACTTAACTGCAATTACCCAGTTTGGGGGCAAATGATCTTGCAACTTCAGTGCTCATGTGGCCATGTAATATTTTCTTCAAAGCCACTAGGAATCTAGGCTTGGTTTTCAAAAGATCAACTAAGTAACTATGGGCTTATTTTCCCATGCCAGGGTTCACTGAAGCTGAACTTTTAGTGGAAGCTGGAGAAATTGAGGCAGCTGAGATTAGCTTCCATCATAAATTAAGTTCTTCTTATCATGCATAGTACTACTGATATTTAGGGAGATACATCTGACTTATGTCTGGGTAAAGACCAGAGTTAAGTCAGTAGAATCTCAGGAACACTTTTTCACAGACTTGGTATCACGCTGTAAGAATAAAAGCATCTCTTTTATATAAATAACATATTATATTGATTTTATTTTTTTAATAGTGAGTCAGTAGGACAGGAAAAATATCTTTTTCATGGGTGGCTTGTTGTTAACTACCTAATAGTTTGATTTTCTTACAGCTTTTCTACTGAGAGTATAAATCACCTGGCTTCATGAGCAATATTTCAAAGGCTGTTTTACAGCCTGGAATATCAGGTTACTCTTTATTTCCACTAAGATGCATTCTCCTGAATCTATACAAATTTTATTTCTCCTTCTCTTAATTTCAAAAACGATGTCTTAAGAAACAAAAAGGACAGAATTATGTTACACTTCCAACCTTAACTATCTCCAAAAATGTCCTAAAAACTTCAGTAGGAATTCACTTCTGCAGATGTATTCCGCTGTTCTCTAAAAAGAGTGAAAATACTGAGGTTACCTCAGAAACATCATAACCTTTCCTGTATCCACAAAGGCAGCATTACATAGCTACAAGACAAAATGCTCTCTGCTCCATATTCAAACACAGTTATTCTTTTAAGACAGCTAACTGAACTTTATGAAAGCTTAGTCAGTACTCTTTGACAATAAGTACATTCTCTCACAAGTTTTTTTAAAGCTTTACAAGAGAACTTAGTAATCAATCACTGTGAAGTATCTTTTGCATCATTAAATCCCATTCCCAGCAGCTGCTGGGGAAACAAGTCAGATATTATCACTGTAAAAAAAACTTTTTCAGTGCCATTTTAATTCTGTTTTTGTATCCATCTTCTGCTGGAAAGTTGACAGAAGATCACTGCTCTCCCCCTCCTCTAAACCCAATGAGCAGCCAGTTCATTTCCACCTGAACTTGTGTGAACTGATGAGATTATGAAGAGCCAGAAGAGCTTTCATTTAGTTTTCAGCCTCTACCAAATGTCCCAAAGTATTCACATACTTTCAGCTCTTTCTTTCTGAGCAAACACAGTGCTCTTAGCCAGATGTAGTACATACACCATTTATTTGGAAGCCTTTCTCTCTCATCTCATGACTGTTTTTTTTTTTTTTACTTCTGTCAGTTCTTTTTTTTCTCAATCACACAGCATTTTTTGCCATATTCTTATTTTTGTGTTTTTCCTTGTCCTGTACATTGAAAACATTTATCTCAACCATCTCTTCCCATTTCTGTCCTGCTCATAGTAACAAGGCCATACTTCTCTGTCTGTGTACCACTTGCTAGAATTGAAACAGATATATCTGCTTCTAATTCCTAAGATATTTCTTCGATTTCACTTATTTGAGTGGAAACTACTGTGTTACATGACTGTCCAAGTGTGCTTAACATTTCATTGATAAATCTGTGTGTGTGTGTGTGTGTGTGTGTGTGTGTAACTCCTGGTATTAAGAAAGGAAATAGTTGTTCAATATATAAGTACAAGTGCAGACATGAAGAATGAAACAGTGTTTAGATAGATACAAGCAAGGAACAGATGCAAAGGGAGAAGAAATGAAGCTGCTGATTGAGCAGTGAAAGAGCTGGAGGCTGTGCTGCACACTGGATCTTATATAATGTCAGATAAAAATCAAGAAAACTCTTGAGTTATTAACCTATAATTCCACCTCACCAGGGTTCTGTTGGCATATAAAACATTGTGGTAGTTTATGTCACTTGACCCTGTACTGAGATTGCAGATCCATAATTCAGAGTTACCTGTTGTTTCCCATTATCAGAACTTCAGAAATAAAATTGTTGGCCAGTGTTGATTTTAGTTAAATTGTGTTTTGGAAAAAAAAAAAAAAGAAAAAAAAAAGTTTTCATTTCACTCATTAATATAGGCAGTAACATAGTCTTCATATGATTATTTTTTTTCAATGTAAAATATACTGGTCATAGGAAAACTATACACAAAATAGATATATATGAAAAGGATGGGGAGTATGTTGTATTGTCTCAGTGCCCTTATAATTTGGGGATATAATATTAAACTGCAGGTTCTCCTGTAACTTAAGCAGTATCCTGATTTTTCATTATTAGAAGAACAGTAGGAAAGACAAAATCAGTATTTGCTTGCTTTGAAATGATATACGAAGGACTCCAAAATAGCACAAAGAGCAGTACTGAATAAGCACTTTGGAACACTGTCGCATTACAAGTAGCATAACCAAAGACAATACATGAACATTTTTTGCAACAGCTAAGCCACATACCATAGCTAAGCTTTTGTACCACAGTTATGCTTTAATATATAGATATGTAAAAGTATGTAAATAATATATAACTGCAAAGGGCTAAAGAGAAACATGTACTATAAGTACAAAAAAGAGTACAGCAAAATGTGGAAACTGTGAAGTCTGCAAAGTAAGACTAAGATATAGAACAAGCAGAAAAGATGTGTGGAGGATACAGAACATGACCTGCTTCTTTTGTCTTTTGAGGAGAGAGTGAGGAGCACAAAATTTCAAAGATCGTCAAGGGATAACAGTGAAAAACAAGGTTGGCCACTTCAGCTTCAGCTTCTGTCATCCAAGAGTACTGGAGCCTCACTCTACAGCCCCAGCAACTGAGAACTGTGAGGACCACAGCCTCCAGAACTAATGACACTGCACCTACTCAGTGCAGTTCTATGCCACAACTAACGTGGCATATGCTTGTTAAGGACCATCTGAATACTTAGTGATAGTGATTGATAATGAGTCAGAGCGAACCATTAGCACAAAGTGTATTGCTAATGAGTGTCAGACCAGCGCAATGAAACACGCCTGAATTATCCATCTTCTGCACGTTCCCTCTGCAGCCATCTCCAGCTCTCTGGTACTGAAATAGATGCACACAAGCAGTCACAGTGCCTTTCTGACAGTCTTAGATGAATTGCTTTGTCCAAGCTTTTACAACAGAAGTCTCCCACCACTCACTCATTCTTAGGTTTCATGTGCATGGCTTTACATTATTTTACTGCTAGAGAGACACAGACACATCAGTCAGCTATCTTCATTTTCTGTTACATTTCTCTCACTCATCTTTGGGATGTCACTCAAAAACACTTTTTTCATTCACCTGTTTTGTGTTTAGTTAAGTAAATATATAAATTGATATCTTTTCTATCTTCCAATAACACACTGGTAGAAAAGTGTTGAAGTCAACTGGTGCAGGGAATGTATTAGTAAACTGCAATAACACTGTCATTATGTATACATAATGACAACAACAATTTCCATGGTTCTTTTTACAGTCTCATGCTCAATGCTAATGTTACAGCGAAAAAAGGAAAGAGCAGACTCTCCAGTAAAACGTGGTTCCAGAGATATCTAAACATATAAGCCAAATTTCTAAGGCATTACCAATGTACATCTACTAAAAATGTTAATCCACAATTTAAAATCCTCCCTCTTACCCATTAGATCATAAGAAAAACACATTACAAATAGAGATGATATCTTTGCAGAGCACTGTAAAAACAGTTTCAAAAATTTATAGACAGAGGTAGTGAGTAAAAAAACAAAAACAAAACCAAAACCCAGATACGTAGTTTATTGAAAGGATGTTACCTAAAGCTTAAAACTAGGTTATGACAGTTGTATAAAAGGACTGATGCAAAATCACCACTTTCAGAAACATTCCAAGGTGGTCTGTTTTCCACAAAGTCCCACTGAGGTTCAGGAGCTTACTTCACTCATTAATATAACTACCAACAAAATTATTAAAATCTGTGATGTTCCATGGTTGAAGCAAATAATGTTTCAGGGGGGTTGCTTGTTTTTTGCTGTTGTTTTTCTGTTCATTTTTTAAACCAGTTCCCTCACCTTATTATTGAGAGGATGGAGAGTTCACTTCAAAGAGCATCAGCAGATTGGTAATTATGCATGATCCAAAACAATCACAGAAACAAACCGTACAATGTACTCTGATGTTTCTCTACTGACAAAGATGACAGAGGATTTCTTTGCTGGTTTTCTGTTTGTAATCGCCAGCAGAAAACCACCCTGTGTCGAAAGGCAGTGTTTATTTTTTATCTGAGTATTTACTCTTGAGGGAGAGCCAGTCCTTTATGGGAACTTATGACTTATCTCTGAAGACAAAATTGTAGACTTCAAGGACGTGAAGTAGAGCAAAAGAAACAGTTCATGCAACTTTTGTATTTTTAAGGGTGAGTCGTTCAGAAAGCGTTTCTGAAGGGGAAGGTGAAGTGACAAGAATGTATTAAGGGCCCAGCTCCAGCAGTCTTCTTGACTTCTAAGGCTTTCTTAGAATTACGTGGTTTTTTTTCTTTCCAAAAACAAACATTTACGTGACATATGTGAAGTTTAGATTGGCTTACTGTATGTTTTTCCAGCAGTTTTACTAGAAAGTATTCTCATGTGTGAAAAGAGAGAAACACAATTTAAGGAGATTAACAGATTTAAAGAGCTTATTAAATACACAAAATGAGTACTCACTAAATATGAATTTTCCCTCATGTGAAAATCACATATAAAATGAGGAACTTGATTTTTTTTTTTTTAATTCTCTGTTCATATAATTTATAAGTTATAATTTATGATGATTGCTTGAGGCAGCTGCTAACTTAATCCTGATATAGGCAAAATTCCCATTGATTTCACTGGATTTGTTTGAACAAAGCCATTAACACATTAATTTTGGGGTAGAACATCGTCATGGTTTTGTGTTTTTTGGTTTTCAGTATTCCACATCATAACATCATGTAGTGCACTGGGAGTTAAAGTGTTAA
>JAOWBP010002392.1:35364437-35378136 GCA_028571105.1 Tragopan temminckii | reverse complement strand
GGGGGGGAGACAGGGGCCTACTGCCCCCTGTCACAGGCATAGATTTATATGTGACAAACCTATGAGAAAATAGGCAAAACAGTGGCAATATATCTGCTGGAACTCAGAGAAAAATCTGTAATTATAAAGAAGCTATAATAAACACTGAACAAAAATCAGTGAGAAAATATGTCATATTGTATAAAATTTTCATGCACCTTGTAGGAAAAAAAAGTATTAAACATTTGATAATATATATTGCACACAGGCTGTATACCTGAAGTACTTGGTCAGTATTTTTTTTAATTCTATGTGTGAGTTATTTACCACCCCACTGTTTTAAAATCCTTGTAAATTCCTTCTGTATGCCTATTTTTTCCCTATGTGGAATTAGTTACTGTGTAAACTAATTTGCAGTTTACACATCTCTTCTGTCATCTAATTCATGAGCCTTTTCTTTTACCTATTGTGTAAATTCTCTTCATGTTTTTGGTGCAGTCAATTAGAACATATACAAATGCCTTTACAGGACTTAAACATATATCTATGATTCCTGACCGTATTATCAAATGTTTTTTCCAATTTCATTCCTGTGAATAACTAGTTTCAGGAGCCTCCTGGTTCATCTTAATACTCAAGTATGCATTTAACTTTAAGTGCATAGAATACGCTTGAAATCAGCTAGTACTTCTCAATTAAGCATGAACTTAAGAATCTTGTTCAATTGAAGTGTATATACCTTAAGCAATGCTGACATATCTACAGTTTCATGAGCAGAAGCTTTGTGATTTGCTTGTTATAAATTTTTTAATTTTTTAAGGCTCTTAGCTGATAGAGACAAAATTGCTGAGTTAGCAAAAATTGAGACACTGATTATACTGCCTTTTTTACTGTATATTTTTCACATTCATTATGCTTGATTTGAATAAATTGTGCAGTTAACACTGCATTTCTGATTATTTCCATGAGTTGGTTCCAAAGGTAGTACGGCTTCTTTTCACCTTGTACCAGCTCACTGGTGACAAAAACAGGGAAGGAAAGACTGAAATTCATAAAGTGAACTGGTTTCACTTGAATCAAGGAAGGCTGCCAGTGAAGTTTAAAAGTAAGTAATGAGGAGAGGTGTATGATATGGCACTTCTAAGGAAGATGATGCAAAACTGTTTCTCCCTAAACTAAGATGGGTCAGAGATTGGTGATAAACAAGAAATGAAAAACAGTGACACTTAAGAACCAGGCAAAGAATCAGCACAGAGGTAAATACCCTCCTGTACAAATGTCAAAAAGCTAAAAATAAAATGCGTTAAAAATAAAATGCTAAAAATAATAAACAGTGATTACTTCATTAATCTCCGTATGCTCATGGCAAATGTTACACATACATACATTGTAGGGGAAACTGAGCAGAGGTAAAAATTTTATAGGTCAAACTGAGCAGAGGTAAAAAAATTATAGGTCAGTGACTGTCCAAGGAAACATCCACCCTTCTTTTAGTACATCATGAACAAACCTCAATTTGAGAATGTATGAAGTGGAATTTTTTGGTGCGTGATAACTGGAAGATGTCAAATGAACCTCCAGCCCTAAAATAGGTTTTATGGGAAGTGTGGAGGAACGTTAAGGAGAGCAGGCCTGTAAGGCTGCCAAGCAGATGCGGCAAATGTGCAAAGGATATATTATGTAAATCTATAAAATTGCCCCACTCTTGCTTTTTCCCTGGCAACTGTTCATGGCTGCTATTAGACACTGCTTATTGGGATGAACAGATCATTGGTCTGCACCAGTGCAGCTGTTCTCATGTAGAAACAAATTAGCATAGTCTAGGCTGCATGGGTGTGGCAATGTTGCACAGCCAGTGCTGCCATGGGGTTCCTACCCTTTTTCAACAGGGAGGAAGAGCAGGGCTGGTAGGGAGCAAAAAGAAAATGGGTTTCTTTGGACGGGGCAATGAAGTGATGCCCCTCATTGAGGGCATATGACAAAACTCCGCCATAAATCCTTGTGTATGCTTCATTAGACAAGCAAAAAGTCTTTTGGTTCTAATGAGTAGGAGCAGCTTTTGAAAACTATTTTTTATTTATAAATTGCTGTTAATAATGTTTGTTGGTTATTAACTTAGCAACCACTTCTTCCATAATAGATGTTATTTGACAAGTCACAATAATTATTGTCCCTAAAGTGAACAGAGAAAACAGTAGCAGATACTTTCCCTCATGAAAATACAAAGAAATGCCAGAGAAATTAGAAAATAATAAACATTTTAAACAGTGAGAAGGTATTTTTTCTCAAAGGTATTTTAATTAATCATCGACTGCAGTTATAACTGTGTCAACTGCATTGAAAACTAAGTATCCCAACCTTTTTTTTTTTTTTTTTTTCAGTATGTAAAACTCACTTCAGCTGTGATTTATGGTATATTCTTACAGTTCAGTATCTCTCTGCTAACCCTTTTCCATCAGGGGGGTTGATTAATTCCGTGTCCAAATGAGTGCAAAATATTATTTATTATCAGTATTATAACTCTAGTAAGTTTAAATTGTCAATCACTTTGATTTTAACCAAAAGCCATAAATATCTTCTTGCCTTCTTTTTTACATTTTGTTTTCTGTATCACCAGACTGAAGTTGCAGTAGCAGACTGGGCTTACACACTTGGCTGCTTCCTTTCTCCCCAAGCTCAGCAGCAGCTGATTTACTCAGTTGCTTAAACAGACTGGCAGGCTCAGCTACCACTGGTGTTCAACAGTCAGCCTCACCTGTTCAATCTTTTGCTGCCAAATTCAAAGATTTTTTTCTCATCTTCTTATTAAGCAACACAGTGGTGAAATATTGAGCTCGTATGTAGCACTACACTAAGCAACAACATATATGCTGGAGAACAGGAGTTGCACTGATGACAAACTAGAGAAATGAATGTTGAAAACGCAGACTTTAGTTCAAATAGGATCACTTGAAGATATAATTGGGAAGAAACTCTCATCTGAGGGGGACAAGCAATGAGGCAGCAGTATAGTGAGACACAAGTTGAAGAGCAATGGCAGGCTATGGCATAAGACAAGCACCATAGCTGGCTGCATGAATGTAAACAACTGCAAGAAACTTCAAATAATTATAGCAGCAACCAGAACTAGCAAAGACTACATTTAAACACTATGCCTTGCCTTTGCATGAGTACAAGAGATATATATGTGAACTAAAGGTCTAGAGAAAAGTAAACAAAGTATGCAAAGAACTGGAGGATGTGAACCTGCAGGAAAGAGTTCAAAGCACTGGCATTTAGTCCAGGTAAGTATGAGAGGAAGCGTGTGAAGGAGTAGTGCCAAAAAAAAAAAAAAAAAAAAAAAAAGAAAGAAAAAGAAAAGAAAAGAAAAAAAAGGGAAAAGATTGCCTTTGATATTTGTGTCAGAATGTGGTGTGGAGATAACTTAAGTTGCAGAAAGAAAATACGTCTTCAGTTTTACACAAGTTTTCTACAGACAAGGACAGTTAACCTATACAATACCTGATCTCAGAAAGATTCAAAACCTCCATTGTCATGTATTTCAAATAAACTGTTGGGCAATCATCTGCCAGGTGTGACCTTGATCTTACTATGAGGCAGACAAAAAACTGGATGATTTCTCCACATTCCTTCATTTCTCTACTGCATAAGTTACTGGTTTAATTTGCAAGTCTCTCTGTTTTTTAAATAGATTTAGATCTTTTGATCTAAAATGAACAGATAATACAGCTTGGTGATCTTGTAATCCTTGACCTTGTGATGAAGTGAGACATTAGACACAATCTAGAATTACTGGGTTATTTCTAATTGTACTCTAAACTCTCCTCTAAAATCATTTTAGCAATAAGCAATTGCAGAAGTTCGGCAAAATAATTTTTAACTTCAGTGATTTCTTCTTTATCAATGATAATCAATTTTAAACTACATATTCCATTTCACAAGAGTCCTCAGTTGCTTGCCTTAGCCAGAATTACAGTTTCTCTGCATAGCTCATGTAATGAGACAAGTGCTTAGATACACCTCTACTTGTTTACATATTTACAGCATCTTATCTCCTTAGCTGTTTCACACTGCCATGGGGACATCCCACTGAAATGGAAAGAGCTCTGAGCAGAGAAGGCAAATGACAGTGAAAGCACAGTTTACTGTATGCTATAGGAAAGGGGCAGAAAAACAACATTGGCAAAGACAAGAAGGAAAAGCAAAGCTGGATTGTTGACATCCACAGTGCAGGCACACTCATTTGAATGATATCATTCAGAAGAATTACTTACCTCTAAATGAATTCATTGAATATATTGCTCCCTGAACCATGATTATGCACAGTGCAAATATATCCCATTTGAGTTCTCCTAAATCACTAACGCATAATAGTAGGAAAGCAAACCACATTTTCTAAATGTCAGAAAAGTTTAATAAAGCCTGAAGAAGGATATGAAAGTGTCTCTCTTTTACTTGGAGCCATAATTTGTAGCTATCAATGATGATATTCATTATTGAAACAGTGCAGTGATTGAAGTACCTAAGTCAAACTGTGCGCATTAACTACAAAAAAATAAATGCAATCATAATTCCATAGGCAGACTCCCTATGCTAGACCCTTAATAAATGTAAATTATAAGCTGAGGATCTGGTCCAGCCTTGCTGTATCTTTCTCCCATTTTAAAAGAAAATGCCATTAGTCGTACATAAGGGATACCAATGCTTCTTTTTTTTTAATTAAACACAGCATGACTTTTACATTTTTATGGCACTGCCTGAAAGGAACTCAGAGATCAACCTATTCAAAGATTCCAGACCTCTCATAGAGGACCTAAAGATGGAAAGAGTCATTACAAGTACAAGATTGGTACTAACCACGATATGATGCCAATGACTGCTAACATTCACATAAAGAAATGGAACCTATCTGTAGCACACATGAAAAGCAAAAGAGATGCTTGGCAAATATAAATGCTAATGAAAAGCTTACATCTAAATAATGCCTTATGAGTTCATGAATTCAAATTATTTCTCATAATCTTCTAGTAACTATCACTTAATAACTTGTTTGGCACAAGCTTTATAGAAGTCAAAACCTGTTCTCCCTATTCCAGAGAGCTCAAGGTTAAGTAATGTCCAGTTCTATGTTTGGCCACCTGATATACTCTAAGTAATCATGTGGTGAAACAATAGTCTACTTGCACTATGAAGCAGCATACTTCCTCCTTCACTGACCTGTTTATTTATCCAGACTGAGTTCCTGCAAATGTAGCTTGTCAGAAGTGTAACTGAGCTCACGATCCATCAATCAATCAATTGGAATGGAGAATGATGCTTACTCTGAAGTTCAGCATAGAAGATTTTGTGAAGAAGCTGTAGGTCCCTGAAATACTTAGGGATGCAAATAAATTCATTGTGATGTTGCTATGAATAAGTTAAAGGGACACTGTCAAGGCTGTTTGGCTAAGAAAAATTGTTGGGCACAAAATTTAAAATAAATAAAACCCACACATGACTTACAGTGCAATCCAATAAAAACAAACCTGAGCCAGCTATTGTTTGGTGCTTGCTGCTGCCTTTTTTTTTTTTTTTTTTTCCTTTTTTCTTTTTGCTGGTTGTTTGCCTTTAATTAATAATATTTTTCATTTATATTTTGGTTTGTTTTTAAATCCATGCCCTTGAGAGATGTTGGCTTTCCAAATTAGTATATTACTGCAATCAGAAAGCCAAGGTGTTTTTCATTAGGGCATTTTTCGTTAGGGCATTTTTTTGGTATGTTTAATAGTTAAATAACAGATGTTGGAAACTATATCAAATGTAAATACATCACTGAAAAAAAAAAAGCAGAGTTCAATCAGAAGATATACGGGATATAAACTGATGCAATCTGTGAGTTTAAGACCTGCTAATCATTCTCTTAAAGCTGCTTTACTTCTGCCCTGACTCAAAGGGTTAAAATTTATGCAATGTTTCAGTACTGAGAGGTTTAATAAATCAAAGAGAACATTTTTAACCTCTTTAACAGATACAAAAAATGATGTAGAAGACTATCTCAGTGAGTGCACATATTTTTCTAACAAAAGGCAAATATGTATTTCTGTTTACATATGCAGCAATAGATCTTGCTTTTTAAGAAAATGCAAGAGTAATATTAAGCAGCAGAAACTAAAGTGATATATCTGTATTTATTTTGACCAAGCTACAATGGATTTATTCTGTTTTCTTTCAGAGAAAATGTAATCCATGAAATGCATTCCAATCTCTTTTCTTTTTTGGACATCTTTTAAATAAATTTTTTCATCACAAGCAAATAACCTTATGAAAAATCACTTGCCTCCTCTTTATTACACACTGCTTTGGTTTTTGATTTTGTTTGGTTTGTTTTGATTTTGCTCATTGATTTGCCCATTCAATCTTAAGTTAGTATTCTGTGTTAAACAATTCCAGCATCACTATGTGAAAATGTTGTTGTTTTTCTTTTTTTTTTTTATGCCTACTTCAAAATATTTCTGATTCTGTTATCTAAAAATACATCAGCAACATATAGTAACTTGAAAATGCATATAGCCAATGTTTACCCCATGACCACATCTGAGCTTAGTAGCCATTGTCTGGCTTGGCATATTTTAAATGGCCAGAATGGCACAGTTTAGCGAAAATTCCTCATTGTTGAAGCAGGGTATCTTGTTCATAGGTTGAAATACGCACTAAAGGAATTTTTATCTAGGCTACACATTGATTATTTGTATTTTTAAAATGCGGATAGCTTTGCAAAGATCATGGAATTTCTTTTGCTTTGAAAGTTAATATTGGAGCAATTTTTGTTTTGACAAAATAAGCATAAATGATCCTACAACTAATACTTAAAACCTACTGGTTCTACCAGTGTTAATGGTCCTATAAGCAGATTACCCTCAGAAACACCTTAGAAAAATAATTCCCTAAACATTATAGGAATTCATCAACAAAAGTCATGTAGGATGCTCTGAAAATAAGGCCTCCAATTTATTTCCATGGAAACTACCACAGATAAAAAGAGCACAATAACACTATTGATAAAGCGAATTCTCAGCTACAGAATACTGTTTTTCAACATAGTGTTCAATGTTTTTCACCGCTATGCACACTATGCATTTTTGCCAACAATGAACAAGGACCTGCATGCCATGCTTGTAAATAACTGCACCAGCAGATGTGACCCACTGTCATTGTTTCTACTGCTGAAATGCAGCACCCACTGCCTCACTGTGCTCACATCCACTTGTTGGTTTCCATAAACATTCAGCGAACACCAATGAATGTCAGTGGGTGCCATATTTTCCACATGGAGTAATCCAATAACACACCTTTTCTTCATATGCATTTTCAAGTCAGACATCATACTATCAGTCTGTCTCTCTGTGGCCATCTCTTGCACGGCAACAAAATATAATGGGATATGGTTCAGCTTCTACTACTATGCTACCAATATCTGCCTTTGATGTTGTGGGCCAACATAATAAAATAGAAGTCATTATTTCTGGACTAGTCCTCATAAAAAGATGGATAAAGGGGAAGAAGCGTGTGATTGAGATATGGTATAATGTTTAACTTCCCAAAGTAGTTAGGAAAGTTTAGAGGGCAGGGATATTTTGAAGAAAAAAAAAAAAAAAAAAAGCATCAGAAAACAAAACAGGGATCGTCCAAAGGCTTCAAGAGGAAAGAAAACACTGAACAAGTATATTCATAATCAAGAGAGCCGGGACATTGGAGTATAGACTGAATGTTTTGCACTATAGCAACAACTAATTTTTAAACCCTACTCCCTGTACATCGACAAGTATATGTTGGCCTCAGAAGCATGTCCTCCCTCTACCAGTACTGAAAGTGGGCAGTGTAGCTGGGATGACTGCAGAGATGTGCTCTCTACCGAGCCCATGCCTAGAGTCTTGGAGAAGGAAAGTTTAGGCAAGACTGAGAGTGATTTATACATACTACTCCAGCAGTCTCAGTATGTTGTATAAGAGTAAGGGTAGGTGGTAACTGGAACTTGAAAGATACATATGGGTTTCATTTCATATTCTCAAAAATGTTGTACTGCACCTGTGTAGAGCATAATTACCCAGCTCTGAGGAGTGGTTCCAAGTCAAAATTAAACTTAAGAAACTTAACTTCCCATGGCTTATACTAAAAATCAGTGTAGAATGGCAAAGTACAGAGACAGAAAAAGAAATAAAAGCAGGCATAAAACTGTTTCATCAGCTCAAACTTGTGAGTTTAATATGTTTGCTTTTTTTCTAGCAGAAGTTAGCAGTTTTAGGGTCCTGCTAGTGGTAAACTAATCTGGCTGAAAACTTCCATATTTTGGTTAGTCATTGTTTGCTGCCTTCCAGAAATGCCATTTGAAGGATTAAATTTTAAACGGAGATAAAGTGTACATTTAGACAGACTGTAAAAGATGAAATAGAAGAACAAAGAGGCTGCTTTAAATTTGCTAGACTGATGTAAACATTGCTTTATTTGAATAGAACATGTAACAGAGAAGGACCTACTCACAGCCTAATTAGGACCATCCCTGGCCTAATTTCTGTAATTATTTCAGTGCATACTTGTGCTCAGTCAAATCACAAGTATAAAAATGCAAGTTAATTCTACACACTTACATGAAACATACATTCTTATTATCCGCCAGACTTCCTGTAAACTCCTCATAACTAATTGTTTTGAAATCCATAGGAGGACCGACTCGTTCTTTCAGAAATACAATATTTGGGAGACTATGAACTCCTACTCTCTTACCTATTTGTGGATCAAGGGGAGAGCTGAATTTTTATTTACAGAACTCTAATACTTCTCGCAAGACCTAGTCAAGAAATTCAGAATGGATGTACACACAGCCAGCTCCCATTCCTACCCACTGCCGAAACGGGGAAAAAGATATTAATTTGAAGTATTCTATTGGAATATTTTCCAAACATTGAACATTTGCAAAATAATTAACCATAACTATTTAATTCAGTTTTTTTGTTATTGTTTTTTTTTTTATTTTTGTTTTTGTCTTTGTTTTTAATAAAAATGACTTGAAAAGGTGTCAGCTTGATTTCAGCCAAGACCCATCCCCTTCTTTCTTTCATTTTTTATAGTAAAATAATTTCAGAGCAAGATTTCCTTCTTTTCCCCTTAATTCTCATTTTCACCAATAAAAAGTAAAAATGAAAAAAAAAATCACAAAGACCTAGCCCTGGTCCTTCACTTAAATAAACAACTGCTGTTTTCTTAGCCTGTATGTTCTGATTCCCAGCAAATGATAAGTGATCCAGTTTGAGTTCAGGTTACAAATCTCCTCATCCTCTTCACAGTTTATATCCTCCAAATCAACATTATATAAATAAGAGAACTTCATGCTTTGCTTCAGTACTTCACCCACCTTAAACTGACTTAGTTATAGGAGAATGCTATGGAAAAACAGAAAGATTGGCCATCCTTCTAAATCAGGTTTAAATAGGTAACCTATTCAAGCAGGAGAAAAGTTTAACACCTATATTTATGCACATCTAGAAATTTATACTTGTTTGATCATGTTTGATAGGATTAATCTGACTTTTCATTATAAAATCCTATGCTTCTATCAAGTCTCAGCTAGTTTTTCCTTCTTTCTTTGAAGCCACTCTTTCTTTGGAGAACCTGTACCATTCATGGTCCAAATGCATTCATTTTTGTGGTGGTTCCCCTTCTGGTGACTGGAGTTAATGGAGAGAAAAGTGAGATTCGTTGCTTAGACATTTTGCCTGATTTTCAAACTGTTAACTGTCCAGAGTTTATCCAAATAGTAAGGTTTAAGGAATTTAGGAGAACGTGAACTCCTTGTTATAATTCAACAACATCAGTCCAGAGCCCAAATACTGCAGAGCATAGAGGATAGAAAATTAGAGAATAAGAAAACTGAGAAAAGAAAATGGTACAAGAGCGCAGTACAGGAGGTTCCAGAAGAAGAATAAACCACTGCTTCTTGAAATGGACAGGTAAGTTCAAAAGCAGGATCAGAGTTTACTACTTTAAACAGTCATGAAAATGGTAATCAACTTAAAAAGTCTATTTATCTTCTTTAGTGAGATTTTTCTTTTCTGTTTCGCAGCTAGGCCTTAAGATAGTTATTACAACTCACCTCCAAATAGTGGTGATTTTTGCCAAGATATACCAGCAACCTTGTAACACATCCTTGTTGAGGTTTAGGGAAGGGGACAGGGTCTGCTTGTCAAAGGAGGTATGTTTGGTTTGCTTTTTTTGTGGTTTTCTTTGGAGTATTTCAAAGCAGTCTGCAAAGTTCTTACTCAGAATAAAACAGATCATTAAACTTTGGTTCCCACTGTGCGCACATTTAAGTATGCATATGACTTCACTCACGTGAGTAATCTTCTTGACCTCTGAGCCCAGGGATCAGAAGAAGTGTATTCAGGTTTGCCTGTCACTGAAATGGATAATATACATTAATATTTTGCTTATGAATAAAAAAACTACTGCAAAGCTTTCAATAAATATACTCCTGTTTATATATGGAAAAATTAATAGAATTCTGTTTTGTCAAGATTCTTTTCTGATTTAGCATCAGATCTGAGAAGCCTGAAATCCTTCCAAGTGAGAATACTTTTTTGACAGTCCGTTGCTTCAGCCCTGCTCTATGTGTCATTTTGCTTGCCTTTTTGCTTTCTTCTGAATCACTGTGAAAAATAAATTTTAGTTATGCGGGAAGGTTTTCAGGGGCATCATACTAGAAGAATGATTACAAAAGGGATAAGAGGAGTAGTTGCATTGTTGGGTTTACAGTAAAGTTAAATTCACTTATCAATTCCCAGTCTATCATCTTTCATTAGTCAGTTCAGTGCAGGATTTGAACACCGCATGGCCCACTTGTCACAGGGACCAAAAGTGAGATAAGAAATGATGTAAAACTCTTTCCCTTGACAGTACAGACACAGATGGAGACTTCATTCTGACCATATTGTCTGCTTTAGTGCCATCCCTAAAGCTATTAACTATCATAATGATAGGGCTCAAGTTATTTATTTCTTCACAATTTCCTGATGTTTTTGCAGCACTACTGAGCATACTGAGTCCTACTAGAAGCCTTTGTGTTTGTCCTTGAAGGAGTATGCTACATGCAAAATGCTTGATCTAAGGTATTCACTTATCAGCAGAAATACAAATGTGAGATAAAACACCATTTCTCTACAGTGGCTGATCTAACTCAGAATGGAAACATATTACACTCATTTGCCAAATATCTGTGCTTTCTTGTACGGGGGCTTGAGGATTTTGTAACCTTTTTGACATTCTTGTGATGATTAAAATCAGCAAATAACAGCAATTATTACAAAAATTTGTTACAATCTGATTCACTTCAGCTGCCTTTGTGAAAACTATCATACTTCCCAACTTCTACGAAAAAATGGAAAATTAATATTTTCAAAATTACAATTTAATAAAAAAAGGAATATGTAGTAATGTAGACCAACAAAATTAAGAAATATCCCTTCCATGTTTTTCCTTTCCACGCTTTCTCAGCCAATACAGAACTCCCTAATTGTAAAGTTGCAATAAGCAGCTCCATAGTTCTGAAGAATAAAAATATTTACAGTTGGAAACTACAGCAAATCAAGAAACATGGAGGGGAGTGATCCAGGAACAGATCACAAATACAGTCATAGCATCAAAGAGAACTCTAGAGATCAAGTTCAACACCCCTGCTAAAGCAGATTCCCTACAGTAGGCCTTACGTGTAGGAGCTCAAGTGGGTCTTGAATGAAAGAGGCTACGCAGCCTCTTTGTGCAGTGGTTCCAGTGCTCCATCATTCTCACGTAAATAGTTCTTCTCTGTGTTTGTATGGAATTTCCTGTGCTCCAGACTCTCACATGCAAGAAGTTAGAGTTGCTAAAAAGAATAGTTTCTCATCTTAGACTGAAAAGTCTGAACATTGGCAGAAATGCTATTTCTGACAACAGATTTTCCCAGTCTGTTCATAGAAACTAGATAATTTCTGGAGGAAAAACAACAACAACAACAACAACAACAAACCAACCAACCAACCAAACAAAAAAAACAGTACAAATGGCCTGGTATGGATTGCTGCTTCTCTGGATGATAAGAGATGCTGGTAGTCTTGGTCATGCAATCCAACTTGGATAACACAACAACCTCTGCATTTTCTTCAAATTTTACTCCAAAGACCAGCCAGGCTGAGATAGTAACTGCTGTATACATATTAGCTGAAGTCACTGCAATAATTTACAAAGCATAAAGTGTTATGAAAACTAGACAAAAAGAAAAAAAAAATGGCCAGTTTAATAAAGCACTCTAAATAGCTCGTTTATGAGAACAATATTATTTCTCTCCTGAGCGCGAAGTTTTTTCCTACTTCAGAAGGTACCCCAACAGTAGAGAAACAGAGAAAGGAAGACTCCTGACACTTTTATCTCAGGTGCGGTTATGGCAGGGTTTACAGTTTAGACCAAACTGAACCCCTGAATGCTGCTCTCACAACTGCCATCATTTCCAGTAGATCTACATGCATATCTGCTTCCATAGGGCACAGTATGCCCCTCAGAGAAGGGGAGGCTTTTCAGCAGGTGTTTGCATACATGCAGCAAATTATGAAAGAGAAGCATCCCGAAATTTTTGTGAGATCCACCCTACTGTCTGATTTTATTTACTCTGGAAACTAGTTTAAATAATCAGTTCCTTCATGCCTACACGTGAACTGGCGAGAATCCACTTCTGCTGTGTTCGTTCTCCCCATCAAGAGCAGGTATTCATACCCTCCCTATTCATACAGCTCCTTGTAAACACAACACAGCAATCCAGTTTTAATTTAATTGGAATGGCAGCTTCAATGTTCAGAGTTACTGCTCTGCAGAAATTAGTAGGGAGATGTTTGGTCCCTGTAATCACAGTGTGTTTACAATTTGCTGCAAAATAATTCACCTAATAGGATCTTAACTAGAACAAGTTCATGGTGAACAAGTGTGAGCATGCGCTGTACTAAGAGTCACTTGTAGGTGATAAAACTGGTTGGATTGATAAAACTTGGATCGAATGCCATGTAATTTAACAGGATAATTTGCCAAAGTTGTTAAGAGTCCTATTAATAAAAAAAACATCTAAATATCAAACACCTAGTCCAAAGGCCTCAGTCAATAAGATACTTCATCATTTAAATCTCAAGTTGCAGAGGTATTGTGTAAGAACAGGACATATTTGTGACAGGCCAACTAACAGTGCGTACGTGCAAGTATGCCTATAAGCATCCATAAAGTTGTACATGCATGTGTACACACACACTCACACAGTATCTCTTCCCCCTCTGCAAATAACCCCGAGGCAATGCAGGATGTAAAAACAACCTAAAATAGCTACCCCTCAGACTAAAAATTATTTGTGTTTCTACGTTCTTTCAAGGAAAAAAACTCGTCTTGTGAAAATGGAAGGCAATGGATTGTAACTAAGATCCCTGTTCATAGAATCATAGAATGACTTGGGTTGGAAAGTACCTCAGTGATCATTAAGTTCCAGCCCCCTGACGCAGGCAGGGTTGCCAACTGCTAGGTCAAGTACTAGATCAGATTGCCCAGGGCCTCATCCAACCTGACCTTAAACACCTCCAGGGATGGGGCATCCACAGCCTCTTTGGGAAACCTGTTCCAGCACCTCACCTCTCTCTCAGTAAAAACCTTTCCCCTAACATCTAATCTAAATCTCCTTTCC
>JAOWBP010002392.1:35285930-35335326 GCA_028571105.1 Tragopan temminckii | reverse complement strand
GGAAAGGAGATTTAGATTAGATGTTAGGGGAAAGGTTTTTACTGAGAGAGAGGTGAGGTGCTGGAACAGGTTTCCCAGAGAGGCTGTGGATGCCCCATCCCTGGAGGTGTTTAAGGTCAGGTTGGATGAGGCCCTGGGCAATCTGGTCTAGTACTTGACCTAGCAGTTGGCAACCCTGCCTGCAGCAGGGGGCTGGAACTTAATGATCACTGAGGTACTTTCCAACCCAAGCCATTCTATGATTCTATGAACAGGGATCTTAGTTACAATCCATTGCCTTCCATTTTCACAAGAAGAGGTTTTTTTCCTTGAAAAAATGTAGAAACACAAATCATTGAATTGGAACTTGGGTTGGAACTTAATGATCATTGAGGTCCCTTCCAACCCAAACAATAGAGCCTATGATTCTATGAATTTTATTTAGGATGTTCTGCTCACCACATGGGAAAAAATTCTATCTATCTAAATTATGGTTGGTAAGTTCATCGTACCTCATGATGTTTACTCAGAAGTTTTCCAATGTTTTTTCTCAATGTGTTTGAAGAGAACGAATTTCCTCAAACAACTGAGAGAAAAGAAAAACCTAAGAGAAAGAAATGAAAATAATTTATGATTTATAATAGAGAGAGGACTATATGGGACACAAGCTACCTATTTTTAATCTTCCCAAGGCTAGAATAAATAATAATGACTGGAAGACAAAAAGCAAGTCATGACACACAAAAATGCCTATCTGATCTGATCTCCTTTTCTGAAAATTGTTAGGATTGATTTCATAAGAAATCCAGCAGAAAATATCTGTCTTTTGTAATAGACATCAATACAGTAACAACAAATGACTTCAATAATGAGAAGTGAGAGATTTTTCTTAGAGTATTATTTATCTTCCTTAGTGTAACACTTTCACACAATACATTTATCACACTATTATATTTAAGGACCAGAGAAAAAGGGATAAAAGCACCTTATTCTACTCAAACTTTTCTTGCTTTGTATTTCAGCAGTCCACTGTGATTATATTATTAGCCTGTTTCAGTTGGTGACAGCTTAAAGAGCACAGCACTATTCTGACCAGTAGAAAAATTAAAAAACAACAACAATGTTAAATGTTAATGGAGCAGTTCCAAACAGGAAACAGAGATAAACAACTTCCATCTGCAAAATGGTGGGCAAAAATAAAAGATATTCAGGGACTATTATTTATTATATTTCCAGTTTTCTTCCTTTACCCAAAGTAACTGACATAGCTTCAAGTTTCAAAACACATTTAAATCCCTTTGCTTATTATAACAAAAGGACTTCTGTATGTCAAGCAATAAAGAATTGTCCAAAACTCTGAGCTGGTAAACGTGCAAAGCAAAGTATGCACACGCCTACTTCCTCAAATCTGTAAACAATGTAGTTGTATCCCGCTCCAGTTAGTCCTTAGTTTCTTTGCAGACAGCTTTCTAGACTTAAGAACCTAACACTTATAGATTAGTGTACTTCAGTATGAAAGCTTCTGCCTAGTCAATGAATTCTGTGTTTAAGAAGGAAGAATTAACATGTCCCCTATTTACACATGAGGAACGAAACTTACAAATGTCAGAATATCCACTGAAATTTATGTTTTCCTTACAAAGCTGTCCAGAATCGAACTGCTTAAAACCACGATGAACTTTTTCCTAGCAAAGAAAATGTAAAATAAAAAAAAATACCTATTACTTCCCACCAACTTGAGTTCACTGTGCAGATGATTAGCTCACCAGCTTTAAACTTCCACTTGGCATTAGAGGAGGGGTATGTTAAATGACAGACTATTCCTTCAAAGTACTGAAAATCTAATGTTTATCTTCAAGAAATAAAAAATAGGTGTGAGTTAGGTTTTAGAGAGCTCCCATTTGAATCACTTACTGTTTACTTAAAGGATCAATATCACAAACCAGTGGGATCTAATAAAGCTGAAAGAAGTTCAGACATAAGCCTGTTAAGAAATGAAATTAAATACTTCAAAATAACAGGCATAATATGGTAAGCTTTTAGGAAGAAACAGAACCATATGAATTCGTGTAAATTCTTACAGTCCTTTCATTCTTCCCACATCCAAAAAGCACTCCTAACAGTAAGAGGAATTTTCTGTGTTATTAATTAGTAAAAGCATTACATAAATGCAAAACTTGAATGATCTAATCTTACATTATTAATTTTCATTATTTTACCTAACATATATGGCTGAAAAATAAGGTAAAATTTCAAGAATCCCTTAATTCTGAGAAATTCAGAGTCAAGGAATCTTTAAGAGCTTGCTTTTCAACTTGCACACCATTATTGCAAAGCTAATGAGAGAAACATGCGCAAAGTTAGTGTTTGTGCAAACTGAACCAAGAGAAGATAGATAGTATGGTCTAGCAAAACTTTTGCTTTTCACAATGGAGGAATCAGAATGTGAACATTTATAGGTATATTGACGCATCAACAGCTAACTTATTTCATATTACATTGTTTGAAAGCAGTGTCTTCTAGTGCCAAGCTTGATATTGCCATTAAAAAAGAAGCACTAATGAAAAATGTGCTATAAAATTTCTGCATTTCCCTGTAAAAATTGTGAAGTAGGCTCAAGAAATGCTGCTCCTGTCCAGTTAGAATTGTGCTGCACCAAATATATGTATATAGAAATTACAAGACCATGCAGAGCAACTAGTTTCTGCACAGGTTAGGTAACTCACTGCTTATTTCAAGTGACTACACAACATTATCGAGCAGTAAAACCCTTGGAAAAGAATATTAACTGTAATTTTATCATATGCATAGAAGGAGAATGTAAAAATACCATTTTATATAGAATTAATTATATTTATATCAGTTTATCATGCAGCACCAAGAATGTAGCTGATCAGTTCTGCCAAAGTCAAATTTTAATTTGGGTTGCAATGTAGGTTTCTGGGGTGTATCGAATTCCAACATGAGTGCTAAAATCACAAATGCAGAACAGAAGCATTTCTTTCTGCCCAAGTTGGGCCCAAATTGAATTTAGAAACATTAGTTCACTTAGCAGTGGTATACCAAAATACAGGCTCACATTAATAGATGCAAAATGAATAACATTTTACAAAATGTGACTCTGTAAAAATGTATTAAATTCCGAGAAGGCAGAAACTCAGTCTATAAGATTAATCAAACAAAACTGAAAGAAACAAAAGAACTTTTGTTACCCTAATGAAAATAGATGCATGGTATACTCCAGGTAGATGGATTTATTTTAAATAAATAGATAACTAGATAAATAAATAAATAAATAAATTGAATAACATCACCTGGGCAGACTTGAATGGATCTTTTTAAATAGACTAGGGAGAGAGGTAGCAAGATTCAAGCACAATGAGATTAATTCTTGTGCGTCCTTTTACAGTAGTGAGACAGACCTATGTCACTTTAGCAAGCAGAAAGTCTTCAAATATCTTCTTTTATGTCATCACTATGATATAGAATAAATTTGTTGCTTTATTCCAGTTTCTTCATTATTGCTCCCTTGATATTTGGCTTATTATTATTTTTAATTATAATTTCCTGAGCAAAAGTATTTCCCTTGAACTGATAGCTGGATGAACATCCAAAGTAAATTTATGATCAATTAATTCATTATTATCTCAGTACATACAGGAGATTTATTTAAATCTTACCTAACTGTTCTTAAAAATAAAAGACATCTGTGCGTGTTTTCCTAATATTTTCCCTTGCAGTTGAAAAGAAATGCTGCTCACTTTGAAGCTTTTAAGTGCCCCATGAAATATGAGAGTATTTTCCATATTTTGGAATTAATTATGATTTAATTCTCAGTTTAATTGAGTTGAACATCTTGCATGAACCACTGAAAGTAAACCATATGAAAAATTATGTGATTCATTTCTTAATTTTCAAGGTCAAAACTCTGAATCAGATCTGAATAATTCTGGTATTTCTAAGGTGCATTTGAGAAGCTGTACTATACAGTAGCAGAAACAACTTTTTAAGATAAGTTACAGCACAAGTAGCGTTCTGTGCAAGAGCAGAGCTACGTGGATGTCTTTATTCTTGCTGGTAATAGGCCACTGATGCCAAAATTGCTACTGGATGGATGGATGGATGAGTGGGTGGGGGCAAGCAGGAAGCAAGGAAAGAAAGGAGAAATAAAGCAAAATTTTTGTTTCCACAGAAAGACATTGGCAACACAAAACAAGAAAATCCTTGGAAGCACTGTTTGTCCATGTCGTACCAAAGAATAGAAGAGCCAGTGGCCCTTCATCAAATTCAGTACACCACTGAACATTTATTCAAAGGGATGAAAGTAACTTCTTTCTCCACGATGCATTGCCAAGTTGGACTTTCAGAGGCAAATTATGTCATTTCATCCTCCAAAAACTAAGGCTGCCTTTAGAAAAGACATATTTTGGTAACATTTCACAGCTGGAAAACAATGACACGTTTTCTATTTACAGAATCTTAGATACCTGAATACTTCCAGGTCCTTCTACAATCCTCATCAAATTTCAACCAACTGAACACTGGAAACCGACAGCAAACAGCATCTTCTTCTTCCCTCAGATGTTCACTATCTAATTAACTGTGATGATTTCTGAGTGTCTCACAAAGTATATTGGGAGATGAAAGGAACACTGGATTGTACAGTTTACCTAGCTTCTCTCTCTTCAGCCACAAAAGAAACCCAGAATCATTCACTGAATTTTGGTAATAGTTGTCATTTTGCTTTGCAAGTACAGATTTCTGGTCTGAGTTATTAAAAGACAATTTTATTTCTAAATACTCCATTGTGTAGGCCAACTGATGCAGAAACTAATTTCCCTTCTTCTTTTAGAGTCTGTCAGGATCTACAGAACCTGGATAAAATTCAGATTTCGTGATCACAAAAAATAAATCCCAGGTTTTATCATTCTCTTATCTGTAACACCCTTAAAGGCAAATAATGCACAAAGAAAATACAAGAAGTTAATTCTAAGCCTCACAGATTTACTGCTCTCATACTTTCTTCCTCTATCCTGCTTTCTCACTCACTTTCTCTTTAAAGCTCTTTTTGTTGCCGTTGTCCTTTATAAACACAGCAGTAGAAAAGAAGACTTGTGGTGATAAAAAGACACCGCTGTTGAAACTATTATTAAAACACCACAAGAAATGCTGAACCAACTGTGGCATCTGAGTGGGATCTGTCTCTGTTCAAATAAAGGCTAAATTGTTACGAAAAGAATAACAAATCAGGAAAATCAAGACAGAGATGTCTTAGTTCTTGGTAGGCTGGAATGTATTTGTCTAAAATGAGGCAGGAAAAAAAAGCACAGAAAATAATTTTAATTAACAAAACTTGTAACATTCTGATCTGGACAAATAAAGCACAAAATAAATCTAAATTAAATGTCTTTTGGAATAAGTTCACATTACATTAGATAACACTCTCTATAAATTATTATACTAGAATTGAAGACAATCTGGAAATACAAAATCACAGATTTGGTAATACACAGACTTCTCAGTGGGGTAGAGTTCTCACTCAGTGTGAGTGCCATTTCTCAATGAGCAACAACCCTGCAGTGTTAAAAACACATCTAAATCAAGCAAAGCAAGTGCAGATCCTTTGTTATTTTGCTAGCCATGAGTAAAATTTGATGTCTGAAATTCCCTTGTTTCTTTATACTTTTATTACCCCTACTTTTATTTCTTTTCCATTGTTCCTTTTCCTTTACTCCTCCCACTCTAACAGAAGAAAGATTCTGGACTAACGCTACATGAGGTGAAAAAAAAATTATGGTTTAGAACAGGGATGATCATAGATAAAAGTCATTAATTTTTAAGTGAGGAGAGAGAATGACATATAAAGAATATAAAAAGTGCTTCTATACCTTATTGTCCCACTGAGAAAGTCTTCATGGACCAGTTTACTATTAGTTCTGGATATATTTCAAACTGAAAAAGGTTATATTGTTTAACAACTTCTTTAGCTTTTCTCTCCCTTGATAAGACCTGGCATTAAAATACTCTATGAAATTAACCTTCCATCAGTGAATGCAGGTAGTAAATGCCTTCAGTACTACACTTTCAATATCCAGAGCACACACAAGAACCAAAAACCCTGGCAAAACAGATAAATGGTGTGACAGCCACATGAGATCTGATCCTATACACATCTGCAGAGCAACTCAGCATACTTGTCTGGCCTGTCCAGCACAGAGACTGTCATCTTACATGTCTGAAAGACCACATTTTGGAAGACAGTATAGGTTTATTTGACAGGATGTAAAAAATTTGTCTGCCTTTTCCAGGTATTAAAAACTTGGGAGCCTTAATATCTGGAATTCTTCTTCTTCTTCTTCTTTTTTTTTTTTTTCTTTTTTAAATGCCCTAACTTCTAAGAATATTAGAAGCAGAGAGAATGTTCTTTGAGAAACTTCAACGTCATATTATGATTAGCTTTCTAATGATTAATCTTCTCCCCTCAAAAACATTCATCTCCTTGGCATAAAATTGCAGCGGACAAAACGCAATGCAAATGCAGATTATGGATTACTTAGTACCAGTTCTTTCCTAAAAAGAGTGTAATTCAAGATAAGTTTCTCATGTGCTGATTCTGGACCAGTGCCCCAAGGGTCTTGCTTAAAATCACCTATCTCATTTTATTCACAATAGAATGTAACACGTAATTTGGGATGTTAAAAATAGTAATAACAAAAGGACAACAGAACTTCAATTCATTTGAATCAATACTTCTTAAATTCTCAACAAAGCAGGTACTAAAAAAAAAATCTTAAAGAAAAGGAAACTTGAGTGTCTTGAGGCTAACGACAACACCAGCAATGGAAGGTGGAAAAGAAAGAGGAATACTCCATTTGAAAGAAAATGAAGGCTTGGAAATATGGCCTGAGAGAAGACTAAAAAACAGTTTAAACAAAGAAGTTTACCAGAGTTAATTTAAACAGATTCTATAAATATTCGTTGGTATCATGACATTGTTAATAACAAACCAAATGCATCTGCTCTTTGTGCAGTTACCTAGACTACATTTCTTGACACTACTGTTCAATAATAACCTCCATCTGCTCTGCTGTGTCTGTCATTTCTTTTGCTATAACATACTGTGACAGAGGCTTCATTTACCTAAACTTATCTTGGCAACTTGTACTTCATTAAAGAGAATCCTGCAAGCATCAGTTAAAGCTTTCTTATCTGGCCATGCATAGCTAAGCTTCATAAATCATTCTTTCACTTTCCATTTTGCATCTTCTGGAAAGGTAACATTATTGAATTCAGATCACTGGAATAGAGCAGTACTGAAATGTTTATTGACCGGCTTTTAGGCACTGAGATCTGCTTTGAATGCAGACAGTAATATTAGCTAAAGCTTTTGAATTTAAAAGGGATGTCACTAATATGCTTTATACATCACTATAAATACTGTTTGATGGCAGGCCACTTTAGCAAGCTGCTACTAATCTAGGAGAAACAAAATATTATTGGCATATATTTCCTCCTTCCTTGTCATCTTTTTTTTTTTTTAATCATAGCATCTGAAAATAAAATATTATATATTCATAGACCCAAGACCTCAATCACAGCTCAGTGGCACAGACTATATCTGACAAAGAAGAAGGAAATGTACAAAGGGACTTTAAACAAACCATCAGATGGGTCTGGCATTACACCAGGACAATGCTCGGTGCAAGTTACAACAGCTATGAAAGTGCCAGCCCCTAGTGCAGTTGTTTCTGATCTGTAGTGCAAGAGAATTAGATCGGATTTCTGCTTCCACTCAGATTCCTATGTAAGAGTCATGTAACAACAAGCAGTATTTATACTGTGGCCAGTATTACCTCTTAATGGGGATCATTTGTTATTAGAATGAAAATAACGATGAGCCCATTTGCAGATGGACAGAGCTATTCTCTTTTGTGTCATACACAGAAGAGATTCATGCTGTGATGGCTGATGAGCCAAACTGCAAAAGCCAAACTACTAATAGAGTAGGAGGAAAGGAAGAGGAAACATTTTATTTGCTAGACAAACAAGCCTTCATCAACACAGAATAGCATAAATTCAGATCAAATTCAACTGACAGCTTTGAATGGATATTTTCTATATGAAATCATATCTAAACTCTTCATTTTGGCAGTGTCAAAATATGTCGGTTTAACAGCCAAGACTAGATTTATATAATAATTTACAATAATCTGGAAACCTCAGGGATAAGTGGGATGCTGGTGACCTGTATTTAGAACTCTGATTCACAGTAATGTTTTGAACCAACATTTCACACCTTCTGTGCACAAACCACTGGACTCCAGGGAGCCTGAGAATAGAATTCTACTGGTTCAATGTAGTCTAGTTTATCAAAATTAAGCATTTTGTAGACAAGAAAGACAAGAAAAAACATTAAGGTAATTAAAGATACATACCTATATGTAAAAAAACAAAACAAACAAACAAAAAAACTGTATTATCATTTCCTTATAAGTTAGTGATTCCAATGGTGTGGAATGGATCTGTGGTTCAAATCTAACTCAGACAGTGAATTGCACTCTAGTGGAATATCCTAAAGCCCTGAGGTATGCAAAGACAGCTCTGAGAATCTTCTTGTAGTAGCCGCCTTTCCCCTATTAAAAATGTTGCTAAAACTGAACTATTTTATGTGAATAAAGTTTTATTTCACAAAATGTACAAAAATAATTAGTTTTAAGTCAGTGTGAAGCAACTTTGACATAATTTTCCAACCACAATTCCAACTGCACCTACTGAGTATAGCAAATCTTGATTATTCATGGAGAATCACAAACCATTCTTAGACAAGGAAAATTAGTGAGACAGTTCTGAAAAAGGTATAATCAGTTTTCAGACCCTGTACACAAAAAAACATGCAGCTGCCTAGGACATAATTTCTCACATTTACCAAGCTTTGTAAATAAGTCCAGTACCTAAAAGGAACTCTAATTAAATGTTACTAAACTCTAAGGCTTGGTTGGCTTTCATTTTCATGCCAGCTTAGCAGAGTCTATTGCCTGTAGAGGAATATCTACCACTTTTATATTCACTTTTTTTGTGTGATGAGGGGAAGAAAGAAAAGCTACAAGAACAAGGTCACCAGCTTGAAAAAAAAAAAAAAAGATGTACACAAAAATTATCATGTATTATCATCCCTATAGATCCTGGGTACATCTGATTATGAATGGCTGCAATTCTTTCCATAGGAAAGCCACAGAAAGCTCACTACAACTGGATGCTTTCCATTCAAAGCCAATTTCTGAACCCAACCATCCCCATTAATGTATATGTAAAGCATGAATTATTTCTCTAATCTGAAGACTACTAGCAAGATTGAAGGGGTTTATAAAAAGTTTTCCAACATTTAAATAATGTAAACTTCCTTGCAACTGAGAAATCAATTATCAGTTTAAATAGCAATTTTATCATCAAATGAAGCTTTGTTTAAATGAACTATAATACCATTATAATAATTCCATTTTAACTAAGGTATTTTTTGCTTCTAAAGGGCTTACTCTGCATCTACTGCAATTAGGCCCAATCTGCAAGGTAGGTAAAGTGAAACTATTATTTTTTATGATCAAGAAAATAATTTTCTTCTGGGGATTTAAAAACAATTTCTTGTAGCTGCTTAATTACGATCCTTATAGTGATAAAGGGGAAAAAAGCCTGTGCACATACTGCCTTACAGGAGGAAGAAACAAGAATGTTAAAAATAAAAATGCAGTCTTTAATGATAATCCAGGGAACAAAGAGGCAACAGACAATTGTACTCAGCAAATAACAATATGCCTGACTCAAATTCAGACCTTTTATGTCTGTATTGCAGTAATGTTAGCGCATTTCATTAGTAGATTCCAAGCTTTTCAAAAACTGCAGTAAACATTCAAATAAGAAGAATGCTAAAACTCCCAGTTGATTTTGGGAGACTGTCCTGTCTTCCAAGAACTTGACAGAAGAAAACAGAGCGCATCATAATCACTCACAGTGAGGCAGTATGTCTACTTGTCATATTAATGACAAATTTAGAAATACTAAACTCATTAGTTTAGTATTAGTGAGAAAGGTATCTTGCTTCTCTAACTCAGAATGCTAGTAACACACTGGATTTGTAGTAAAACTTGATAGAAAATAATAAACATTTAATAAGACTACAGAGAGTGAAATCTACTGAATATAACAGGGACCTATCTATACGTGGGGATTATGATCAGACACACTAGCTCTTGCCCACAAATAAAAAATTCTAGTAGTCTCCATGTAGCTGAAATACTGCTGAATTTACAGGCCTTTCTTATTCCTGCAGCCTGCAAGGAGTCCCCTACCAAAACATGCTTTCTCTCACACTTTTTCTGGACAACTAGGGCACAGTACTTTTGAAAATGAAAAAAGAAGTTATAAGTTAATGAGAGATGGACTCACTTTGAACATTTACTCTTACAGCTCAATATACAAGGAATTCAAATCATTACATGAAGCTCAAGGGAACTACTTCATTTTCAGCTCCTGCAAACCAAATAATACTATTCAATATAGAAGTCTTTCCATACAATGATAACTGTTGAAGCTTATATAATACTTGCAAAACACTTTTTGATCTCTGAGAAAAAGATTTCATATAGGCAAAATATTGTTATCTTTAACTAAAGTAGTGTTAATATTGCACTGTTACACTGTTTTAAAACCTAACCTAAAACTTGATTGTTTTTATAATTATACTAATCTAAAAATGCCTTGTACATAAACAGATAGAAGCATACAGATATGCTGAAATTAATATTGACCTCAGTTGCTAAGAAATTAGGAGCCACACAAACTTTTTTTTTTTAAAGCACGTTTAAGAGAGTAACTTTAAAGATCCTGATAGTTTTAAACTTTTCAAATGTATATATTGCAAGCAAATTGATCATTTTCCCTGTTATAAACGTTATCCCATTTCAATTTCCAACTGCTCGTATCTTTGCCAAAGTAAACTACGATATTTCACATAAAAATCTGTTTTGAATCTTTGTTTCATTTATTTTTAAAACTTCAGCCAGAATATTCAGGACATTTTTAAAAAGAATACAACCTTTTTTCCACATTCAACATTTTACTGACCTTTTGTTTTATGGGTGAATATATTAAAATAGGAGTCATTAATTTTGGAGATGACCTCATACAAGCAAAAGGATCTCTAAAAGACAAATGGAAAGCTCTTGAAAGCATCAAGTTCCTTCACGGCAAGAGTACTAAACAAAATGAAAGCTAGAAAGACATTATCAAATAGGCAAGTCATTGCTTTAACAGGGAATCTTACACTGTTAATGGCATTTGTATTTCTGACAGCACTGATCTCCTTTTGCATGATAAAACCCCATGCCATTATAAAATCTTTCTAAGACATTACTGAGTTTTATAAAGAAACCGATTATCCATAATGTGGCTCTTCTTTCATTTGTTGGCCACAAGCAGTTAGTTACATTGTTTTTACTACAAAGAACGTGACTTAATCAAGATTTGCAGTCAGACCATCATACAGCATTATTATCAGTCCGATTGAAAAGAAACAGTAAAAAAAGAAGTGTGCTATTCTCTGCCCAGTTCCCATCCCATGAGAAAGTAGGAGAAGATGCTACCTGCTAAAATTCTTTTCAAGGAGACCCAAACTATCAGCTATTACAGTACGCACCTAAAGGAATTGAAGAGGAATGGATACAGGTCTGGCGAGAAGGAATATAATTGAGTGTTTTGTGATAGGTGGTAGATTATTACCCATCTCTATATAATTAAGCAAGCATCCGCTGTCTTGAATAGAGTATGATAGATTTCACATCAGATGCAGGTCTGTTGATTGGTTAAAAATACAGCACAGAAGACTGTGTTCTGCTCTCTTTGTTGCTCTTTGATGACCATGAACACCAGAATCTGTTCTGCACTTTAAAAACTTTCCCCAAAAGCATTCAATCTCAATTTAAAAAGGATCCAAACAGGATTACTAACTCCTTCCTAAAACCAGGTAATGATTTCAAATGCAGGTAATGTACATGCTGTTTGGGGGATAAGTATCATATAGGTCAGCTCCAAGACTGAAGAACTCCACTTACCTCTACAATAGTGTCCATTTCCAGAGAGACAGGAAGAATCTTTTCTACTGTTATCTAATCACTTTCCAGACTTTAATGCACTAGTGTTTTATCCCTTATATACCTAATCTTAATGTGGATGGAGAAGGAGGAGTTAAGATTTATTTATATTAATTTCATGAAATAGAACCCACTTTCAGTCATAACAAGAAGATATGGATAAACATCAGTATTATTAAAAAACAAACAAACAAACAAAAAACCACCACCAACAACAACAACAAAAAAACACACACTGTTTCAGTAGGGGATATCTTGTATTCCTTTAATAACTGAATTTACCATGACTAAAGTTTTCTTCGCTGGCCTTTGATTTTTTTCTTTATTATACCACTTCTTCCCACCCTTGATGTTTTATCACAAGCATTAAATGCACGTGCCTTTCACAATTGTGTAGAAGATACCAGATTCTACTGCTGCAGTCTTTACTGACACCTCAACACATCATGCTTCATGTCTTTGCAAAAATCTCCAGTACAATAAAATGAACAAAAAAGTCTTCTTTACTTTTAGTACTGTCTTTACAAAAAGCATCAATGAAGCAATCCCATGTGGTTGGGCAAATGGCAATTGCATGAAATTAATACGTTCATTGAAGTTGTTCATACTTGAGAGGTACCTTCACTCCGTGGAAAAGGGTTAAAAGCATTTAATGACCTGGGTTAATACTAGTCAAGTTACTGAGTCAATCAGCTGATGAGTTGAGAAAATCATTAATGCTGGATCGAGCACTTGACCTGCTTTCTCAAAGGCAAAAACTAAAAATGGCTTCCCTTTAAAACACCAAGCAACCTTGAGAGCTTATGTGAATATTTGATTGACACATATGGTGAGTCAGTCAGTACGTTAAGTAAGACATTGGCTATTCTCCAATGTGCAAAACAAATATGGAAAAAATATTTCCTCAGAATACTAGCAATCAAGGCCAGAATTTTCAGGAAATGTCATTAATTAATTCTCAAGAAATTCTAACAGCCTGCCTCCAGTAGCACTATTTTTTTAAATCCCAATGCAGTATGGTAACTTTTTTTTATCAGCATTTATACTTTAATACACATTTTTAAGGGAGAAATCTAAATTGCCTAAACTGATGTCACAAGAAACAATCAAGGGAATTTTTCATTGACAAATTTTTCAGTGCCAAAGTTAAAGACTCTCAGTGTTCACTTAAACATATTTTAGTGACTTCATGAGTTTGGAACCTTGAACTAGTATTAAGTACAGATCTCTAAAGCTCGACTTTCATGGTTCTTAGACTATATCTGATGCCTCCTCCCTTTTTTGGGTTTAGCCTACCTATTTAGAGAAGCCTCACTTCTGTATATGTTAAGGATAAAATTATTTGACTACATCACCAGAAATGTATTACCTGAAACTGTTTACGTGCTTTGAAGATGAAAGAAGCACACATTTACTTAACATTACTGAATCCAGTTATTACCGAATCTAATCTAAATGGTATGCTTGAGAAAAAAAGCCTATTATTCTCTGCTTGTAAACTAAGTTATATTTAGTCATGGCTTGATCTGGACTATCTTTTAACTTTCTATTATATGTAGGTCTTACATCTTCATCACTGGAGTACTGGACAGCAATAAAGAAAAAGAGTTGTTGCTTTATCCGTAACCACCACTGATACTATGGTTAGAGTTCAAAAACAGAAAAGTCCCATGTCTGAAAACAGCAAATATTAATGTTCTGGAACAACAGAAATATCATGCATCTTTAAGGAACATAGGTGTTCATTCTATTTCCTAATTTTTTAAATTTCTTTTTCTTAAATTACATTTTTGCTCCCTGAAGACAGCTTTTAATTCTTATATTTTGCTCTGCATGTTGAATTCTGTTCTATTAAATTGCTGAAAACACCTAGTAAAAGCAGCAGCAAATATAAACAATGAGATAGTTATCGGCAGACATGTTTGAAATGCAAATAATTACAAAAGTCTACCTTTCATTCAACCTGTAATTGCAGGGTAGGATGGAGGACAGGTGGGTATTTCGAGCTCTGTTAAGCACTAACATTTTTAAGTGTCTCTCTGGATATGGATTTCGATTGATGGCTGATGTGTCATCGCTTGCCTAGAAATCTTGTAAAATAATGTAAACAAAACAGCCAATCTTCTACAAAGCTTCATCTTTGTACTTTTCCCTTATCTGTTAACACGGAATTGTTTCTAATTAAGCTACAAGTGCAGGGAAATTAAAAAAAAGAGACAAAACAAAACAAATTGAATAAAACAATGATCTAGACTATTGGATAAACAACAACCTTGCAAGAGAAAAATGCAAAAAGCAGCAAAGAGAATTTTAAAAATGCATGTGCTATTGCTAGAAGAAATATAATTATCAAACCACAGGCAGTTCTCATTTCACATGAATTCATCTGAAATTCTAACACTGGTCAGCAAATTATCTATAATGAAAATAATATGATCTGGTCTAATGATATTGGGATCATTTTAGCTTGGACTTGCCCAATTTTTACAGTATATTCAGGAAGAGCTAAGAGCAAAATTTTAAAATTTCACAAACTGCGGGGCCTTGGCTTGACAGTGTTGTGTGTTGTTACTTATTCACTGACCTTGAAATCTAGGACATGAGCTTTATTTATTCCAGCAGATTTCACATCAAAGAACAAGAAAATCTTCCATAGCAAGTAACTCTTGGAATAATCCATAACATCAAGGACATAAAGGATCGTAATATGCTTAATAGAGAATATAAATACAATAGTTACATTTTGCTCATGAAGCTTAATGACCTCAAGTCCAAAAACAAGCCAGCTTTTTCCAGAGAAGAAAACTTAAGAGAGCTTGTCAAGTGTTATTTAAAACCACTGCTCAGCTTCCTGCTCATTGCAATATAAATCACCCATTTAATAGTGATTTGTAAGTTCAGTTTATTCAAGCAAGGACCAAGTATGAAGTGGGGAATGGCACACACAAGTACACTGGTGAAAATACTGATCTGTTTTCAGGCAGTAGTGAGCAGTGCCTGATGCACTCATACAGTGCCTGCAGGTATTATTTAACACATGTAGTGGAATAAAAAGTGAGAGGAGTCCAGTATGAATGATCTTTTCTATGTTTGAATCAAGTTAACTGTATATAGTCAGAAGCAACCTCATGCTCCGTTATGTCTCTGAAATTAATGAAAGCTAAGCAAGAGGGTTTGAAAAATTTACAAGACCTTTTCTTGCTCAAACAACTAGAACTTGGACAGACAATGGATATCCTTAACTTATCCACACACCAGCTGGAGAGTTCTGTCCCTACAGCTCTCTTGGCAAAAAGACTCAAGTGATAGCTCCTTATCTATTTCAGACCAGATGGCCTGGTCTGAAGTAGGTTAAGAAAAACTATGAATTCTTCATAGGCAGACTACAAGAACGGCAACCTCTATAGAGAAAGGGGATAAACTTAGGAACATTTTCAAGCCACCAGTTATTTGCAAAGGCAATCATAAATCCATAGCCTCAGTCAACTAAGGAGATTAAATTTGCCTCTTGCTGTTTGTATTCTTTTCCACATAAAGTTCCAACTGTACTTGAAACAATTAATTACAGAAACATCATAAGGCAAACCTCTACGTTGCAAATTCAATTCAGACTGTACAGTCACACACAAAAAAAGATTGCTGACTATATACAATGAGCCTCCACCTCTGGGAACAGTGACAACTTCTCTGGCTGTATGCAGAGTGGAAGTTGGCAGCTTCTCAGGCAATGTTCAAGTTAGCAGTATCACCACCATATCTTCTTACTCCCCCAGTCAGGATCATCAGCAGCCAAAATACTTAACAAATAATATCTCTAGTTAAGGAGTACTGAAAACAGAGATACTAATAATAGTATCTTGGAGGTCTCAAATGCTAGAGATTGCACAGCACGTTCTCAGTAGGTCAGTGTAACCATATGGTCAGGCTTATCGGGGAAGTGCTTCATCTCTTTTGTCCTCAAAAACCATCAGGGATTAATATATGGTGCTTCCAAATGCTCACCATATTTGAAGGACTCAGTCTTCTAAAGAAATGAGTAGCAAATTAGGTATCCTCTTGAATTTAATCCTGAAACTGAACTGTTTTAGTTAACCTGTAGTTCTAAGTAAGATTCTCTTTCCATCCTTTTGCTTGTTTTTCAGTACTTCATTAATCTTGTTCAGCAACATGCTATTTGCTGTTAAAATTTGCTGATTTCTACAGAGTGCTTAAGCACTCTGTGATAGCAAGTACTACTAATACCCATGAAAAGATAGCAAAACTTGCATTGAAACACAAGCCTTCCTCTCTAGATTGAAGGGAAAGTGCTGAAACATGCACAACAGAATTTAACAATAATGCTAACCAGAGGGAAAGAAAACAACAGCAAGCAACAGAAAACTAAAATAATTCCACAATAAGAAAACAGGAAATACTTTTCCAGTATATTCAAATAAGACAGGTTCAGAATGGTCCACAACAGAAGAAAAGAATAAATCAGAAGTGATCAGATCACTGTAATGAAATGTGTTTGGATAGAACTGGAAATCTTTCTCTATTTTGAATGCCAGTGAAGCACATGATTGAATTTCAGCAGCTAACTTCATTACTGGGAAAAAACAGAATGATTGGTGAGTTACAGCTTATCCTCAGTCCAGTTCACTGCTAAAGTGTAAGTATTAAGGAAAGACATTTGCAACTGAAATGGAAAGATTTAGAATATGGAAAAAGAGCTTCAGAAGTCTTGTGCTGTGTGAGTGACTGAGAAATGAAAGGCATATAAGCCCAACATAAATATATACAAAATAATAAAAAAGTGAATACAAATTGGATATTACTATTTACCACAATTTGTAGCACAAAACCAAACCACTGATGTTGAACACAAGCAATTTTTGAAAAGGAGATAAATATTTCAACACTGTAAGTAATTAACCTGTGGCAGTTTTCCTGGAGGTATTATTAAGAACAAAAGTTTAGCCAGCTTCAACAAGGATTTAGACATTTATATAGACATTTATATATATTTGGGGTTGGACTCGATAATCTCTGAGGTCCCTTCCAACCCCTACAATTCTGTGATTCTGTGATTGTGTGATAATGAGGATATCTATGGCTGCATTAGATGAGATTTAAAAAACAAAACAAAACAAAAAAAAGCACAAGAGATTTCAACCCTGATTCTTCAGTGAATAAGTCAACTTCTCTCTGGTGGGCGTTAGAAAGAATCTTTCCCAATAGGCAAACTGCTCTAGAATTAGACATTATGGTGCTTCCATCACTTACCCTAGAAGGAACTGGTGCTGAGCACTCAGATTGCTAAAAAAGGTGACAGATCTACTTTGGCTTTTTCTACCTTTCAAGTACAAAACTAGGTATTATTACACAATTCAATTCATTACGTGTGAGAATGAGCTCACAGGATTTGAAAATTAGAATAAATAGTGTATCAATCATTTCCTTTAATTATCTAATTGTAAGTCACTGTAGGATGACAGCTTTGCCTTTACAAAAATTCTGTTTGTGTGCAACTTCCCTTAAAATCGTGGCTTTTCACACTACATCTTAGTGTCCAGTGCTTCTGTAAAACACACAGAGAATTTCATGTGCTGTGAACTTTCCTGTCAAAAGGATGCACCGAAATACTGCTTTCCTGTAGCTTACTGCTCGCTAAAATGTGACAACAGTTCTCACGACATCCATAGTGGGTAAGGCGACATCCTTTCAGTAATACCATTAAAATTTAGCCAGCTTTTATAGCTCTACTAGGATTCCCAGTAGCCTGCTCTCCTTCCTTGCATTACACAAACGTTCTCTCATGTATCATTATTTTCCCACCCACGCCAAATCTTAATAAATACAAAGTCTTTCAGGTTGTTCCCAAAGTCAGTGATCTCTTGTCAGCAGTTAATCCAGATTATGAGAGTAGCTTCAAAAGTCAATCAAGATTCTCAAAAATTACCTGAATGTGGGACACTTTGATGTTCTTCTATTCAATAACCTACGCTTAGCCAGGACAAATGTTTGTACGCAACCTCAATATATACTGGTCACATGAAAGGAACAACATGTGGAACTAGGCAGTTCACATCCTAAATCCTGAAACAAGTGATGAGAAAGGGTTGATGCATGAAAACAGGCAGCAGTCCCAATTTGTAGGACTGTTTCTAAACTATGCTCTTTGACCAGTTAGTATAAGACACAAGCGCAGTTCTCAGAGCAAAGATCAAATTTCCCTTGGAAGATTAGTAAAATAGATTAAGATTAGTATCTTAAATATTAAGCTGACAAAAAATAATATTCTCTTAGTCTGAACTAATGCATTGTTAAAGCAGCTCTGTTCAGAAAAAGGAATAGAAAGCCTAACCTTAACTCTTTCCTTGTATTCTAGCTCGCAGATCCAACGATGAGCATTCCTTCATGAGATAAGCGTGTTTCAAAACTCTACTGCAAGGTGAACTGGATTTCCTCACAATCAAGGCACATGCTGTTAAGGCTGTCTGTCTTAAGTAAAAGCCTTTATCCCTACCTGCCTCTTTCTGGCAACACTGTTTTTTATGGTGTAGAAAATAAGATCATTCAGCTACACATTTGTCTTGTTTGCAGCACACCCATCAGACTAGATTCCTCAGAAAACACCAACAGTAGAAGGATTTAACTGTGGAGATAGATTCTTTCAGCACAGATGAGAAACTATTGAATTGCTCAGAGCTGAAAATATTTACCAAGTCCAAGACAATCAGAAAGAACTTCCAGATGCTCAGAGAGCTTAACAAGAACCACTGTACTTAAATGGCTAGGTGAAGGACTGAGAAGCACATTTTCCAACTTGTTTGACTAGTCCCCTATTATATTTTCTAGATATAAATAAATGGATACTTAGCAATCAATAGCAGAGTGGGAATTGCACTTTCAGAGGTCATGTCACACCACTACTATAAGACAACATCCTTTGTCTGCTATTTTTATAGAAAAGTCAATGCTTAAACATCACTGAATTTGAATATAGATTTAAATACACAGAATACCCCCTTGGATTCTCTATGAACGCGTGTGTTTGTTTTTTCACCATATGCCAAAGACTTCTAATTTGAATTAGAGGGGGAAAAGCAGCTATTTATTTCTTTTAGAAAAATCTGGCACGCGTACAAAATGTGAAATACTGTATTTTTATAGATTACAAATTTGAATTAATGTAAATAACTGTGCTGAAAATGGCATTTTTTAAGTGTATAAAGACAACTGCTTGTCTACAGATATCAGTAAATGATATAAAAAACCTTAATGGCAGACTGTGTACATGACGATACTGTCTGAATTTCACTTACACGTGGCTCAAGCTGTTTTAACATCAGGCGAGATTTTGATTGTTTCTATATTAGTTGTTTTTTGTTGTTTGGTTGTTTGTTTTCTTTTTCCCTGAAGAAAATAATAATATGACTGCAAAGGAAACATCTTCACTTATAGCTCAAGGTCATCCCTAGAGACAGCTCATTCTAAATAAGTCTGTGTGTATAGTTAGGTGGAAGTACACCAATTATAGGTGCCAACTAAATGAAACCAATTATTGGTGCAGACCATCAGTTCAGAGGAATGTAGTGGTTTTAAATAAATAAATTATCATTTTTAGATTCTTTAATTAAGGTAAATATAAGATTTCTTGCATCGTCTCTAATCCCATTAGATTAACATCTAATTAGACAAGAATTCTTTTTTGTTTGGTCAAACTTGAGTAACCACATGTGACTTTCAGTAACTTGCTATGGATTTGTCAATATTTCACTGTGAGCATAAAAGACATTTTCCTATATCAGCAGTTAGGTGGTTCCATTAACCTGAGGTTGTAAAATATACATAACATATACAGTACTCAATACAGTCAGATGGTCTATGCTGATGGGCTTTTGTAGCAGATGTCTTTTTTATACCTCTGAAATAATGTAGTCGCTGCCATAGCTAAGATTTGTAATAAAAAATGTAGCATACATCCCAGAGAGATTATCTACTAACCACTACAGCTCACAGCCTGGGATGCTGGATGCTCAGAGTTCCTGCCTAAATCCAGATTCAAAATTTACAGCAAGCTTTCATATTTATAATTGATGACAATATTAATTACAGACATACAGGCACATACTCTCTTCATCTCCCTTTGAGGTGTTAAATATGAATATATAGCCACAGGTTGTTGCTTGATCGAGTATCTCTAACATATTCTTTTTAATGCAGGGGACATAAAATTCTCATTAACAATAATTGGAGTTAGAAGCAGGAAACCCAGGAAAGATGCGTTGTCTCATTAGATATTAACTAGAAATACTGTAAAATATTCTGTTTATGCATTGTTAGAATTCTGAAATCTTTTATTTTTTTCATCTTTCAAATTAACACATCTATGAATAAATCATTCAGAGACAAATGAAAGCTCCTACAAGTCCAGAAACCATGTATATACTTGTACCTCCCCTAAGGATACAGACTTCCCACTGCACTGTAGAGTTATAAGAAAACAGTTTTACAGCACCTGCATCCTGTACTGCACACGTAATTAATCTCCACCAAAGTTCAGAGACTAGAAACTTCCAGTTATGCCATCTCTCCTTGATATTCCTGCCATACTGGAGCTCAGAAATTGCTGTTATAGTTCTGCTTCATAACAAGAATATATCAGTTATTTTTGCCTACGCAGAGAACCACATCATTTCTTCTTCATTGAAAAGAACATGGACAAGAAGATAGAGTTCTCTAGGAATCAAGTAAAGAAGTCAGAAGAACTGCAGTCTTCTATCAGGCACCCATCACTCCCAACAGTCACCCACAAGTGGTGTACAGCTCCATTAGAAAACTGATTTTGTTCAGATGGAACAGATCTTTCTGAGTCTCAGAAAGTGTACTTCCTTATGCTGCTTATGTCAGGATGAAATTTTCATTAGTAGCTTAAGTCCATCTCTTGAAGTCAGACAAAGCATTTCCACAGACTTCAGTGGAAGAAATTATTGTCAGATGGTAACAAATAAGAAAGATGATCCTTTCAACTCCCACTCCCAACTGAAAGATTACACATGATCATTTGTTAAAAAAAAAAAAAAAGCAACTGTCTCCTTAAATTCATGGTTGCTATTTTTTTGTGAACAGGTCATTTATTGGTAAATAAAATTAAGAGGGATTCTTCAGTAATTGATTTCCTAAAGCATATCCACATATGGATACAAAGTAAGTCCAAACAAACAAAAGTGCAGTTGAACAGTTTAGACAAAACATCCTTATCAATTCTCACTCAAGCTAAACTACTGTCCCTTCCTACTGCAGTTGACAATTCAGAGAAAACATACCTTACCCCTCTTACAAAATAATAATAATAATAATAATAATAATAATAATAATAATTCCATACAGGACATAAAGCATCTCAAAAGAGAATAACTGTCAGTCTCTTAAAGAAAGTAGCAGTTGCTGGCAAAATTTTGTTGCAAATTTAAAAAGAAAAGGAAAAGGATCAAACTAGGCAGCACTTTTCTCTTATTGCCATTTCATTGCTCGATTGGTCAAAACTGACAGTGTGATTTATCATCTTCACCTCATCTGTTAGGGTTAAACCTTTCCAAAACGCCACAGGACTGTAAAGGACGCTACTCTTAACCTCCTTCTTCTTCCATTAATTCACTTATAATTCAGTAAAGTTGGAGGTGCCTCTCCTCCATACAGCTGCATTACACCAAATTCTTTCTCAATGTTCTTACTATTCTGTGACACAATCAAACCTCTATCGCAAACCCTAAGATCCTAACACTCAAATCCTGAAGATTAAAAGAATCTGTATCCAGATAAAAAGAATCTGTATTCATGTGTATGGTAAAAACAAACATACACAGAACTATAAAAATCACACACAAGAACAAGAAAGGTAGAACAGGTTCTCGGGACTTATTCCTGTTGATAGCAATGGTAAATCTCCCACTAGACCTGACATTACATTTCAGTACTTAGATTTTAGTACCACTGAACAGTCTTGCAGCATTTAACAACAGAAGACATGTTTGCAGCACATACTTCAGTTCACGATTCCTTTACATCTCCAGTAGCTTCTTGGTTCAGCCCCACAGGCTACCAAGTGATTACTGATGCTTCTGCACACTTTCAGAATCTCTTGACTTCAAGCAGTCACGAAAAGTATACAGAGCTTATAGAAGCTGACTTCGCAATCCAAGTCTTTAAAAAATAAGCACTTTCTGAATATTATACTTTGACTCTCTTCACAAAGTTAGGTATTGTCATTATTTTGACATGTTTTTCTGTAGAGAGTGCCAACATCACTCCTATAATGCTGAACATGCCTCACCTTAAAAAGGATACAACCCTTCGTAACACTTCACAGTCCAGACATCCTAAAACAACTGTAGGGTCAGTATTATGAAATTGCAGACTCTTCATAACCGATGTATCACAATGTTTTGAATAGCTCATCATGCTTTATCCAGAGATTCCTTCACACAACTAAACTATATCCATGATCAGAAATACACATATGTACTTGTAAATAAATGTTATACTGCTTGAAATTGCAAATATTTGTATATGAAAGTTTTTGCTGCTGTTCTCCAAAATTTACATATTGAAAGTCTTAAGTGCGGCATTTTGTGCCCACTCAGTACCCTGTTTTGCACCCTTAAAAACAGTGTCACGTTTTCTGTTGCAGGTGGGAGTCATGCACCAGCTAAAAATATTTTACAGTGTTACACTGAATGCATCCGAGAGTTATGATCAACTCCCTATTATTTTCCTGCATAAAATAGACAAAATAAAATGTGAAAAGATTTATAAACACATTTTGAATTGTATGGTTCTATGAATTCTATGATTCTATGAATGTTTTAAGCCCTTTAACTGGTCAAGAAAAATTTTGCTAAAAATGTCATTTTTATTCACTTTTTATTCCATAATTCCCCTGTTCTTCTGAACCAAGGCCTTTGGAAAAAAGCAGACTCTTGCTATGATCTTTATACAGAACCTAATCAGAATGCATCGAGAGTTTGGTTGTGGATTCTAGGAAATAACCTAACCATGGCAGCACTCTGCTGCGCACCTTCTCACCAGAACCTATACACACATATACATACGGAAAAAAACTTGTCTATTACTCTTGCATATCAACAACAAACAATTGCTTAACACAGGCACTTGTGCTATCAGGCAGAGGAAACAGAAAAAGCATTGCATACTCCTTGTTTTGTATATACACGTAATAATATTCAACTTTTTATCACTTCAGCACTTCTATTTATTCATAACTACTTTCAAATTCTATGTCTCTGCTGCAGTTGTTACTGTAAAAATTCTCAAGGGCCAGTCCTAGCCATTCTCTCTAGGAAGCAACATGAGACACACACTACTTTTTCAGGTCTGTGTACCTTGCTCTCTTGAGGACTTTCTGCACTTACTGATCTGTGGTTTTTATAACATCCATTTGCTGTTCAACATTCCTGTATGCTTCTGATCAAAAGCACAGATTTCCATGCCCTGATTGCATATGGATTCTTCTGCATTCACTTTAACTATTTAACCGTCAGATCTACAATATCAGTTCTATTGACAACACCTGAAATTCAATGTATTCCAGATCTCAACTAACTTGCATAATCCCCAAGTCTCAGTGGCAGCACAAAACTATAGTATTCCAGGTTGCAAATAAGGTTCTTACAACACAGAAAATTCAAACTGATTTTTTTTTCTTTCAAACATTGTAGCAACAGATGTTTATTCATTTGAAATACTGAATCCTTTGCTAGTGAAAAGACAACACGTCTTAGAAACATGGGACTTTATACACACACACACACACAAATATATATATATAAAACCACTTTTATTATTATTATTATTTTTTACTAGAAAAGGCACTAAGGCAGATCGCTGGGAGCTAAAGACCCGTCACTTCCAAACAGAGCTGGTTTTGCTTTCTTACATTCTGATTTTCATGAAGGACTGGTTCTGGTCCAAAACAAGTATGTTCAAATGTGTTTTTTCTTAAAAATATTTTTGAAATTATATCAGTATCTTTAAACTTTTTATCATTCCATTCTAAATGCTATTTAAAATTCTAAAGTTTTGCATATTTAGTTCTAAAAGGAGGAAAAAAAAGGGAAAAAAAGGTAAGGGGAATATTCAAAAATTATAAAACTGAGATTGGATTTCTGAAAGGTAGTTTTTGATTTTAAGAATTGAGTAATTTTAATCCCAATTCCAGGAAAGTAAACTTCATGGGTTTTCTGTTTGTTTGTTTGTTTGTTTTTTCCAGAGGTACACTGATCTGTTCTTTGGAGAGAGAGATAAAAAACAGGCTTTCTAGAACACCTCTATTTGGCCATTTTTAAAGTGCATATCATCAAGTCATCTTAAAATCATTTCATTGCATGACTGCTCATTCCAGGTCCCAGCTTTGGCTCAGACTACACACAACTTACCTGCTCCTAGAGCCTAATCAAAAGTTTGAAATGCCATCTCATAAGAAATCTGCTTTCAATTTCATAACTTCATACTTTCACCTGAGAAGAGTTAATTAGCTTACAATTTTATGTAAAGGCACACAGACTTTGACTTTGGATGTATCCAGAACACAGTATTGAAGGCTTGTACACTTCTGTGACAATCTGCTTTCGTGTGACTCTGATCTTCTTACACTTTTTCAGATGCCAAAGCACATGGAAGTTTACTGTTAGCATATACTTCCTAGTGAAGCAAAGTATTCTCATCCCCTTAAGACATTACCAGTGCTTAGTGTTTGCATATTTTACTAAGGGCTAGACAATGTCACCATGACACAGTCTAGAACAGCATGCTTCTGCACTGAAGCATTCCACAAGACTGACTGCAAATTAGTCAGAGGCAATTCCATTCTGCTTCCCTGTTGTTGTAGAGAGAAAGTAATTAGCTGCTGGCCTATACCAGCAGCAAATCATTAACCCTCCTGCCCCTAAACATTAGCTCAGCTGTGCCAGCCACTGAATTGCAAAGAACATAAATATATCTCTGCCCATCTTATACATCCTTTGATCTGAGAATCATCATATGGGTACTTTCATTGACTCCTGAATAATCAATCCAGATTCTTGAGATGACTGAGAAGGATTTGGATCTGCTCATATGTGATATCCAAAACATAATGTGGTGCTGGGTGACTGCAAAAGCTTTCCAGCATTCCTGAAAGGGCAAAGCCACCTACACCCGTGTCACGGTTCCTACACATCATTATACTATGATAAGTCTCCAGGTAAAAATGAGGTTAAAGCTTGAGCAAGATCTGGAGCTGAGTTTTATAACCACTGCCTTGTGTTATCTTTATTATATATCACCCAACTATGTAAGGTTTTGACTCTATCTAATAAACACAACACTTGCCATTTAACATAGACAACATCAACATTGAGAAATATTTAATTGAAGTATTTCTTTCGATATTCCTCTTACATGGTCTTGAAATACATGTTATAAGAGCAATTTTTCTTCACGGCTATCAGCTGAGCAGCAAAGTAGGACAAACACATCCATCTAACTCAATGGGCCAAACATAAAAATATAAGCCTCTCACAAATGCTTGTAAGAAATCATGTTTTATCATTTGAAAGATGGAGTCATTGCATTGGCATTAGAGCCTATGCATTAGATCAGACAGCAAATGAGATATTGATAGAACTATTTTGAACACTCAATAAGCTTTCTAATGATTGATAGCTTTGAGCTGACTCTGGTAATATCCATATCTGCACTTGGAAACTAGAGATTGAAACTGTAATGCATGTGGAATTCATAAACATAACTCAAATTCAGGTTGTGGCTCCAGTAGCAGAATTTGCATAGAGCTCTTTCTTCGTAGTAAAAGATAAGAATGACAACAATTTTCGCTTGTTTCAATATTTCCATCTACATCTAAACAAATCAGTGCAGCAGAACATTAGATCAGGGAGGGGGAAGACATGAGAGATGGTGAGCAAAAGAATAATCTCAGGAACCAGAACTTCTCCGTGTCCATTTTGCTTAAAATATTCTGCAGATTAATCTCACTGATGCCAACAGAAATTGAAACAGAGTAAGTTACTGGATACTTACTCTGAATAAAGAACCAAAAAGTTTTCCCCTATATAATTTTCTGTAGTATATTGAAAAAATACAGTGAACAATTTCCACATCCCATCCATTAGTCCTTTACACCATTAAAGAGGGGGGAAAAGCAGCAGAGGAGAAAAATATGGCCATAACTTATAAGAAAGAAATTTGATAATTATTATTGTGATCCTAAAGTTGCTGGATCTTCAAAAACCATGCATTCTGTACCTTCCCACCATAAACTCCATTAATTCATCTGAAGGAGAAACCCAATATGGAACTACTAAGAATATTCCTTACATTTGCAAATTTTTCTCTTTGTTTCTTTTAGAAGAAAAACTAAGAAGGATTTTAATTTCCCTAACCTTTGTCAAATAATGAACAATATTAAAGACATTATCATTTATCTTAATTTAAATTTCCAAGTTCCAGGGTGATGGAAATGCTCTGAGAAATCTTCACTGTGATTTCGGTGTGAATTACAGCCACACACACAGATGATTATCAAACAAGTTTCCCCTCAATTTCATCTAAAACTGGGTATAGGAGAATAGTGGAAGACACAGACTAGAAGTCTTATCATTTGTAAACATTTGTTTTCCCTTATAGTCTTACTGAAGTGCTATTCACAGGGGTATTGGCACACACTTGCAATATGTTTGCAATCCAGATATTAGTAAAATAAAATATAGAATACATTAAGATTCTGTACATTAGAGAGGAAGTTCATAAGAATTACTTCATCAAATTAACTGTTAAAATCTCAACTGTAACAGACTACAAGAACTAATGCAAATTTTAATTGCCAGCGATGCAGTGATGCTTCAGTACCCTCAGGCATACTCCCCTTCTGCCCTCTCTTCACCTGACATGCATTCATTTCAGTCCCCTTCTACGCAACACAGTCAATAAAAGTCTGTGTATAGTTAGGGATTCTCTTTGGAATCTCTGACTGTCAGCAGAGGTAGCTCTTCTTTCACTTACTTGCTATTATTCCAGTGTGAGTCTACAGTCATCCACAACACTGCTCTTGATTCATGCAGTCATATCTGATTAGGATCCATACCTAAAATGAACACAATTCAGCACATGTTGATTTATTGTCATAACCTACTCAACCACTCAACCAAAATTTCCTTTACAGCTGGTATTCTGTCCCAAGGAAGTGGTACCCTTTTCCACTGTGGTGCTTCAATCTGGTGTTTAGTATCCATTTTATAGCTACCTACTTGCTCTCTCTTCTCTCTTTTCTGTCTTTCTATAAAAACTATGTCTGAATTACGGTGTTTGGACTTGAATAATCATCCCTAAAGTAAACTTCATGGTATCAAAACAAAACAAACAAACAAAGAGCTCATTTTTAATTTATATTGTTCAGGCACGTGAAGAAAACTGCTTGAAAAGTTAGTTCACTACAACACTACAGTTGCAAGGTGCTCAAACTGGAGATACAAAGTAGCAGGGTATCCTACATAGTGGAAAAAGAAGCACTCTAGGAGTTGATGAAGTAATCCAAGACAAACAGTGAGGACAAGAAAGGTTTTGGAAACTAACTTATGCTGTGGTGTCTGGTTACTTTTATTATACTGACTGCTTGATCTAAATAAAAATTTAATGAACGAGCTTTCATTGCAGTCTACTAAGGAATCATGCCCTGAGAAATGAAATAAATGTAACAAACATACTTTAAGCTTTATTCCCACACCTGCATATCACAACAGAAACAACTGAGGAATGATAAGGTTCTCAAATTATATAAATAAATAAATAAATAAATAAATAAGCACAAGGAAAATCAAACAGAAGAAAACCTACCCAAATGAGTAAATGTAATTTTTCAGGTTGAGATTTGGAAGTGACTTAGCTTCAATCTTTGGTTTTTACAAACAATTTAAAGTGTATATACCATGTGTACTGTGGTGACTTTAAGTACAAAAATCTGGATTTTTATATTTCTTGGAAAACAGTCCTTCTGTACCTAGCACTAGCCTTTAAATTTATTTTATTTTATTGTTAGAGAATGAAAAAAAATAGAATCATAGAATCATTAAGGCTGGAAAAAAACATCTAAGATCATCTAGTACAACTATCAACCCACCACCTCCACGTGCACTAAACCATGTCCCTAAGTGCCACACCTACATGTTTCTTGAACACCTCCATCACTTCCACATGATTTGGAAAATGGGAAAAAAAAAAAAAAAAAAAAAAAAAAAGGCTAAAATGGATGATCACTTGGGCTTAAAATGACAAAACCCCCAAAAAAGATTGCCAGTGAGCATTTAGGTCTGTATTTGGAATATACAGGAGTAGAAATTCAGTGAAAATGTTAAAGGGTGATCCTCCCAAAAATTCAGCTTGACACATTGCAAGCTGGAGGGAAGAAAGAGTTCGCATTCTGTGTTGAAGCACACTGGTTGCATAACAAGGCCTTAAAAAAAATAAAAATAAAATGGCTTGCGATTGCCCAATGTCATCTCTTCACTGCAAAGCTCTTTTACCTGAGTAAAATTTAATTAAGAGCTATGTATGAAGTTACTATTTGATATGGCTGTGTACTTTGTCTGCACTAGAAGTACAACTGGCTCTTGATAGAATTCACTAGCTCACTTGAGGTCTAATTCTACTACTAGAGATCAGTACAAGCTATTTTACTTCTGTTTTAGCTTTGGGAGGAATTAAGTAAGTTTGGCTAATTTGCAGCCATTACAAAAGGGGTGGTGTGTCCATCCACAACAAGCAAGACCATCTGGCTGCCTTGCATGTATGCAACCACAAAGGAAGGTGCATATCTGCCATGAGACACGTCATGTCTTCATTTCAGCTTAATTAGGTATTATATACAGAAAGAGAAGAGAGATCTTCTTGCTTTAAAATTTGTCAGCAGGCTGAATCAAAATTACAAGTCTGCTTATTTTTACAATAGATGTAGCCTTTAGCAAACTTACAACTTCTGCTAGTGAGCTTCACAAGTCTGTGAAATCTTATGCAGAATGTCTCAAAAATAGATCTGTGAAACTCACCAACAGAAGTTGCAACTTATTAGATACCACACTGATTCAAGGAAGAGAGACAAGAAGTTACTAAATAAATAAAGCTACTACCAACCTAGCGTGTCTCCTCAATATGAAATGTCAGTGAGGCTAAAAGTATATGAAGTGGAAGTACCTTTACCCTAGTCTTACCCTTCACAGCAATTACTGTGAAGGATCTATGATTTTACTCGCTAGGAAATTCTTGTGTTGTATTAAAACAAAATGATGTGTATATTTTCACCCCAGCTGCTTGAGTTGTACAAGAATATGAAACTGCTGCTCAGTAGAGTTAAATGGCATAATGGACTAACACATGTGGTGAATATATTGAAACATGATTTAGAACTGATACAGTGCAATGCACTGTAATTTAATTACCTGACATTCAAACAGACAAAATTCTGGAAATGCAGGAAGTGTCACTACATAATCTTAGCTTCAAATCTAATCAGTTTGTATCATCAGTACAGGCATGGCAGCATCAGAGGGCAAGCATGTTGTGCAGGAACTTGGAGAAGCCTGATCTCTGCATGCTTTGGAGCACAGCTGTGCCATGTGCCACCTGCCCCCTCCCAGCTCTCACAAAGACTTCTCTGCTCCATCACAAATTTGAAAGAACCCCAGTTTAGCTTTTCTCTTTTCTCTCTCTCCTTTTTTTTTTTTTTTTTTTTTTTTCTTCTTCTTTACGTTGCTTGGATATAGCAGAAAGTGCTCAAATACTTGCCTTGAGCACAAATAGCAAAGGGATTCTCGAAGATTTTCTTTCCTTTCTCCTCCCATTTCTGCTTACAGAGGGCATTTGGCCAGCACACCGGCAGCCTCTCCTGGAGCAAATCAGCTTGTATTCAGGCAGCAAACCACACAGGCCTCGTTCAGCCCAGGGATGTCCATTAAAACTCCTTCCCTGAGCCCACCCAGGGGTAGCACTGGCTGCTTTTCACAGATTTTTCTGCCTGGAGCAGACGAGGCCTCAAGGAGGCCATGTTGAGGGCCCGTTGTCATGGCAACGCTGCCACACGTGCGATCCTGAGATGGCGCCAGGTGTCAGAGCACGGCAGCCTCGTGCCATCTCCGGGAGGTGCTGACTTCCCGCTTTGCAGGGCGGCCCCACAGAGCTCTGCGAGGCTCGCGGGTCTCAGCAAAACAAGGGTACAGAGACCGTATCGCCTCTCCTCCTCATGGCCAGTCCAGGCCTGGATTAGGAGCATACTATCAGACCCCGAACACACCTAACGGAGAGGCAGTGCAGCACCCTCGGCACACGGCTCAGCAGGAGCAGGGTTCTGAGGACGTGAAGCTCTTGGTGAGGAGACAGCGCAGCTCTGTGCCCTTCAGTGCAACCGGTGGCACTTGTTTTTCACAGCTCCTTGGAGGTACTGCAAACCACACAGGTGTTACTCAGCTTTTTGTCTCTTTTGTTCTTCAAGCAATAGGAAGGTCCTTCAAAGAGTCTCAATCTCCCTCAATTAGATTCAAGGCTATTTTTTTTTTCTGTGATTTTTGTACTCTCAAGGGAAAACTTCAAAATGACTTTTACCTGGACTTTGAGTGCTGGCAAGGATTGCAGAAAGAATGGAGAAAACCTTATAATACTCAAGAATTGCACCTACATTCAACAACACCTCTTCATGCAATCCTGTTGAAATATCTTCATAGCCTGTATCATGCATTTTGCACAACAAACTGAAACAACGTGTAGAAGCAATTTCAAATGTTAATGTAAGACTTCAACTGTTGGAAACATTAAATGAGAGTGAATCCAAAATCACATCTATTTTATGTGAACTGTCGCATGGAGAATTCTTGAATCAGCTCAGTGCTTTTCCATCCTATCAGTTTGTTATACTCTCCAAAATTCAGTCACTATCTTTTTCAGTATCAAGGAGAAATATCAGTAAATTGAAGCAAGAGACTTCTTCCATTATTTTGGTACTGCTGAAGAGAAATGAATGACAAATTCACCCAGGAGAGTGGAAGACATTTTGCCGCATGCCAGATCCTCTGTGCAAGAAGAGAGACTTCCACAAGCAAAACTCAAAAAGTAGGTAATAGCTATCTGTCTTTAGGGAATCTGATTTTCAGTAGTGCTGAATGTTCTTTGGATTATTCACTGATGATCATGGTGCTGATCCAAGAAGTTTTGGTTTTGACATCCCATTTTAGACACAGACATTCTAAAATATGATGCATAGAGGTGGAGAAACAAAGATTCAGGGAAATAGGAAAACATTTCTAATGGTGGAAGGAAGCATCAGATCTGCTCATATAACACACACTGAATTACACCAGGGTATTTTAGAGGAGGCAATGATATCTTCTGCAAATGCTGCTGGAGAGTGCGCTGCCAAGTTATTTTATTTATTTATTTTTACAATGTCATTCTGAAAAGAGGTTTCCTTAGATAATCCAGACTAGTGATTGGTTGGACCAAAATGGGTGCCTGTACTGCTTATTCTGCATTCATGGTTTTTTGCACTTACGCTAGTTCTGGGTCTTACCCTATAGTAAATCAATTTGAGGAACCTAATGAGTAGAAACCTATTTTCTGTGGGTTTCCACTTCAGAAGTAAAAATTCAAAACTGAATACCAGTTCTTTTTGTTGTTTGATATTTCCTTCCATTCTATTCCAAGCTGCAGGGTTTTCATGTAACCTAAACTTCAGAGTTCCTAAATTTTCAGAATTTTGTAAGAATGTTTTGATAAATCTTCCCTTGCAGTTACTGAAGTCTATTTGAAATGGAGTAATTTATTTCTGGCCTTCTCTGACCTGTTGCTTGTCTACCTGATTTTACTAAACGTTATTTTCTGAAGAATACAAGTAATAGTAGTATATCTGATCACAGAATACTGTCAAGGCAGAATGTCTTCACAGTGGCTATTTTGGATCTATGGTATTTTATGACAAAAAATAAAGAGTGTATGAGAAAAGTTTTATCTGATTTCACCTAAATTTTGAGAAAAATAATGTCCCATAAAGCACGTAGAAGTGAGCAACAAATCTGTTTTCAGCCTTTCTGATCTCTCAACAATATGTTTTTCTTTTTTTAGCCTAGGGTAAGATGTTTCCAAACCTAGTGTCAAGATGTAAGACTTCATACAGAATTCGTACCTCCATTGAATATAAAGTGTCTGAACAGGAATTTTGAATGTGACATTTCTTTTTTCTTCCCCCCCCTCCCTTACAGACTACATTAGAGTTACAAATAGGAAATATAGCCAAGATTTAAAGAGTTGAAAAGCAAACTGATCTTATATTTATCAATTTCAAACAGGTTTCCAATCAGTAAAATGCTGGAGATCTGGGGGGTAACTTACCTAAGATATCATCAGCTCTTGGAAGAAACAGTACATTTTCTTCTGATAAGTTCTTTACAATACCAGACAAAGTATCACTAGGAACATCAGTGAACATATACTGGAAAAGGTTGACTCACCAAACTGGTGATGGAGTATCTAGCTACAAACCACTTCTTCTCAAGAAGCAGCCTTCACATAGAAGAAATTCTCTTTTCAGAGGCTAGCTCATAAATGAACACAGGGAGGAATAGAAACCTAGGTCAACCCCTTTCGGTCAATTGCAATTCTGGTTAATTTCTTGCATCTGTGCTTCCAGCCACCCCCTTCATCAGGTGCTCAATCATTACTTCAGGCCGTGACATAACAGTTCCCTTACAGACATATTGAACAGAATGGATATTTTTGTAATTGCCAGCAAATTGATTTTGTGTTCTGATTTCTATGACTTTATTAGTTCATCCTTAAGGAAAATACTGTCTACTTGTTCTAATTCATTTCATCTTTACTGTGCCACACATTTTCAAAGCTTTATAGAGTGAAAATTGTATCAAGGATCCCAACAAGGCACTAGACATCCTTAGCTTCCCACAAATTCAAAAAAAGTAGTAGAAGTTCCCAGAGCACTTACCAATTTAATAAGCTTGAGACCTCAGGCATTACTGTCATTTACATCTGGAGTCTACTGCAGATGATATAAAGATGTAAAATTGGAGGCCTGCCATATGCTTAGTTTTAAATAATTTTCCCATGCAAATATGAGGTTCTTTCACATAGAGCCTTTACCAATAATAGTGATTGTGTAATGACATCCATTTATATAGCCTTGCAACCAGCTGCATCAACGTTATCTGTCACATGTATGGTTTTCTGGGCTGCTTCTTAAAGATAAAGTTGATGGTATTACTTGAAAACACTCCTTTGACTTTTGGATTCCTGTTGTAGATTTTTGTTTTTCTACATGTAATGCTTGTTTCGCTCTAGTAAGTGTTTCTTCAAAGTAGATCTATAATAAGGTAGTTTGGATTGTGTGCTTTAGCACTGTCTGCACACTATTAGTATTGGACTCCCAAGGGCTGTATGTACAGTGAACCACAATAAAGAGGTTGATGTTCCATAGAAGGGCTGATGTGACTAATTACTGACCTGTTTTGGAGACTAAGTAACCAAACCTTTGTCAAGGTCTGTATATAACATTTTTGTTCAGCATAATTCCTGTAGTTTTAAAGATGGTATTTGCCCTATTGAGTGTTTGATGTGGCAGCAGATCAAGAAAACAATTGCAAGATATAGTAACTGACATGATTAGTTGTGTCTCTCCCAAGGAAAACAAACAAACAACACATTGCTCTATGATTCATAACCTGCACTGGCTTAAAGTTTATACAGCTTCTTGCTATATTTGAGGTCCTTAGAAATTCTTCCAGTATCCTACTTCTCCAACTCCATTTTTAAGAGTATTGGAAGGGGCATGTGTCCTCATTTCTCCATAGTAGAGATGTCACTCTTTCACTCCACAAAAGTATGAGTGGCATTTGTTTAAACTGTAGTAGTATCCTTCTTTAAGATAATTAATGAAATCATTTTTCTTGGTATGGGCTTCATAAGATCCTTAAGATAGAAGCCCTTTTCCCAGCTGGAACTTGACCAAATGTTAATAGTTTCAAGTTTCTAAGGCTGATATCTGCTTTTTATCACTTTAGAGACTTCTGTTACAGAAACAATCATGGATTTGCAAAGTCCATTACTTCTTCACTTTCTAGTTGATTAACTAATTAGACTAAATTTTCTCTCCATCATTATAAGTAATATTTTTCTCACCAAGACACATTTATGAAGCTTGTTTCATTTTCATTCCTAATTTCTTACATAAATATTAAATAATGAACAGAAATTATGGCCGGGTACTTCTGTGACGTTCTCAAAAGTCGTTCTGTGGCAATGTAGGGGAACTGTTAGGTCACAGCTTGAACTGTTGATTGAGCTCCTGGTGAAAAGTTGTGGCTGGCCTAGGGACCATAGGTAAATTGTTAGTACCTATGCCCCCCATGTGACCAGAAGGGGTGGACCCAGGATGGATCCATCCTGGGTTCATGTAAGGGCCAGCCACTAGAAAGAGGTTATTTCTTTGACCTAGGCTGCTTCCTGTGAAGGACTGCTGCATAGCTAGAGTACCTCTGCTAGCTGGGTGAATTTCATTCTTCTTTCTGTATGTGACTGCCTACCTGTGAATGCTTTACCTGGTATTGCTGAGAATCTGTCAGAAACAATTTTGCTTCTTCAGAGGGTGGTGATAAATGGAGTTAAATTCAGCTGGTGATCAGTCACAAATGGTATTCCCCACGTGTCTGTACTGGGGCCTTTCCTGTTTGTTGTCTTTACTGATGACCAGCACAATGGGACTGAGCGTATCCTCAGTAAGTTTGCAGATGACACCAGCTGGCACAAAGTATCGATCTGCCTAGGGGTAGGAAGGCCCTACGGAAAGATCTGGACAGGCTGGATCCATGGGCTGAGACCAATGGGATGAGTTTCAGCGAGACCCAGTGCTAAGTCCTGCACTTTAGCCGAAGCCCCAGGCAGTGCTACTGGTTTGGGATGAGTGGCTGGAAGACTGTGTAGAGGGAATGGACCTGTGGATGTTGGTTGATGCTTGGCTGAATGTGAGCCAGCAGTGTGCCCAGGTGGCCAAAAAGGCCGATGATATCCTGGCTTGTATCAGAAATAGCATTGCCAGCAGGAGCAGGGAGGTGATCATCCCTCTATACTCAGCCCTGGTGAGGCCACACCTTGAGTACTGTGTTCAGCTTTGGGCCCCTCACTAGGAGAAAGACGTTGAAGCCCTGAAGTGTTTTCAGAGAAGAGCAATGAAGCTGGTGAGGGGTCTGGAGCACAAGCCTTTTGAGGAGCAGCAGAGGATACTGGGATTATTTCCTCTGAAGAAGAGGAGGCTCAGGGGTGACCTTATCTCTCTGTACGACTACCTGAAGGGAAGTGATGCTGAGATGGGTGTCAGCCTCTTCTCCCGTATAACTAGCAATAGGATGAGAGGGAATGGCCTCAAGTTGTGCTGGGGAGATTCAAGTTGGACATTAGGAATAAATTCTCTGAATGAGTGGAGTGGTGCTGAAACAGGCTGCCCGGGGAGGTGGTAGAGACACCGTCCCTTAAGGAGTTAAAGAAGAGTTTAGATGTTGTATTGAGGGACATGGTTTAGTGGGAAATGTTGGTCATAGATGGATGGTTAAACTGGATGATCTTAGAGGTCTTTTCCAACCTTGGTGATTCTATGGTAAGCAGAACAGTCTTTAATGCCAGCATTCTAGTTTGTGTGAAAATTATATTCTTGTAAAATTTTAGGGACAACTTCAGTTAGATATATGCATTCAGTTGGTCTCTTCTTACAAACAGATCTTCTCAGAAGCACTCTCAGTTTCAAGGCATGATAGTTTCTCTCAGTAAGTGGGACCTATATTATTCTCTCTGATCTTGCTATTGGTATAAATACAACATATGACTTTATTTTGTTTAGTATCTCATTGGTACCACTCCACAAATCTTTGTCATTTGTCACACATCTATGCAGATATTATTTATTTTTGGTTCATCAAGTAGATTGTGAGGTTACTCAGCAGAATCAGCATCCACAATGTATTTTATTTTGCTCATATGCTTTAACTGTTTCACTTATGCCTGCAAGATTTTAGATGAGTGCATTTTTATGGAGCAAAAACGGCTCTGTGACATACAATGTGCATTTACATGTATTCCACAGTACTATATGATTCTCAGTAGGAAACACAGAAGCTGTTGTTGTACTTGATGATTGTGCTTAATTTGTCATTTTATTTTTGGAACATTCAGCAAATTGAGCTTCATTGTGCTACAGATGTGGCCAACAGAGAATTTGCATTGATGGTCTTTCCTCATTAGCATCAACACTGTCTGTTGTTCTAGCTTTCATCTTTCCCATAACTGCTGCTTTGGTGCGTTTTTTTGTTTTTTGTTTTTTGTTTTTTGTTTTTCTGCAAGGACTCTTAAGCATTTAAATGAGTGCAACTTGCTGTTGTCCTCTCTCTGCAGTGGGATTGTCATTTCTGTCCCTGTTGCTGTCTCACATGCGTAGATTTCCCGAGGAAAAAATGAATTCTGTGAAGTATCTTGCATAATTGTCTGTGCCTTTGTGATGTGTATAATGATGTGCAACATTACTTTGGAAAGGCTAAAGCAGTGATCAAAAGTTGAATCCTTGTTGCATGTCTGCTTCATGTTTTATCAACACAGATGGCAAGCAGTGGTCACACTCACTTCTGCAATGATATATATCACTCTATAAACAAGTCCTCACTGGATGAGTTTTGCAGAGCTTATCTCCTACCGGGTGCCAGGAAATAATTGAGGCTTTGTGCACAGATAGCACTGTTGTGTAGTGCAAAAATATCAACACCAACATGAAAGTGTAACTTAAAAGTGCTGGGTAGATGTTGTAGCAATAATGGAATTCATACTAAAACTGTCATATACAAAGTAGTGCTTTAACTTGACCTGTACTTTTCATTTTTTGTCTCTATTTTGAACTTATTGCCTCAACTAAAATTAGTTAGTGTTGTGGGGCTTTTGTTTCCCAAAAATGGGAATGTTATTTGAATAAATTTGGAAGTATGGGTCTCTGCATGTGATACTCTGGAGGCCTTTGTTATGATGAGAGTAGGCTTAAAATGGAAGTCAAGATCCATTGCCAAAAAGCTGATCCTTACTATCTCTTGTGTTTTGTATATGGATGAATTATTTGCATGCACCCAGAGAAAGAAGTATTGAGCTGTAAACAATCATTGTTTAATATTAGCCTGGCTGGCTTTTGGTTTACTGGTTCTTTTCAATTTTGATAAACCTCAAAGTCCCAACACTGTTTTTCACAAGTCTTTTTTTTTTTTTTTTTTTCTTATATCAGCTCATAACTCATCTTAAAAAAAAAACCAAACCCTCACCTACAGTTGAATATGGTTGACTTGTGACAAGTGTTTATGAACAGAAATCTCTCTGCTTATCATTATCTATTTTTAATAACCAAGTAATCAAGATTGATTTGTTCTTATTCTGAAACGACTTGCATGATATGAAAAACTCTTCCGTAATCAGTGTTTTGGAATTCTGCTATTCACCTGAGATTTGAAAGGCAGTTTATATCACTGTCCAATGCCTTAAGTCTCCAGACCACTATGTATTCTGCTTATGAGTATGTAAAGACAAATCCTGTTAATACCCCTGCTTGGAGCAGAGCCTTATTATTCTGCAACACAACTAAGGTGTATTGCAACATCTTCTCTTCAAAGGGAGTGTCCACATTGCTAGACACTGCAGTATTATCTAATATGCAAAAGTTTAAGGGACCTGCATTAAAAATAAAGTGTTTAATCATTTTTATAAGTAAATTGTTACTAGAAAAATCATGGAATTTACTGAGATGTCGATCAGAAGCATTTGTGCTTATAGTGACATAGGTGACTTCAGAGAGTAGCAAAAAGAGTATGTCAATCAAAAATTCAAAAATAGTGTTACTTTGTTACTTTGTTTAAATCTGATACTCTCTCTATATCTCTATATGTTGTGTTAAAATGCATGGCTCCTATTTCAATGAGAATAATTATACCAAAACAATGAATGGCATTTAGTGAAAATCTATTAGCGGGAGAAATACTTGGTATCTGGCATTCAGAGTCTCTAGTCTCTGATTATTCCACTCAACTATTTGAACTGATATGATAGAAATACTTTTTTTTTTCTTTTACTTTTTTTTTTTACTTTTTTTTTTTTTTTTTTTTTTTTTTTAATGGCAGTCAATATCGTCTTATGGTAAAAGCTCTAGCAAATGTCTTTAATGGTTTAGCCTTCCACTGACTTGTCTGGGCTCTAGGATAATAACCAGAAGGTTCACTTGCTCTCTTCTTGAAACAAACTTTGTGCTCAGAGACACTAAAAATTCACACTGAGGCATTACTAAAAGCAGGGCTTTGTTTTGATTTCCTACCTGTCAGTTATAGCAAATTTCAAACACAGCATCTCAGGGGACTTCTTTTATGCAAAACTGATATAATATTCAGAAAACTTTCCGTATTTTTCTCCACTAAATTTCTTTTCCTTGTCAAATTGACATGATTGCAACTATTAGTAACAACATTATCTCATGTTTCTCTTGATCACATCTTAAAGTTCAATACAACATTATCCCCGTTGTCATGGAAAGAAGATACAATGCTTTTCTAATCTTTCAAAGCCTTTAATTGCTTTGATTAAAATGATATCAGTTGTGTAGCATGTTTTTTTCATAACACCACCCGGTGCAACATTGCCAAAGAAAAATCTGAAGGAGGCTTACTATAATTCATGTGGGGTTTTTTCCACACAAAATCCAAAAATCCTCAAAAAATTACCAGCTTGTCAGGCTTGTAGTCTACTTACAAAGATACATAATGGAAAAATTAGATGATTGGACACCCTCACAAAAAGTGTTTTGAATTAAAATTACAGCAAAAGGCCATTAGTGGGTGCAGCCTGGTCTGTGGTGAAACCTCTATGAAAATATTTCTGATGTATATACTTATAAGTCACATCTTTGCACAGTGGAATAGCAAAATAACACAGAACTTTTGTTTAACTATAATATTGTAGACAAATTATTATGCAGGTGAGAAAATAACTGGATGTGGATATTAAGTACGTATCTACATGTTCATAATGGATCCTTTATCTTCCCATCTGAAAACAAAGTACTAACTGGGGAAAAGGAACATTACAGAACTCAGTACCTTCAGGAATCACCTACAGTATTTATATTACTCTTTCACCATAATTGTCAGATATTAGATGATTATTATGCAGGATAGAAGAAAAGAATTACTTTAGTCCATTTAAGTATTAGAAAAATCTTGTGATATTTATGAGGATTTTAGTGAGCTTTCTGACATTAATATCTTAAAGACATTCATGTGTAATTAATGCTACCCGTTCTCTGCAGCTCTTTATGGCACTTGTGCCTTCTAAACGAGATCCAAACTGTTCTAAGATCTTAACATAGCAGTAATTCTCACACCAGTGCCTCAAGGCTCCTGCCTAACTTGTGTTCCTTTCACCATTAGCCTCTTCTAAGAAAAGGTATTATGCGGTGCCTGCTCAGTTTGACATTTTTCAAGGATTAATTAATATTTGCTATGTCAACTTCAAGTCAAGATCACCCTATACGTAGTTTTTTCCACAATGCTTTAGACCCCAAGCCTAATTATTTTAAGTACAGAAAAAAATAACATAAATACTTTACACTCAGAGATAGTGTTAAGGCTGACAGGATGACGGTATGCCTGGACTTGATGCAACTCAACCAAAGTGGGTGTCAGAGCAGCTGAAAGCCAACTGAAGTCTGTTTCACCAAAGTACAAGAGAGCTGAGAGGTTCTGGTAGTGCAGAACATTTTGTATTTGTCTGCTACTGAAAACAGGCTCCTGTGTCCTTTTGTTCTTTAAGCCAGCCTTTTCCATCTGGCACAATCTGCATCAAACAGGTTTCAGCTTTCTTTTGCATGAGGAAGAATGGAAAAAGGACCCTTAGAAGGAACTTGAAATGGAGGTTCCTGTACAAGATCACAATTTTTTTTTCCATCAGAATTTTGCAGTGAAAGTGGTATCTGCATTTAGGTGATGATAAAAATTCTGTAATTGTACAGTGTCTGAAGATGACAGTTTTCACAGATTAGCACAAATATTTGCCAGAGCACATGCTTGAAGCTGATCCAGTAAAAAGGCAAAGCTGTCATAGGAGAAAAAGAAATCAAGGATTTTCAATGAGCTGATAGTTCAGGTGACTTTCTTTACTGTGGTAGAAGAACTGTATTAGATCAAAGTAACAGATTGCCTAGATAAAATTAAAAATAAAAATATTACAATGGGAGAGACTGAGAGTAATCAGCATGTAGAAGAAGGCCATACAGCATGTAGAAGAAGACCGTATCTGCCAGAAATAAATAAATTTAAATTATGCTAGAAACCAAGCAATTAAACTCTTTATTTTCCTTTGCAAAGAGTCCTTACCATCTCTAGAATCTGAACACTGTAATTAATCTTGAAGATTACTTTCATATGAGGATGTAGAATCTTGCTGTTGAACTTTTAAACATCTATGCTGCACTCAAGTGGATATTTCAACTGCAGCATGGGCGAGGATAAGTAGGTATATCATAATTTTTATTAGCTGTTCTATTCATTATTTGTCTATCCCTATAATTTCATTTCTTTTTAGTCTGTTCCTTGAACTGATTAGTTCTGTTCTGTATATGTATCTTCACTTAGAAATTGTCCATTCTTTTATAAATTTATTTTCCCAGTGTTTGAATTTCTTGTGTGACTGCTTTCTCCTCTCTAAAGGAACACAGAAAATATTGTTGATGATAGCATATAATTGATATAATAACATACTATCAGTTATTTGCTGTCCAAGACTGTGTTTACCTTGAATTTGGTGCTGCTGAAAATCAAGCATGTATTTTTAGTCACGTTTCAAATGAATTCATTCTTTCCTCAATTACAGAAGGTTTACAACCACTAATTATCTATTCAGTATACATAATGCTTTTGTCATAGGATGACAAGTCAGTGTGTTTTTCCTTTCCTTTTGACATTCTCAGTTTTAGACTTGAGCAACCTAAATATTAAGCCGTTTGCAAATGCTACCACTTACATTCTGTTATTAATTAGTAATTGCAGTCTGCTGTGACATCTTCAGACCAGTCACCAAGTTTTCAAAACAGACATAGATTAATACTTTTTTTTTTTTATCAGATTATTGTACTTCTATATTTTGATCAAGGAATGTCTCCAAACTAGATGTGAATACTTTAATAGTAAGGGTCATTTGTCAGTGCTTGAAAAGAGTATGTTAGTTTTGACCAAAGGCAACTTTTTGAAACTCTACTTACGTAGCAGTTCTCAGGGAGAAAGAAAGGAGAAATATGATCAGTCTCTGGGATTTACCAGAAACTGTAAACAAGAACTTTTCGCTGACTTTCCAGGACAAGACACTGTAGATTGTATATATGTTTGAACTGATGCTTGAAAACTACTGAACTGACTTAAAAATAATAATAATAATTCAAGCTGATGGTTTTCTTCCTAATCCTCTTTCCATTTTGTGTTAGTCCTGAGAGGATATGAAGATCTGCTGTAGTGATTTGGGAAAAAGTGTAACTTGTGTCCTTACCTCTCTAAGCCTTGCAGCTCTGATTTGTTTGGATTTCATCTTCTAAATCAGTCTATCCGTTTAAAAAGCAGAGAGGGTATATCCTGGAGAATCTGTTCTGAGAAATGGAGGTTATGACAATGCAGGAGGCATTTAACAAATCAAAACATACTTTTTTATGAATGGTTTTGGGTCATGACTTTTGGTGATACTCTGATATATTTGGGAGTATATCTATTTTGTATCCATAGTCAAGTCTACAGTTAGCATCACATCCATCTTACACCATGTTCCAGGGTGCCAAATTGCTGCAATCTGCTAGAGAATGGGTGAAAGAAGTTCAGCTGGCAAGTGGGGAGATTGGAATGGGTAGCTCTGACCCTAGATATTGTGTAAAATTTAGTTTTTGATTGAAATCTTAACTTGGTAATAGGTCTAATGGTGAGTGTAAAATGTATTGACAAACTTGGTAGTAGTGAATTCAATCATGGTTTGGCCAGTTTTACCTCAACCAAAATTTTTAAAGTTTGCCCTTAGGTTAGTGTACAGAAACCAGTTGTAGTGATTGGATAACTGTTTCAGCTACACATTGCAGTAGCTAACAGTCTTCGTGCATCAGTACTCTGGTTCATTTTCAAAGCAAAGTCATAGACAAGGTACTACTGAATGTCTAATTTAGTTATGCAGCTTGCTGTGAAAGCCTAAGCTGAAGATTGTGTCTGTATGTAATTTCTTAACTGCTGTTCTGAGCTACAGGCTTTTTCTATCAAGGTAAAATGCATTTAACTGGCTCATAATTCTTCTGTCTTCTTTGTGTTGCTTGAGAGGCTCTAAAGAGGTATAATTAGTTTGCCAAACAAATAAAGAACAACCATGACCTTGCACCATGCACAATCAAGAATTCACTACTGAAAACGCTGTGTGTGTAAGTATCTCCTCACCTGTTACATAGCTGCAGAAGCTTCAGGGTCCTTGAAATGACATTGTCTTCTGAATAAAGGAGAAAAAAGGATAGCAATGGATATTTTACTTTTCTCAGGAGAGAGCACTTACCTAATCTTAAATTGTATATGATAGCAAATGAATTTTGCTGGTAAAAATTAATTCTGATTCACAGGCTCTATAAGTTTCCCCATGCTCCTAATTTAAAATTATAAAAATGAAGGTAACATATCATATACTGTGGGATTATTTCACATGATAATGTTTTATATGAGTTTGCAACTGGGCATTAAGGTTGTAGTTGTGTTTGGCTGAAAAGGAAACAATACTACTAATCTGTGTGTTTGACCAGAATTTCTAAAAATGCCCATTGGAAAGTTGTTGGTAAAAAGAATTCAATGAAATCATGGCTATTTTGGATTTATATCTTTATTTAGGAAATCATGATCAGACTACTAAAAATACTGTCAGAAGAGTGAATAACAGTCTGTGGTTTCCTCCACATGACACAAAAGAAGAAAAAGCTTGAAGGAGCTATGCATAATCCGTATTTCTAGACCTGTCTTCCTATATGTCTTTTATCACCCAATTCCCGGGGTTGTTGGGGTCTGGGGTCCTATTACAGTTTCTGCTGTATTAGCCACTGAGGGCTGATTCTTTAGCCAGAAGCTCTTCTTCACTTCTGTCACGTGTGATGTACTTATCACAGAATGGATACAAGTTAGTTGGCAAAATCATCTGTGTGTCACTATGAAGTTCTCATATTTTAGGGAAATGCAGTTGCATTGTGCTGCCAAAGAAATGGTTGGTAAATATGGTAGACTATTAATCACCTTTTCCTAGACTTGAGAGCTTAGTGATTTTCCTCCTCTCTCTCCTTTGTCTGCAATTTAAAACTGATAATATACAGAGTGTTTTTTTGTTGTTGTCATTTTATTTTCCCTAAAAGTGGAGTTCAGTGAACAAATAATCACCATATGACATAAACTGACCTGAATCTTCCATAAAGACTGCTAAGAAAAAGTCAGTTTCACAAAGGAGAAAAAATAAATTTAAGTGATTGAGATGCCATCTGTTCAGAGGCTAACCTCAGCTTCAGTATCACCATTTTCCCATATATTTCTTCACCTTTTAGATTGCTTCTAGAACAGCAATTTGTAAACCTTTTTTTTTTTTTTTTAAACATCTTCTCTATTTTCTTTCAGACATGCTAGTTTTTAAAAGTGATTACTTGAGAATATGTCTAATTAGCAATCAGTTTCATTAGTTGTACACCAAGGAAGATGCACATTCCCTCACTAATAAGTAGTCAGCAGTGGCTTTCTGACATGACAAAGTAAAATGGTTAGAATTTGATTATTGTTGAAGTGAAGCATTTTGTTTCTTTTGCAAAGCTTCATGCCTGCATGTTAGCCAACAATGATTTTAGCTGGTGTTATGCAGTCAGTGAAGAGTTACAGCTTTCTTATTGCCCTGAGCAAGCAAGCAAGCACATCTTCTGTTTCACAGCTGAAATCCTGTGTAATAAACTCCTCCATAGTCTTAATGCAAGGCTGATTAAAATACACAGTATTCCTGTTTGGATACTTTGTTTCAAGTCAGATCAGACACTGAGGATATATTATTGCCACGTGTTCTAGTGCTCAGAACGTCCTAAAGACAAGGTAACAGGACAGAACATTTTCTAAAAACATGCTGGTGCTGTCTAGGAACAGAGTTTACACAGGTACGAGACAGTGCATTACCTGAAGGCCACACGAAAAGAGCTCAAGGCTAAACAGAAGTGAACTCTTTGTTATCGACAGATTCAAAGAAACACAAAAATAGGCAAACAAAGAAAATAAAAGCTAGAGCACCAGGTTTGGGAATATTTTATTGATTAACAATTAGTTAAGAAATAATATTATTGACGTTTGGCTGCTTTTTCTAGCTGTGCATCTATTTTTGAACATTCTTCAGCTTTGTTTTCACATTTCTGGCATTTTCCTTTTAATAAGCCTAATGGAATATCATGCAACGGCCTTCAGCTATCTGTCAATATTTATATTAAATGCAGAAGTTTTTGGAGGAAATGGCCCATCTTGTTTGGGTGCAATCAAACCACAGCTTTGCTTGTTGTTACAAGATGCTCTCCTTTCTGACTCTTATCACCCCTGTGCAAATACATGCACATATTATTTTCTTCGTGACAGTCAAATGCAACAAAGAAGTTGCTCGTGAAAGACACTGGCAAAGAGTCGTGCTAAGGGCTGTTGAAGCCATGTGGACACAGCCAGAGCAGCTGGGGTCAGGCTTATAGTGAATTTGTGTGAAGAAACAAAGATGGAACAATGGTGCTGGTTACAGCGGTGAGATCCATTGATTGTGACTGCCAGCTTCTCTATGTCAGCAGAGATTAGATGGAAGAAGGATGTTCTCAGCAGGAGGCTTCAGAGTTTGGGCAGCTAGTTTTGAAAAATGTTTTCAGCCTAGAAACCACAGTGCTTGGTGCTGTCTGATAACAACTTCATGGTGTGGAACACAGTAATATTCACTTTCCTCCTTTTCACCTATCTTCTTCCCTATAACTTGAATATTTATGTATATATGTGCACATATTTTCATGTTTTTGTGTGTATGTATACTTCTGTGACTTTCTTCTCCATTGATAGTAAAGAATGATACCATGAGAAGTCCTAGCATCACGCTTCCAAAAGACGAAATTGGAGCAGTGTTTTAAGTTACAATACCTATTTTTAACATTCCTGATTTGTATCCTTCCATTCTGACATTCGTTTATTAGCCAGGTTATTGAAGGAACTACCAAGGTATGAGTTAAGTAACGCCATAACACAACTCTGCTGGTGAGCTCTATTAATGCTTTCTTTACTTTAGGAGCATTCAGTGCCATACCAGTGGTGGCTACAGTAAATCCTTCACACAGTGTCCCCCCTTGAGGGGACAAAAATGAATAAGGAGTGTGAAAATTTTAGATGTAAAGGTTGTGTAACTTCTCAGGCACTCAAAGACTGGTGATGTGAGTTTGTTTATGTTTCAGTCTAGACCTCAATCATCTGAAGTGAATTTTCTGCTTTGGAAACTAGCAAATACCCCCTAAGGAAAGTTCTAATTATCTGTTTTGTTTTGTTTTTCACTAGGACACTCAGTACTTTCCATGCACAAAGCTAAAGGGGGTCTGAAAGAGCATGGATGACAAGAATGATTTGAAGCTCGTGTAGGAAATATGATTGCCTAGGAGAATTTTGTGGAGAGATGTATGATTTCTGGTGAAATTAAAGCTTACCTAACTGTAAAATGCTGAGGAGAGTAAAGAATGAAACTTTAACAGCCCTAGCTGTGGGGAGCTCTGTAATCCCGAAGGCACTAAGGCCCCTATTTGCTGCCCAGATAACTCTCTAGAGATGTCTGCTCTTTTCTGGGAATGTGTGTCAGAGATGTTAAGATGATTCTACCACTTCTTATAAAAGGAGACTACTGTCTGATTGTTGTCATATAAGTAGGATCACAGGAGGTTGCAACAAGGAAATTACAGAATGTTAAAAGTAACTTTGCATCCCTTAGAAAGATGCTAAAGTGATTGTAAGTACAAGTGATGTCCTCCTGACTGAAACCTGGATCCTGGAAAGAAGGAGGAGAATAGATCCAGTAAATGACTGGCTGAGGGGGTGGTATTAGTATCAAGGTTTTGCATACTGTGATCTCAGACAGGCCTTTTAGAGACCAAGGTATATGGGTGTCAAACAGAATGCAACTGAATAGATGGGGCAAAAGTGTTCTGGGAAGAAAACAGGTTAGACTGATGACTAGAGCTTTGAACTAGATTCAGTGTGGGAAGACAGTGGAGTTTCTTGTGACAGTGAAGGATCTGGGAATGCTGTATTTCTAGTAAAGTATGGAGAAAAACCTCTCAATTGTCCAATAGGTTCTTGTGCAGACTCCTCATAGAAGATAACATTGCAACAGCCCGGCTTAAACACTCTTGCATCCCTCTAGAGATACCTGCACCCTCTGCTTCCCTAAGAGCCTGTATACCAATGAATGTAAATTAACAGGAAGAACTAGAGATCTGTGAGTGGTTACAGGGCCATGATCTCACTGTGGTCATGGAGACATGATGGGGCAGCTCATGTGACTGGAATGCTGTTATAGATGGCTATGTTCACTTTAGGAAAGACAGGCTGGTGAGGCAAGGTGGTGGAGTTGTTCTTTATGTGAGAGAGCAACTAGAATGTATGGAGCTCCACTTGGGGAGAATGATGAACAAGTGGAGAGCTTGTGGGTAAGAATTAAGGGGTAGGCTAACATCGGTGACACTGCTCTGTGTGTGTACTACAGGCTACTTGATCAGAAGGAGGAAGTGGATGAAGCCTTCTACAAACAGCTGGAAGTAGCTTTGCAATCCTTATTGCTGGTTCTTATGGGGGACTTCAACCATCCTGGTATTTGTTGGATAAGCAACACAGCCAGGAACGCAAGGTCCAGTTGGTTACTGCAATGCACTGATGTTAACTTTCTGATGCAGGTGGTGGAGGAGCTGAAGAGAGGGGGTGGGCTACTTGACCTTGTTTTTTACTCAGAAGGAAGGGCAGGTCTGGGATGTGGAGGTTTGGGGCAGCTTGAGATGCAGCAATCATGAGATGGTAGACTTCAAGATTTTGTGTGGAAGAAGCAAAGCAATGAGTAGGATTGCTATCCTGGATTTCATAAGAGCCAACTTTGACATCTTCAAAGACCTACTTGGAGGTGTTCTATGGGCTAGAGCATTGGAAGGTAAGGGGGCCCATGTGAGCTGTTTGGAACTTAAACACCATTTCTTCTGAGCTCAAGACCTGTGTAAGAAATTGCGGAAAGGTGGCAAGAGGCTTGCATGGATGAACAAGGAACTCATGAGTAAAATGAAAGGAAAGAAGAAGATCCGTGGAATGTGGAAGAAGGGCCTGTCCACCTAAGAAGATTATAGGGATGTTGACAGTCCTTATAGAGATGCAATGAGGAATGCTAAGGCCCTCTTGCAATTATCTTTTGCAAGGGAGGTAAAGGATAACAAGAAAGGTGTTTTTTTTTTAAGTATGTCAAATGTAAAAGGAAGAGTAGGGAAAATGTGAGTACCCTATTAAATGAGTTGAGTGCCCTAGTAACAGGAGACACTGAGAAGGCAGAGATTCTGAAAGTCTTCTTTGCTTCATTCATCAGTGCTAAGACTAGTCCCAAGGAATCCCAGACTCCAGAGGTAAAAGAGAGAGTCTGGGGAAAGGAAGACTTCCCATTAGCCAAGGAGGATCAGATCGGAGAATGTCTAGCAAAAATCAATGCACACAAGTCCATGGGTCTCTATGGAATGCACCAACATGTTCTGAGGGAGCTGGCAGAGGTGACTGCTGAATTACTCTATCATCTTTGAAAGATCTTGGAGAACAGGAGAGGTGCTCAATGACTGAAGGATATTCAATGTTACTCCGGTCTTCAAAAAGGACAAGGATGATCTGGGAAACTACAGGCTAGTCAGCCTCCCTTCTGTCCTTGGAAAGGTGATGGAACATGTTCTGGATGCCATCTCCAAGCAAGTGGAAAAGAAGAAGGTTATCAGTAGTCAACACGGATTCACCAAGGGGAAATCATTCCTGACCAACCTGTTAGCCTTCTATAATGTCATTACCATTTGAGTAGATGGAGAGAGAGCAGTGGATGTTGTGTACCTTGATTTTGGTAGGTGTTTGACACTGTCTCCCACCACATCCTTGTTATCAAACTTAGGAAGTCTGGGATAGATGAGTGGATGGTGAGGTGGATTAACAACTATCTGACCAGCAGGGCTCAGAGGATTGTCATCAGCAGCTCAGAGTCTGGTTGGAGGACTGTAATTAGCAGTGTCCCCCATGGATCAATGTCAGGTCCAGTTTTGTTCAATATATTCATCAACATGGATGATTGGGTCCACCTTCAGCAATTATGCTGATGATTTGGAGCTGGGAAGAGTGGCTGGCAACCCGGAAGGCTGTGCTACCAGTCAACAAGACCTGGACAGACTGGAGAGTTGTGAAGGAAGTAACCTGATGAGGTTTAACAGGAGCAAGAGTCTTGCACCTGGAGAGGAATAACCATATGCATAAGTACAGGTTAGGGGATGACCTGCTGGAGAGGAGCTCTGTGGAGAAGAACTAGGGGGGGGGGTCCTGGTGGACAACAGGTTGGCCATGAGCCAGTATTGTGCCCTGGTGTCCAAGACGGTCAATGCTATCCTGGGGTGCATTAAAAAAAGCATGGCCAGCAGGCAGAGAGAGGTGATCCTCCCCCTTCTACTCTGCCCTGGTGAGGCCAGATTTAGAATAACTGTGTCTGCTTCTGGGTTCCCCATTTCAAAAAAGCAGGGATCTTCTAGAAGGAGTCCAGTGGAGGGCCACAAAGATGATAAAGGGTCTGGAGCTTTTCCTGTGTGAGAAAATGAATAACCTGGATTTGTTTAGCCTGGGGAAAAGAAGACGGAGGGGGATCTGATTAATGTTTATAAACATTTGAAGGGAAGTGGGAGGCAAATGGATGATGTCAGGCTCTTCTTGATAGTGTGTAGTGATAGCAAGGAGTAATGGCCTAAAACTTGTACATAGGAAGTTCCATACTAACATGGAGAAAAACTTCATTATGTAAGGGTGATGGAGCACTGGAACGTGTTGTTCAGAGGGTTGTAGACTCTTCTTCTA
>JAOWBP010002392.1:35267161-35285830 GCA_028571105.1 Tragopan temminckii | reverse complement strand
TTCAAATATTCAGGACCGATTTGGATGCCTACCTGTGTGAGTGCCTGCTTTAGCAGGGGGTTGGACTCAATAACCTCTTGAGGTTCCATCCAATCCCTACGATTCTGTAATTTGAGAATGAGAAGGGGTATCTAGAAAGATCAGATATCTTCTACCCACAGCAAACGCTCCTCAACTAATGTCAATTTAAGCAAAAGGAACCTTCAACCTATGCACTTTCTAGGTAAAACTCCTGGAGGAGAAATCTCCAGAAAGGATCTGAGCATGAAATCCAAACTAAACAAACCTCCTTTCTTTATGGGAGTTCATATTTGCCTAATTTGTAAGGATGATATGAGAAGATGGGTGAATATTAAAACTGAATAATGTGTAAAGCTGAATAACAATTTTACAGGGAAAATTGCAGGAGGATTTCCATCTATTCAGCTGGAAAACGTCAGTACTAGACTCCTTCTTTCTTTCCTTCTTTATTTGAGAAGGAATATTTTTTATTTAGAGATTTTTTTTTACCTATTTGCTCAGTCCTCTCTCTGTCATGATTTGCTTGAAGAAAATGTATACCTTAGATTATTTAACACTTTTAGCAATGCATATTTTTGTCCGATCTTTTAACTATATTTTGTGTTTGGTGTTGTTACTCTCCATGTTTTGCTAAGGCCTCGTTTCCCATCTGATTTGTTCTCAGTGCTCAGCGTCTGTTTTCATGACCTAGATAATATGCATAGCTTTCATAAACAGGAAGTACTTGGCACTGTAACAAGTTTTTCCAAGTGACCACAGTTTTCATTCAAAATGTAGAGAAAACATCTTCCACAATACTACACAGTTTTAAATCTCACGTAATGTTTATCCTTTGAAGGGTACCCACAAAATTCAAATTCTTTGTTTGTATGCCTGTGCTCAGAGTGCATGGAAGAAAAAAAAGCATGAAGAGTTGTGTTTATTTGCTACTCCATATTTACTGTTATTTCATGAAAAAAATTTTAAGAAACAGAACTTCTAATTGTAGTTGTCTGGGCAGCATGAATAATCATCACACTGTTTTCAAAATGAATGTTTCCCAAATAAGGAAGACTGAAATTGTTTGAATACTCTTGTGGAAAAAGAAGGCCTAGGTCTGTTTGAACTGACATACTACTCAGTGATGCAGAAACAGAAGATGGTATGTTTAATCTGAAGTGGTTACCTGTAATCAGTATTGTACGAATTTTGTTTCTTGCCGGTTATGAACTTGTTCCAGAATTATGTCTGCTTAACCATGTTTCATTTTACATGTTTGTTTATAGTCCTAAATTGATTAGCCTTTCCTATGGGTAATTAGTCCATTGTTTTTATATCTATTGTTTTAACACCCACTCATTCAAGATGTGGCTGTAGTCAGGTGGCAGAATATCCCCTACTCAGAAACATATGCAAGTAATTTTTGTCATTCTGAAATTGTCATTCACCCCGAATGCTTAATAGAAATATCCAGCAGAGCTCTCTCCACATATTTACTGCAGAAGGACACATTAATCTCCTATTTTAGGATTTGTTTGCAGCACTTTTTATCAATAACATCAGTTTCTGCAGCAAAGATTAGGTATCTCTTCTGGATTATCTGGCATGGCATGAATCATATTTCTTTCAAGGGAGCAAGCTTGTTGCAGTTAAGCCTCTTTATCTTTAATACAACATTCATTAATGCTGAGGTTCTACAAGATCCCATTTTGGGACCCATACTGTTTTGTAATTATGTATTTCCCTGAGGCAGTATCAGATTGGACTCATTGTTTCCAGCATCTCATGCAGATGATCCTCAGATTTGCCTTTTTCTATTCCATCCTAAATGGAATGCTAACGAGACAGAGTAGTTACTAATTGGTCCATCTCTAGGTCTCTGCACTCCTCACTCATTGCTTCTATAAATAGATGCTCCATTTTCCCTGTTGCCAAGGCTTGTAGCCTTGGTGATAAAAGAAGAAAGGGGGAAAAAATTGAGTCCCTGTAAAACAGTAAAGATGTCCTAGGTGAGATGTAAGCATTCATAAGAGAGCTGAACTTATTTTACTGGAATCCTTATAACGGAACAGATAGGAATAATGTTAATAAAAATAATACATAGCAGTGACTGGTAGGACTCAAAGTTTAAAGGAAAAAGTGAGCTACCTGCAGATACTACATCCTAAGAAACCCTATGGGCTGTGAAATATTTTTGCAGCTAATGGATTTCAGTTTAAAGAACCATTTCTCAGGTCATTGTGTCTAATCTGAGGTCTCAAAAGCATAGGAACAAGTAGAAATGCAAGTGTGACACAGGAGGTGACAATGCAGCCCTCTTCAGTGCAACATCATAGCAGCTTGACTCTGACGTGGAGTTTTTTGACGGTGTAAGCTAAAGAGGCTAGGAAATGATGGTCACTAGTCAGAAAGGATGCAGACCCATTGGAGAGAGTTCAGCATAAAGCAACAAGGTTGCAAAAACATAAATAGATAAACTGCATCAAACAGTCTATCTCATTCAGTATCTCTGACACTAATGAGCAGTGATTGTTTAGAAAAGAGGGTAAAAACTAGGTTTAGAACAAAATGCCTCTCAATGTATTTCTGAAGTTGTAGCAAATTGGAGTTTAGGGAATTCCTGAGTTCAAAGCTGTGTCACCATTGTATTTTTTAGTTGCCATTTTTGTTTAAATGTTGAAGGTGAGTTAATTATTCTCTGGGGGGCAATATTAATAATACTTATATTTTTATCTACTACATCCTTCAGCAAGGAGTCCCAGGGGAAAGCTTTCTATTAGTAAGGAGAAAATGAAGCTCTGGAAGAGATTGTAACTTGCGGTGATCTTTTAGTTTATATCTCCAAGAAGAGGATGGACAACTACTTGTCTGAAACAATATAGTATAACATGACTTGGACAAGCAGATGAATTACTTTGTATTTTACTGTTGTTCTGGGATATTTCTTCTTCAATTCTCAGAAAACCCTCTGCAAAACCCTGAATTGTTTCTCACCTCAGATCCTCTGAAATCAGTTTAGTTGTTCTCTCTTCTCTCTTCTATATTTTGCAGCAGTTTGGGACAACAGAGCATGTCTTAAATCTTGCCTTATAAATTTAACACCAAGGAGATATCGCTCACAAAGAGGACAGCTTCACTTGATTAGACACTGCCAGAATTGTACCATTTTGACATTTTGTACATTGCCAATAACTAAAGCCATGAAGCAGACAACAGACACAACTGCTGTGTTGAGAAAGATTTATAGCAATATTCATAAAGAATGAACTTATTAGCTTGTTAGATAAAAGTCTGTTAGGGGGTAGCCAAGATCCATGGGTTTTTAGAAGCAGATCTTGTCAGAAGCATGTGAAAGAATTAATCAAGTAGCAAGTAGGACGAAGAGATTAGGGACTGGGGATGCTATAGATCTGATTGACTGAGATCTGAGTAAGGCTTTAATAAAGTTTCACAGAAGTTGATATGCAAATTCAAGGATATCAGAGTCAATGAGATGATGGTAAAAATGGATGAAAAACTGAAAAGAAAAAATGCTGCATAAATGAGCACAAACTAGCTTAGAGAATAGGAACAAGTAAAGACTCATGGATTCATTCATTTGCCATTTAGAAAATATTCCAGGATTTATTCAGATGCTTACTCACACTGAGCATATGTCCACTATTGCAGAGAAATGGCTGAAGATGCAACAATGTTATATACTTCTACATCTGAGGAAATTTTCTGCTTCCCCATGAGGAAGAGAGAGAAAAGGAGCCAATAGAATGCAAATTCTTTCATTTCAAGACATAAATATTGAACAGACAAATCCATTTTTAGAAGTGCTTTCTACCTCTGAAGTATGTGTGACTAACTTTTGAACATAAACATGGTTGGCATAAACTGAAAGCAAGATGAAATTACTCCAGTGCTTTTTCATCTAATTTATGCCAGTTATATATAAGAGTGACTGCGCTGACTTGTGCTACTACTTTAATTCTCCCTTTTGAAGGATTTCCCCTTTACACCACCTTAAGATGCCCACTTTCTCAGTAAGAGTTCTGTCTTTCAACTTAACTGCCAGTCTTCTTTCAGTTTTTAAATACCGAACTATGAAGGCAGTATGTGACCTTACAGAGGTGCATTGCTTTTAAGAAAATCTCTACTTCTAGAAAATCTCCACTCTCCTCCTATGGGAAGAAAGTCTCAGAGCCAAACAATAGAAACATCACCTGCTACATGGAGGTTTGGGCTAGCATTCAGTCCTGGCTCTAATTTGCCCTTTGAACAGTCAGTTCATGCTTTGCCTCAGTGCTCTGTATAAAAGTGAGAATGATACAGAGTTATAGTGTAGACATAATCAGATAATGAGGCATTTAGCATTCTGCCATAAAGTGGGAAAGCATGCTAATTAATGCAGATTTTATAAACAAACTTGGGTCTTGGAAGAATCACATTGTACACAGTCTTTTATTGTTTTAGAAAGGGGATGTATATACCAAAAGGGTATGTATATGCCATAATCCTTTTTGATTTGTATTGGTGAATGAATTTGCAATGGGGCACATTGTAATAGTGCTAGTGTATGTAAGACTAATTTACAGTCATCCGCAGAAGTGAATACATAATAAGGCATATACAGTGTCTTTTTATTCAACATTTTGTTCATTTGATCCCTCTAAAGTGCAGGATCACAAACTTTTGCAGGTGCTGAAGAAGTGTTTCTCTGAGCTCTGAGTGAGGAATGTAGCCTGCCCTCAGTCAATGACACAGAAACATGTGTTAAGATATACACAGTTCTTCTCTTGCTAAAAGTTCCTATTCTTCATATTCTCAGTATAACTCCACTGACATCAAGTGTACAGCACAGACTCAAACAGAGCAGAAACAGTAGTACTTTAAATCTAGATCTTCTCTGAGGAAGTTTGGATGCCCCATGAATTTGAAATTAGAACTGGGATTGACATCAGACCAACTCTTTGTGAAACCAAACCAAGGCCAGGAAGGCAAAAAGAGGGCAGTGCAGTACTCTCGCATCTTGTATGACCTTAATTCTACATGAAAAGCCTGCAGTTTCCATCCTCTACAGAACAACAACAACAACAAAAAAGCTTTGTTTCACTGCAATGCCACACTGCAATGAAACGTCTCCCAGTACAGGTCCATATAAATTTTCATTCAGCATGAATTTATTCTTTTCCTTTTGTTTTGTTTTGTTGAGATCAAGAAAGGTAAACCCGTCTTAAATGTCAAAGAAGCTCATAATGATCATTTTGAATTCTGCATCACAACTTGGTTAATGGAAATATTACAAATACAGCAGTCCCATGTCAACTATGGTCAACTATCTTGACTTGGATAGCAGTGTGTGTGAAAACTTTTTTGATGCTCTGGGACTGTCCTGACACATTTGAGCCATTTCATGACCATCTCCAGTTTTATTTAAGTAAATAGCTTGAAAAGTACAGATTAGATGAAAATACGCCTTCATTTCTAAGAGGCTTTGAATAAAAAATTGAAATAATTATTCTACTAATGAGCTTATCATTTGATTTTACCAGATGATCAGTCTTATTTTGCTTTTGTTCAGTTGTAAGTGTAATATAACAACTGGAATATAGAACTCCCAAGTTAAGGAAATGCTTAATAATAAGGGTTGACTTGATAGAGAAATGAGTACTTGTTCTGCTAGATACTTCTATTTAGAAAACTTGTTCATGCTGAGCCCGTGATCGTTAGGTCAACACTCTATTCCAACAATATGCTAATCAATGCCTTTCCAAACAACAAACTCACAGTTATTTTTCTCCTGTGGGGAAAGTCAAAAAGCCTATAAAGCTTTTATTGACTTTAGGCTCAGGGTTTAGAAACAACTTGCTGAGTTCTGAGCATTGTGTTGTCTGAATTCAGTACCAAGGCGCCAGTGAGTGAACAGTTTTCTCCTTTCTGGTAGATGTCACAAGTCAATAAGAACTACCTCATGGGCATAAAATAAATTTGACCAGTCAAAAAAAGTCATTTGGCAGCTAGTTCTATAAATAACCTGACTGATTCTTTTTAAAAAACAGTTGTAAAGTAGCAGTAGCTACACATTTCCTACTTATTCTTCCAAATACATCACTTGTCAGAAATAAAAATATGAGAAAAGGGAGATATTCACTTGAAAAGTGCCATGAAAACTGTTGTCATTTTTTTTTCATTTTTTATTTTGTCATTGAAAAGGGAAAATACCATTTGTATAAGTTCTGTAGCTGAGGCCAAGGTGACTTCACTATGCCCAGGTGACCAAGAAAACCAATGGCATCCTGTTCTGCATTAGAAATAGCAGAGCCAGCAGGGCCAAGTGGTTGTCCCTCTGTTCTCAACACTGGAGAGAACATATTTCAAAACTCATGTGTTCATTTTCGAGCCCCTCACCACAAGAAGAACAGTGATGCTTTGTTTCACATATATTATAAGCAACTGTGTAAGAGATTCTTTTCCTCGTATTGTAATCAGTCAGTCATATCATATGAAAGCCCTAATGTAAAGTAATTTCTTTCTTAAGGTAAGAATTTAAAGCTACTGTACCTCAATCAATGTTTGCCTATGAATCTTTATTATAAAGTTTAATCCTAATAACTTGGCCATAGAAAAGCCTATTTCCCCTTTCTTTGGGAAGGCAGGGGAAGTTATGGAGATGGGTCAGTTTTTCAATACACGAGATGTTTTTACAGGCCAGGAGGCTATGCAGAAGGCTCACAGTTGAGGCACAGTCACTTATTCAGAGGTCGTTTGGAAGCTGCCTACTGTCTCAGAAAAAAAAAAAAAGAGAAGACATTACATTTCACTTTTATGTCCTGGTTAACATTTCAGACAGTTTGGATGGAACCCACTTGTTCCCTTGCTTTTTTCCCTGAGTTTTGCTTGATCTCTGCCCATACAGGGCACTCATTTCAGTACTCAGAAGCATACTCTATTTCTGTATTACAGGTATCAAAATTATTGCCATTGCTTTGCACTACTACCCAAATAATTTGCATTACTAAAGGGTATGTAAGTGGTGAGGGACACCAGTGAATAGACATTTTTAATTGTGTGAAGTATGGAATTAAATGCATCTGAGCAGCACTGTCTTGTGCAGAGCTGGACCATGCACATTTTACTGAAAGACCTAGGATTTAAGTGTGTGGAGATTTATATAGAATTTGGGCAAGTTGTTAGCAAATCTGAATCTGTCTGGAAAGGGCATGAAATGGATTACATCTTGTCCACAATGAAACCCATGTTGCTAAGCCATTTGGTTAAACAAGATTTAATTAATAACAATCACAGCTTGATAAAAGCAAAGATACAGAAAAGCTTTAAAAGCCACTTGATCTATCCCAAGGCAGAAGTACATTTGTAATTTAATACTAGTCATATCGTTAATTAATCATTTTATCTTTGTGAATTCCGTAAAAATAGTAGTAGTGTTCTCACTTAGCATATGAGGAAAGATCAGTGAAAATGATGAAAACTTTTCTAAGTCAGCTAATCAGTCACACAGCCATCAATAACTGCCATAAGGATTTTTTCCCTTACCTACTTTTGACAAGTAATTCTGAACTAAAACAAAAATATTAAGGTGTAACTTAATAACTTATTGTAGCTTTTGTTTTTAAAATTAGTTGTTGAAATCTCTATTGTTAACACTAAAAATACATGGTGTAGTATTACATAAATAAATTTACATTTTTAAAAATATTGAATTCCCATGCATAATGAATTTCTATGTCTTAATATTGGTGATTGTTTCATTGTAGAAACCTACACGAACTGAGATTACAACGAAACTTTTCATTTTCTTTCTTTTCCAAGACTTTTTTGATAGAAGGACATAAGATCCCAGAAGTTCTAGTGGTAGGTGAGGTGCTAACAGGCAGCTATATCTGAACACATGCTATGTTATGAGTTTGTGTTTAGAAGAATTTGAAGAACTGGATATCTCTAACAAGTTGCCAAGAAATGTCTGTATCTTTTACCTGCAGGTTACTTGCACGAAATCTAGCTCAGATGAGTAGATAATGTGGTATACCTGCCTAATACAAGTTAGTGACCTTATATTAGCTGATGGACAGTTATCTACTATTGTTTTCAGAAGAGGTTGTAGAATTTAATAGAAAAGTCACGAGTAAGGATTAAGTTCTCAATATTTAATATTAAAGTACAGAAAGTATAAAAATCATAAAGTATGCAGATTGATTTATTAAAAATGTAGTCAATTTCCACATGAACAATTTGATTACAGCTGTAGAGAAAATTATACAGACTTGAATCATAAGATTTGGTTTAAATTATAGATTCTCCCAAGAAGTTTCACAGAGACAACTTATATGTTTGCCATCTGCTTGCTACTGAGACCTTTTTATTAGCCAAGAAGTCAAAGTATTAAGTGGCCCAGAGAATAAAAATGTCTGAATGATTTGTCAGAAAGGACAGAGAAATACTGGGGAGGATTCGCATAAAAGTTACTGGTCTATGGCAAGTGACATAGCCACATCTTCTTCTTCAAGGGCATCAGTTTATCTTCTGTCACAAAGTTTAAAAAAAAAAACAAAAAAAAACAAGAAAAACAACTCTGAACTTTTCTGTCCATTGTCTGATACTTCTGGAGACTATCTTAACTGTTACCCATTTTAAACCATCCTGCTACATTTAAGTGAAACTACTCCCATTGGGTTTATTTAAGAGAATAAATAATTTGTTCTAAGTTCGGAATCCTGAACAAAATTTTCTGCTCAAAACAGTTTAGGTTTTTTTGTTTTGTTTTGTTTTGTTTTGTTTTTTTTACAGTTTTTATCTGCTAGTTATTACTGTGTGTAATTTAAATGTCACATCCCAAAAACTAATCTTGACTTATAATTAAATAACAGGTGTTATTAATAACTATTTTGCGTTTAAAGGAAGCCTATGACTAAAGGCATTTTTTTTCATCTAGTAATGTCAAAGCAAATGCCTATCTTTACAACATGTAAATATTTCTGAATAGATTCTTTTCTGATATTTAACATTTTTAACTATATATACACCTTAACATGGAAGAATATACCCAGAAGGCTATGACAAGGTATAAGAATTTGACCTATAATAGCATTTTTTAAAAAACAAACAAACAAAATTCTTCAAATTCCCTTAAGATTTCTTAAGACAATTAAGTACAGAAGCTGATTTATTGAATTAATTCTCTGCCATGTACAGTAGGATTGCCAGTAAAAATTGTGTCTCTTCTCTGTTGCATTCATTCTTCAGAAACAGATAGAGCTACAGAATAGATCTTTCTGAGTTTATTGCTCATTAGGTTTTGGCACCAAAATATGCATGGCCATGAGTTTTCTCTTTTTGGAGGTAAAACTAGAATAGATGCAACTGGAAAGCTAGCTTTTGTAAATTGATCAGCTTGAATATCCTGTGGATATTTTGTAACACCTACTTCATAAAACACAAAAAACTGTTCTGTAGAATCTGTTGTTCAGTGTAACAAAGGGCCTCTCTATCATATCTGATTTTTTAAAATCATTTTTCAGAGACTGTGTAGATATGCTATGGATTTCCTCTATATCATTTTGAAATAATTTTTAATAAAACAGACCATGTTCATCCATCAGCAGTAATTACAAAAGCAAAGATTGATCACTACCAATACTAATTAGCCAAGCTGATAATTAATGGGTATGATACACCTACCAGAGTTTATAGTGGCTATTATTTTACCAGAGACTAGCACCTCAGCTGTGTTATCTTTCATGTTACAATTCTGCGTGTCAATGTTAAGAATAAAGCTCAAACAAGACTTCTTTATAGATACTGTTTGGAGTTTTATTGATTTTGTTGTTTTGTGATTGTTGTAGTTGTTTCCCCAGAGATAAAGTACAAGTGGAATTTGAAAAAATCATCCAGTGGCGTTGTAGATCATGTAAAAGACCAAGTTCTAGGCATTTCCATTAATTTATAGGGTTTTTTTTTGTTTTTGTTTTTGTTTTTGTTTTTGTTTTTTTTTTTTAATTTAATTTTCAATATTCCCTGTTTTCTGCTAATACCAATAAAACCATTTACAAATTATGGAAATGTCTCTCCTTGAGTTTTTACATTTGACTGGGAAGGACAGAAACTCTCTTTCTGATGTGTCAAGTGTCCTTGGTTATATTTTCTTGGATCAAAATTGTACCTTATGCCACCTCACATCAATATCTAAATGTCTCCTGTTCACTGAAAACTGGAGTTCAAAGTCTCATCTTTGCCATCTCCTCTCTCCTTCAAAATACTGAGCCAGAATTCAAGGTCAGGGTCTATACAGTTCCATCTAGACATAAAAACTAGATAAGCATGCTTTATTCTTCTGAATGTTGTTAACATAAATAACAACAGTTTCTCACAGGGAGTAAATTTGCAAATATTTGCAAGCAGCACAACTCATCTCCTCCCCAGTGCCATTTCCCATTCTGGGAGTAGCACTAACTAAGCTACACTGCTTGCTAAAAGTAAGCTCTTAACAAAGGGACTGCTATTTTAATTTATGTATACATTTACAGTTTTTCACCTTGAAAATAAATGTTTGTATTGGAAAAAATGGAAGAATCCTGCAATTTTATCTGCTATCTTAGTCTGTACAAGCTTAATGCAAAGTACCTTGAACAATGACCCAGGATATTCTTACCCAGAGCTGAAGCACTCTGCTTAAATGCGAGTCCATGTAACTGGAACTCGTAAATGTGGATCTGGAGTTATAAGTTTAAGGATTTTACATATAATTGGGAAATACTTGTGCTTAATAGCTTTGGAAAACTGAAAATTTGACCCCATTTCTTTAAGACACATGACATGATTTCATTCCATGTTTCATTCATAACAATTTAGATTGTCTTTTGTTATTTAACAGTTTATATGTTGAATGCTTGGGATTTGTTTAAAATAGTTGTTTGATATGACTCATCACATCCTCAATAGCATGGACAATGATGGGAAGAGAAATATCTGTTAGGACTTAGGTTTGAGATGCAAATGTAAGGAATGAGAAGATTAATTTGATAAAATAATAGGAAGAGCAATGCCTTGGAAAATTATTAATGTGCGCAGATGGAATGTGGAAAAGGATTAAAGTAGGAAAAGGAGTTAAGCTTCGAGAACCAGAATATATATTTATAAATCAGAACAAGCGACAGAATAAGTATTAGTTGAACTGTAAGAAGGATATCATAGCAATATTAGCCGTCTTCTTATGCATAAAAATGGCATTCAGCTACAGCACTTTTTTTCCCTGAAAATGTTGGTATATGGGAGAACCAGGACAGTTTCACCAAGGGCAAATCCTGCTCGACCAACCCAGTGGCCTTCTATGATGGTGTCACTGCATCAATGAACAAGCGAAGAAGCACTGATGTCATCTATCTAGACTTCAGTAAGGCCTTTGACATGACACCCCACAACATCCTTCTCTCCAAACTGGAAAAGTATTGATTTGATGGGTACGCTGTTCAGTGGATGAAGAACTGCTTGCAGGATCAAGTCCAGAGAGTGGTGGTCAATGTCTTCTTGTTTGGATGGACATCGGTGATGAGTGGTGTCCCTCAGGGTTCAGTGCTGGGGCCGATACTCTTTAATATCTTCATCAGTGTCATTGACAGTGCAGTCAAGTGCACCCTCAGCAAGTTTGCTGATGACACAAAGCTGTGGGGTGCAGTTGTCGCAGCAGAGGTGTGGGATACCATTCAAAGGGACCTAGACAGGCTCGAGCAGTGGGCCCAGGGGAACCTCATGAAGTTCAACAGATCCAAATTAAAGGTCTTGCACCTAAGTCGAGGCAACCCCCTTTATCAATACAAGCTGAGGGATGAAAGGAATGAGAGCAGCCTTGCTGAAAGAAAACAGGGGGTACTGGTGGATGGGAAGCTGGACATGATCCAGTAATGTGCCCTCACAGCTCAGAAAGCCAACCGTATCCTGGGCTGCATCAAAAGAAGTGTGACCTGTGTGATCGCAGGGTGAGTGAGGCGATCCTACCTCTCTACTCTGCTCTGGTGAGGTCTCACCTGGAATACTGTGTCCAGATGCGCAGTCCTCAGTACAGGACAGACACAGACCTGTTAGAGCATGTCCAGAGAAAGGCCACAAAAAGTGATCCATGGAATTAAACACCTCTTCTATGAGGACAGGCTGAGAGAGATGGGGCTGTTCATCCTGGAGAAGAGAAGGCTGCAAGGTGACCTGATAGCAACCTTTCAATATCTGAAGGGGAACTACAGGAAAGAAAGGGACAGACTCTTTAGTAGGGCCTGTGGTGATAGAACACAGGGAAATGACTTCAGGAAGGCTAGATATAGGTTAGATATAAGAAAAAAGCCTGCAATTTTATTACAAAAATGGAGTAAAATATGCTGAACTTGAATGATTTTCACAGAAAGTAAAATAAAGTAAACAGAAAACTCCACGTTCCAGAGAATGAATACCTTATGGGTCTTAAAACTACTGCTAGATATTTTAGAAATAAATAGTGTTAGATCCAAACATAAATTGCTTAGAGTAGAATGTAAGAGAAGATTAAGTGCCAGGGTTCAAAATCACAGTTGTGAAAGCTCCAGATTTACTGCTCCTTATACCTAAGGTGCTTAAATTGCAGTAGCTTGGTCTTTCTTGGAGAAATTCCCTACAGCTCTCATCTCTATGTTCCTAGAAATGCTAGAGTTTTGATAGGATGCACAGCTGATACTGACTTGTAACAACACTCAGCAGAAGCCGGAAACAGTTTCTTTCCAAATTCCCTGAGAAACTCAAACCAGGAAGTGTTCTCAAAATATTTGCTGCATACTAAAAGCAGCAGATCCCCTCAAAATCCAATTATGACTTCTGTTACTGTTGTTGAGAACCCTATTTATTTGATTACCAAGTGCTTAGAGAATTTATCTTGGAGAAGTAGCAGGTGCAAGTAAAGTTCAGTTCTGCTGTGTATCTGATCCTGTGCAATATTACTTTTCTTTTTCCAAGGTGAAGATGGATCTTTATTCACCTGCCAATAGCACACACATTGTTCTTGTTGAAGTTCTGTTGCAGGACAGTAGTCTTTATTAGGTCAGGAGGAAAGAGTAAACTTGAAGATGAATCCGTAGCCTGGAACGCTTGTGTGGAATAAGGAAATCCAGATCTCAGCCAAAAGACTATTGGCACAGTTTTGTTTTCCAGAGTCTTCCAAGTAAAATAGTGTTGTGGTTAAAGCAGTCTTTGTGCAAGTAACAGTTGCTGGTTCTCTAATAACTCTAATAACAACTGGAAAAGCCTTACATGTACTTGATGTTTTAGAAAACTGTGGTACTCTCTGTCCCCAGAAAACCACTCTCAGCTTTGGAGCCCCATCTGTCTGAGCAGTCACAGGCATGTCTCTGCACTGGAAACAAAGGGGATGCTGTTCAAAGCACCACATTGCTTCCAGCAGCATTTCCTGTTACTTGTCCTTACAATGATGGTGTAGGATACATCTGGCCCTGTACTTAGCATACCAGTTATGCTAGATCCTGTTCTGAAAGCTCCCAGTGTTCTTGACATCAAACCAAACCTGGATTTCACTTGAAGTTTTCATGTTGTCTCATTAGAAATGTGGTTTACTGCATATATACTAAAATACTATATTTTTAGAGCTATTGTTAAAAGCCTGTTGGAGAGTGATTTCTTAATCTGATGGAGCCAGTAAAATGAACCGTCTTAATGTGAGGTGAGATAAATAGTCAATCAGCAATCATGTGATAAGAAATTGTAGCAGATTTCAAGAGGAGAAGGAGGAAAAGTAAAAGAATTTTCATTTACCAAATCTTATTGATATTTCACTTGCCAAAATTACTCTCGACGTGACACATAACCTAACTCATGCATATGCTACTGTTTGGAGAGAAAGCTCTATTTGTCAGAATTCTGTGACTTAAGAGCTGAATTCATGATTTTAAGGAAAACCACTCAAACAATTTGCTGTTGTTTCTGCATCTGCAGTTACTCATGCTTTTCTCAAGCCTCAGATTGCATGACTAAATACGGCTCCCCCACTGTAGTGTATTTATAACACCCTCAGTGTTATATAAGAAACATTTAGATTTTACCTGAGGAAAATCCGAAGGAGACTGTATTACTCTTAAGATAGAAGGAAGGAGAAAAATTTAGATGAGTTGATGGAAAGGCTGGATGTTAGACTGTGAGGACAAAGTACTCTTCTGTGGATGTATGTTGATTGACTTTGGTCATTCCTGACCTGGTAAGTGGGAAGTGCCTCATACGGAAAGAATTGCAGAGGCAACAGTTGATAAAGAATATTGAGAAATTTGATAATATGCAAGATGGACCAATGCAAGATTTATTGGTTCAAAAATTATAGGAAGTTGGACATAAGAAGCTCTAAAAAAAAATAAAAATTAAAAAATTAAAAGGTATTTCTCCAAGACTTAGCTTGATTTTATTTTTCATTTTATCAGGAGATAATCCTCAGGAATTGTGGTGACTTTTCTTTCACCAAACTTCATATGAAACCCAGCTTGGAAGTTTTTTTCTTTCTGCATTCCAGATAGTCCTGTGTGCAGTATCAGTGTGGCCAGACATCATTCTGAAAGACTGCTGCAGCAAGATCTCTTGTATCAGAGGTGCAAATAGCCCTCTGAATTGGTGGGACAAATACTGTAATTAATTTTGCTTGAACTGATTGCCTTGATCCTCTTGTTTGTTTTTGCCTGAGTTAACTTCTTTTGATACTTTATGCAGTTCATCACTATAGGATTTTAATTAAATTGATATATTAACTGTTTGGTAATTACAGTTGAAGTATCTGTTGTAAATGTCACGCTGCTGTGCTCTCACCCCTGGTCAGCAATGAAAATGAGATGTTGTGCTTCTATATATTTACCCAAGGAAATTAAAACATAAAATAATTTATGATTTATCATGATCATTAGAGGCATTTATTAAAATTATTTATTATCATGTGTGATGCAGCGTTTCATAAATGCATAATGTTCTGTGTGTAAGTAGAGAATAAGATATAAATATGATGAGATTTAACTTTGATGTCAGTGGTAGCTCTTCTGTGTTGTCATGTACTTTGTCTTGCCTTCCCTGGTGAAAGCTAGGCCAAAGAAGAGAAGAGAGAACATTCAAAACAGGCAAGAATTTTTAATTATAGTTCATACCTTGGACTCTTGTTGTCCTAAAATGGAATTGTTATTACACATTTAGTTCATAGAGCTATTAGAGTAAGTAAAGATGAGGTTCTGGATAATTTAGCTGTAGTGTCATAGATTGTGAGGAATGTGAGGATGCTTATTCTATATACTGTAAAGATGAAAATGAGTGTGCTGTACAAAGTACATGTTGCCTGATAAAGAAAAAATTGTTAGCCAGTTGAACAAGTATTTCTACCTAAATAATGTAAAAATTCTCTAGGAAATACATAGATAAATGTAAATAATGTAAAAATACATTATTAATGAAAATATTCCAGTCCAAAACACGTATTCAGTCATAACTCTGGTACTTTCTAGCTGTGGCAAACTTTACCTTATAGGATTAACATTTCAGTGTACAATGTACTCATGTATTTGACATGATTAAAATAGAAATTACTTCCAAATAGGATTTCAGGTTCTGTGTTTTGGATTAAATAGGCATATCACTGGAACATATAATATGGTATCTCAAGATATTTAGCATCATTTTTCATTAAAATCCCCACTGAAACTGAAACCATGTTATGCAAGACATTGCTCATATATATAATTCTTAAAATGAGAACTTGCAATGTAGAACATTAAAATGACAAGAAAAGCTGATATTGTCTTTTTTTAGCTATGGAATTCAGAGGTCTTAAATACAGATTTAAATCACTTCTTCTAGAAGGCATGTAGGAAGATATGAACTAACAGAACCCAACTGTTGAATCAACTGCTTGGCTACATCTGAGTCTACTCTGTGGAACAGTATGGTGAACAGTTTGTCTGTGTCCTTTCACATCATGATCAGATTGTCAGTTCAGCATTGCCGTGTGCCCTGCTCTCCTATAGAGAGCCCTCTGCACACTTTAGGAGATCCTTCTGTGCAGATGATTAAAGGACAAAGGCTGCAGGATACACCACGGAGTGCATCTGCCACAAAATGATTGTACAGCAAGTAGTATCCTCTCTCCTGTCTTGTTCTGTTAAACACTTAATCTGGCTTCCAAGTCTGCAGTTCTAAGAAGCATAGTCCCATTGCTTTCTACTGACATGGCTATTTTGATGTTGCATTCTCTGAGGTTGTTAATGATCTCATACATGTCAAGCATTCAATATAAATAAAAGAGAGAAGCGCAGAATGCAATAACCAGCACAACATCAAAATAATTCACTACATAAATTCCAGAATGTAGAGCATTTTTCTAGACATCATTGTAGTTTCTTGACATTGCTCTGCTGCCAGTATACATATTTCTTATGCTACGGTGTACTGTAGATAGAGCATTGTGATCAAGTTACTTAAATATATTAAGTGGGACCGCTTTTTCAAAACATCAATTTATGGCTGAAAAACTGACATACTATGAAAACTGCATCACTTAATAGAAGTGTGTATATTCTGACTGCGCTGTTGTGCCTGGAGTGCACTTTAAGTGCAGAAAAGACTCTTCATGTAGGATTCAGAACAATGGGAGAATGTGTGTAGATTATTATGTTTGAAACAGACTTTTAAAAGTGCCTTTGTGTGTAATTTTATATTCCTATGTGTTCAAAAGCTTCAGAAATTTTTGAAACGCACAGGTAAAATTCAGTTTAAGACTTCATCCCAGCAAATGTTGAACAGTTGAAAGCATCAGTGCAATCTTCGTCTTGTTCTCATTGACTACTGCAAAACAAGGATTTCTTGTTTTGTCTGTTACTCTGATGCATTGTGTGCCCTTGGACAAGTCATTTAGTTTCCCAGTATCTTCATTTCTTCTTCCATAAAATTAAGAGTCATAGTTACTTCACGTAGGCTTCATGATGATATTTTTGTAATCCTATGAAACCCTTGGGAGGCAGATTCTTAAGGAAGTTGTTAATAAACTTTTTTTTTTTTTTTTTAAATTAATTCATGTGCATGTGGGAACTGTTAAGTTGCAGCCTGAACCAGTGATTGAGTGCCTGGTAAAGGGGTATTGTGAGAACGAGTGTAAGCAGTTTAACTGTGCAATTGGAAGGTGTGTACCCTGGGTCCAGCCTTCCTTAACCTCATTTAAGGGCTGACAGCCAAAAGTAAAGAATCTCTTCTAGGATATTGCCCCTTTTGGGAGTTTCCACAAGCCCTAATCCTTGGAAAGAGGTAAGCTATTTCATCTTAATTACCAAATTTTGACCACTACATTTCTTGGGTGATCTGAAACTGGTTAAAGTATATCAACTGCCTCCTAACCTTACAATGGCATACGCGCAACACAACATTGCTGGCCGAAGAAGAGACACAACACTTTGGCTAACAGTATTTTAGATTAACCAAATTATTATTGAATGGAACTGTTATTAGCTATTGATTCTCACAGTCAAATTTTATCTTTGATTCAAAATGAAAGCACTAGAAGGCTAGAAAACTTGGAGTTAAGTTTACCTGTGAAGTATCATCTTGATCGTCTTGACCAAATAGTAGTCTCAGTCTGAAAAAATGTTTGGTAGAGTTTTAAAATCACAAGGCTATCAGATTGATTAAAGCTGTACAGTGCTGTCAACTTAGATGTTACAATTTAAGATAATTCACTTTTATTTTTATAGACTACAAAATATTATCCCCAAATTTAATATATTACTTTAACATAAGACTTTGAGGGAGATAAACGGTGAAATCTGAACTGGTAGAACTTGCATTGACTGCACATCAGCTTTTGTGGATCCAAAGCATTTGGAATAACTAAGTTTGAAGAGCCACTATAATATTTGTAGATAGGACAAGAAATCATTCACTTTCAGATGTTCTGTATTTTTCTCAAAATGAAATTTAATATTAGTGAATAATTAAAGTGCATTAGGTACTCTGTGAAGAGACAGTGGAGAAAATGGCAGAGAAGCCCTGGATACAAGCCACCTTTTCAAAATTTAACATTAACAAACAGCTGTTTAAAACAGTTTAATTCTTTGTGATTTTTTTCTCCTTATGGTGTCTAGGATCATAACCATGGGATATTCCTTAAAAGTAGGTCCTTGCCTTCCATTGTTCCAAAACTAACCTAGAATAAAGAGTTTCATTTCTGCTCACCTTCTGAAATGTAGCAAAATTTGATCTTTTCAGAGTAGTAGGCTGTCCTAATCATGTCAATTCTCTTGACAGAACACCTTGAATTTTATGGGTTGTCTTGTGCTGCTCCCCACCAGCAGCTCAAATTGTTCACTCTTGCTTAAAGCAGGGTCTATTTCACTGAATTGCCATGCCCACACAGATCAGAGGTCTAGTACATAGTGCTTTGACATCTTCCACAAAAAGACTTCTTCACAGTTGTATCCACAGCACATGTGGACAAGATCAGAACTCTGTGTATTTTTAGACAGTAATATTTTCGTGAACATTTGAGTGTGAGAGTGTCAACACTATTGAATGGGATAATGTGATGCTTACTGAAATGATTTTCTTGTTCTGAGTGAATGTGGGCTTTGTTGCTCTGAACACTGTGCTGCTGTACTTTTTCTCTGGTTTTGAGTGTCCACT
>JAOWBP010002392.1:35244232-35267108 GCA_028571105.1 Tragopan temminckii | reverse complement strand
ACACCTAATTTACAAGCAGTTTCACAACCAGACTTCTCTCAGGACGTGTTTTATGAAGGACAGGAATCACAATGTTAAAAACGTAACATGTTAAATAATAAAATGTGGAAACTCTGCTAATAGTGTTCTTTCCCTTATTGGTATAGCATTCCTTATTGCAAAACAGATGGAACTCTCAGGTGAAAAGTACTCCTTATTTCTGTGGCCCCCACTGGCTTTCTGGAGGCCAGAATTTCTTCAGCGATTTTACATACACTTCAGAACTTTTTCAGAAAGCTTCTTGTAAAAGTAGTAAAGAATGTAAACTTTGTGAAGCTGAAGAATATAAACAAACATGATTTAACTCACGTCTTGAAGTAACCCTTTACACTGCTCATCATCGGATCAGTATCACATCGGTTATACATGGGCTGGTCTACTGGGAATATTCAGGTGGAAAAAATGTTGCTGGACTCAAGTAAGCACTAGAAACCCTTTCTCTCCTGCCCAGAAGGAAATAGAAATGTGTCTGGACCTATTCCTTCACAGACCCATAGGAAAATACAGCAATATCAAGTAAATGAAGCTAATGAATGAATATCTATTCAAACATTAGTATTCAGTCAGTTACAAAGAAAGATCAAAAAGAGAATGCTCAGGAAGATAGAAAAATCAATAAAAAACTGTTGTGGCCTGGAATCTTCCATAGAAATGGAAGAAAACCAAGAGTCAATTGCAAGTTTTAATTGACGTGGAAAAGTATTGCAAAACTGTGCAACTGTTCGGTGCTCTTTAAATACTTCCTGTAGTCAAATCTAAATATAAACCCCGGGTAACTCACAAATCAGACACCAAGACACCACAGAAAAATAGGTTTCCTGCTTGTTTCAGTAATTCTGTCATCAGATCCTCTATTTTTCATTCACTACTCAACTAAGAATAGAAATTCAGACAGACATCACATTAGTGATTTCTAGCATAGTACACTATGAAAAACAGTAATACATTAATAAGCTCTGTGTTAATTGTTTGAGGTAGAAATTTATCTGAGCATGTAAGTTGATTCATCTGCTGGCCTCTGAGCTGATTTCTCTGGAAGTCAAAGGCTTTGGATCATTTGACTTTTCAGGAAGTGCTGATTTGCATCAGGTCAAGTCTGAAGGGCTGTGATGAATGTTTATTTTCTCTGAATATTTACCCAAAGCACAAATAGAAACTTTCTGTGAGAAACAAAAAGATTTCTAGAAGAAAGTATATTTATTTTCCTAAGACTATCTGGAAATGCCTGTGCTGTGAGAGCTATTTACTCTGCCAACACTTAAGTTTTAACTGTTGTGATAAGCATTATGCTGTTGTTAACAGTTTTGATTCACTCATATAAAATGAACCTTAGTTTATGAAAACTTATTATGCTTCAGATAATCAATTTGGCAGAATTGGAAACAAAATAAATTATGTATCATCACCTGTAAAAGAAAAATTCTCTTCACACATGAGAGTGTCATCAGTCACTAACAGAGTTAACCCCATGTAAGATGCTCCCTTAGGCATGAAGATGTGATCAGCACATAGCTGGGCTCTACAAAGAAAATGTTCGCTTGAAAAACTGATTATTTTCATCTTGAAGAGCAAGTAGTTTATTTCTGGCTATTTCAGCTGATGTTTTATCTTTCAGTCTCTGTTTAGGCTGTATGGTTAGGCCATAAACATCACTGTGGGTATCTAAAACCACTTGGCATGTAGTTGTCATTGCTGAGTCTAAGAAACTTCTCTTTTCCATCTCGTTTCTCTGGCATACTGAAGATTTGCACAGGCTCATTACAATTTGTAATTTGAGCTGTCCAATTCTCTCATTTCTCCTTCTGTCAAATATGTTATCTTCCAAAATGAAAGACTATTATTCACAATACATTTTCCTTTCATTCACAATTCTATCATTGCTTTCTTTGCAAATATGGCCACAGCTTGTCTAGTCAAAAGACAGAAACTAAATACAGTATAATGGTGAAAGAATTTGACTAGCTATCTTACTCTGCCAATTAGTAAGAGGATTGCATTTTAACACTGTATTTGTTACATGACACTTGGAAAATATTTTCCAATATACATTTTCCCAACTTTTAAGGCCTTATGGCTATGGAAATTCCAAACTAAGTTTGATTTATATACAAACCTAGATAGTACTAATTGTAACTAAAGGTGTAAACATCCACTTTTTAAATTTATCTTTAGTGAGGAATCAAATGTTGTACTTGTAAAGGACTTGACAACAGCCATTTGAGTTTCCTCTGTTGTTAACTGCAATTACTCTATACATGTATGATAGAACTCACCTGAGCCTGGAGACCTAAATTGTAAAGAAACAGTCAGAGGGATAGTCAGAGCTCGGCTGAGAAGAGTTGTACTGCTACCGGCATGATCCTGACTCCACACACTCCCCTATCTCTTCATGGTAGGGGAGGACCACTGCAGCTGTGGACTCTGTCTGCTGGTCTCAGTGGACCTGCAGTTTTCCATCCGCAAGTTATGTGAACAGAGAAGCAGGATACAAGCTTGTCCTAATGAGCAGGCTGTAATTTCAGTGTAAGAGGGAGTTGAGAAATGTTTTTTTCCTAATAACTATTGAAGCTGGGAGGGAACTTATTCCTGCGGTGCTTCTGAGGAAGGAATATTTTGTTTTGGCTTGCCTCTTCAAGTGGAAACATAACTGAATTAAAAAATGACATGCTGAGTTCTAGGAGTGGCTTTTTCAATATTTGCCAGAGAAAAGCGCTGGGTAGAGGGCAAGTTGTCATTGAGTTTTTGAAGCTTGAGTGCACTTTTCATACCCTGATGCTGAATAGTAAGAAGTGTAATGCAGTTTACAATAGAAAGTCTATGAATAATGCTAATAAGTGGAGTGTTCACGCTGCTGTTCTCCTTCCCTGACATAACATAGCCACCTGCTCCATACTTCTTCACTGATAGAATATGAATAAAAACTTTTTTTAGGAATGTGATAAGTTAATATAGTCACAATGAGAAAGCAGTTTCAGAAGCCTTCAGGTTCTCTGTTCAGATTTCTCTCTAACTCTGTTTAATAAGTAATAATAAATATATTGTTATTTATAAAGTTATTTCAATAATGTTCTTCTGTATATTATGCTCTTTGGTAGTAATAATGGAAGAACTACTGGTACTGCTTTAACACCAGTGTGAATGTAGATCAAGATGATGCTGTATGGAGCTAACCGACAGGTCATCATAGTTATTTTTGTATTGATTTCTTGAAGAAGAAAAAAGATTTCTGCCATGATCAAACATAAAAAAAAATCCTTGTTTTGTAGACATTGATCCCTGAGTCATTTAATGAACATCCAAAGTAGATAAAAATAATTGATTGTATTAACAATCAAAACATTCGAGAAACGGTAAAGAATGTAAATAGCAACACATATGTAACATTAAATTATTACAGAATATAAATAACATTTATATGCTGCTATCAAAAGTAGAGTTCAGTCCATAAAATCTGATTTCGTAAGGACCACCAAAATGAAATAGAGCATCCCGAAGTAGTGCCTATAGCTCGGATTATTGTCATTCTAGAGCCATATTAACTAATGGTCTAACTGGAGAAATGTAGTTCAGTTCTACTCCTGATTTTTCTCTGATTATCTTATTAAAAAGAGAAAATAAAAAAAATCCACCAAGAATTAGAATTCATAGTTGCTTTTATTGTGCATGTCTTGTCCCTTATTTCATGGAAAACTTCGTTTCTTTTTGCATTTAGATTTTTTCAGTCTTAAATGAATGAAATTTTTCACTGAGAAGAGAGATAATGTATTGCTTATGTTACTCTAACACAGTTTTGCAACAAACTAAGACAAGTCTATTGTTTTGTCCCCAAAAATGTGTATCTTTGTATTCTTCCTTTTTAAACAAACATGACATTAAGCTTCCTCTACTAACTCTGGGAGTTACCCAGTAGTTAAATGAAATTTCCTAGAACAATGCCTGAGTCAGCATAATAAATAGAAATTATATGTTTCAGTTTATGCCTGGAAATGAGAGCTTACAGAGGGAGCTTTTAAGCAGTACAATTCATGCTACCTTTTTTCCCCTCCCTGAATGAAATTCAACGCCATATGATATTTAGGGTTTGCTTATGCTCTCTATTTTAAGAACTAGTAGAGACTTACGCAATTCATAGGCTTCATTTGGTCATGGAATTTTACCTGTGCACTACAAATCAGCAACAGAAGCCTATCCTATCAACAGACTGAATGAGTTTGTTCAGATTAGGGTGAGACTTGGAATAATTTTCCCACTTTCCTTACTTTACTCCTTTTTTTTTTTTTTTGAATGCTGCTAAATCGTGTCAGACATGACTTATTGTTCTTGGACTCACAAACTTAATTCTGAACACTGAATTACTTTCTATAAACGGATTTATTTAAAAGTTTTTTGTAAACATCAAATGATCTTCACTTTGGAAGACATCTTCAGGGTCCTGTAAGTCTTCAGATCTCTCGCTCCTCTTTCATGCTATACTTCATGCTATATAAGCTGTGTTTCCAATCTTTGTTTTGCTTCAGGATGGGAAATGAATACAACCAATGCTCTTTTAGTAGGTACAATTGTTGTTTGCCATTGCTTAGAAAGTCAAGTGCCTGTGTGCTGAAGATTGGAACATGCACAGAAAATATGGACACTTGAACAAGAATCGTCCCTTTAGCTACCCCTTAATCATGGAATGTAACTGGGAAGTGTTTCTTTCCAGCACAGACGATCAGACTGCTAATATACATATACACTAGAGAAAAATTATACAAAATGATAGTGTACAGTAAGTGGACCATCTTTGCTATAGTTTATAGAAAGAAAGGCAGAAAGTTCACGTTTCTTACACATAAAGCAAAACTGTGCATATTAGGAGAGGACGCATGAAACTAAAAAGGTTTAGAATTTAGGATCTCTTTGGAAAAATGTCACAGAAGTTCACATATGCATGCAACTATATTGATGCAGCAAAATATGACTGAAAGTCTTGGTAAGATTTCCTATAAAAGTATTTGTCACATTATTTTTCTGCCCATAGGTCCTTCAGAAGGCCATTGTATGTGCTAATGCTGCAGTTAAGATGAAAACTATGTTAGTAAAATCCATCCGCACTTCAGAAGATTTCTGTTCAATGTTGTTATGAGATAAAGTGCTGCTGTGGATGTCTCTATTTATGAATGGCTAATTATGGTTGTGTTTTGGGGTATAATTTTTTTTTTATTCCCAAATGCTCTTATGTGGATATGTTAAACCAGAATAAACACTTTGTTTTTAGCAACATCATTGTTAATTAACTTACAGGTGAAAAGTACGTAGCTAGGAATTGTCTGGAAGGCCTTCAGTCTTTCCATGCCTGTCTGCCTACTGAGAGCTCACCACAGGATTTGCTGTGGTTGGATACCCTGCTTTATCTGCTTGAGGGGTGGCACTTTTCTTACAGATGAAGAATGAAGCAGTCTAAGTCTATTTGAGGCAGATAAAGATGCACATAAATAAACTTAGCTACACACAGAACAATGCATTATAGACTGTCTCTCTTTTGATATTCTCTCTGATTTCTTTCCATAAGTGATAGTCTGAATGAGTAGCATTTCATCGGAAATAAAGTACTGTGATAAATACCTTCACTTATATATATGAATATTGCAAAAAAATTATCAGATATATTGACAAAAACCTCACAAATGCATGTCATAAAGTATTATTTCACACAAAGGGTCAGAACTGTCCATCACACACACCCCAAATGTTGCAGTACTCCAAAAAAGGAGAATTCCACTCATCAAATTATATGCTGTTCTTTTGTTATCGCTACTAATATTGCAACATCAGTGGAGGTTTTTTAGGGCTTTGCTGGAACTGGCAGTCTTCAACTCTCTAATGGAAGGAAATGATAGATTTCCTAAAGCGACAGTATCATTTCACTAGTGTGCAACTAAAAGTATTCAAGAGAAATCTAATAGCTTCTACTTTCCCGAAACATTATTAAAATAATTGCTCCCTCTTTTTGCAAAGTAATATTTTATGTAGCATTTGTCAGAAAGGAAGGTAACCTAAAATATAATAGAGAAATGCAAATTGCTAAGACTATACATTAGTAATTCCTGAGTGGTGTAACAAGAAGTATTCAACAGCCAAAGAATCTGAACTAAATAGGGCCTGAGTATAATGGATCCCTTTCTCATTGTCCAGAAGGTTATGGGACTCAGCTCATCCTACTTACTTTATTGATTATTCATTCTGTGCATTTCTTTATCTGTCATGAAAGTAGCAATGTGACAGCTTTGTTGTACTCTGTCTTATTTATTTTCACTTTCACACTCTTGCATTTGGTTGTATGTATTTATATACATGAATACTTGGGTAGTGTGGATATGAATATGCATGTACATGCACATATATAAGAATCAAAGAGAATACATGAATAAAATATTAATAGTATACAGTGTGGTTAAATATAAAAACAATATTTCAAAAACACTGTATATCTGAGCACATTGCTCTTCTTGGTATAAGCTATTTTTTACACTGATATTTATTGTGTGTATATACTAACTACAAAATTAATGAAAAATGTATAGGAAATGGGCATAATGTGAGTCCTTGGTGTTCCACACTTCTGTGAACACTGACTTGAATGTCAGCAGGTTTTCTTGTTTTGTTCTTCTGACTCTTTCTCCCTTAAACACCTGTTTTGTTTTCATAGAATCACAGAGTCATAGAATCATAGAATCACAAGGTTGGAAAGGACCTACAAGATCATCTAGTCATACCATCCTCCCATTACCATTGCTGCCACAAGCTACTAAACAATATCTTGTAGCTCCTCATCCAGACACCTTTTTAACACTGCCAGGGATGGCAGCTCCATCACCTCCCTGGGCAGATCATTCCAGTGCCTGACCACTCTCTGAGAGAAAAAGTTTTTGCTTGTGTCTAATCGAAATCTCCTCTGGCACAACTTGTGGCCATTTCCTCGGGTCCTGTTTGTTGTCTGGGAGAAGAGGCCAAACCCCACATCACAACCTCCCTTCAGTTGTAGAGTCTCCCCTGAGCCTCTTCTTCTCCAGACTAAACAATCCCAGCTCCCTCAGCCAGTCCTCATAAGACTTGTGCTCCAGACCCCTCACAAGTTTTGTTGCCCTTCTCTGGACACGTTCCAGGGCCTCAATGTCTTTCTTCCAGTGAGGGGCCCAAAACTGAACAAAGTACTTAAGGCATGGCCTCACCACTGCTGAGTAGAGGGAGATGATTACCTCCCTGCTCCTGCTGGCCACACTATTTCTAATGCAGGCCAGAATGTCATTGGCCCTCTTGGCCACCTGGACACACTGTTGGCTCATGTTCAGCCGAGCATCCACCAACACCCCCAGGTCCCTTTCCTCTTCACAATCATCCAGCCACTCGTCCCCAAGCTTATAGCGCTGCATGGAGTTATTGTGGCCAAAGTGCAGGACTCGGCACTTGGCCTTGTTGAACCTCATCCCCTTCACCTGAGCCCAGCAGTCCAGCTTATCTAGATCCCTCTGAAGTGCCTCCCTACCCTCAGGCAGATCAGCACTTCCAGCCAACTTGGTGTCATCTGCAAACTTACTGAAGGTACACTCAATCCCCTCATCTAGATAGTCAGTAAAGATATTAAACAAGATGGGCCACAGTACCGACCTCTGGGAGACACCACTTGTGATGGGTCACCAGCTGGACTTAACTCCATTAACTACTACCTGTTGGGCACGGTCCTCTAGCCAGTTCCTTACCCAAAAAAGGGTATACCTGTCCAGGCCACGGGCAGCCAGTTTTCCCAGGAGAATACTGTGAGAGATCATGTCAAAGGCTTTGCTGATTTCTAGGTAGACTACATCAACAGCCTAATCTACCAGTCTGGTCACCCAGTCACAGAAGGAGATGAGGTTGGTCAAGCATGACCTGCCTTTTCTATTATAAGAGTAAAAACCCTTCCCATTACATCTGTGAGTCAAGCCCAACCTAAAGCTGTGAGTTTCTGCTCTTACCCATCACGGCACTCTTGCTCTCCAGCACTCTCCATTGCTGCCAACTCAAAGCACTGATGTAATCACAAACATGGAGTTTTTTGCTAGATGTGAGCCCATTCAGTACATGTTTTCCAGCTGTGTGTGTAGTGAGAAGGGACGGGTGGGGAGGGAGGGGGCTGGGACCGTGTGCTTCTCACCTTGCTGTGTTGTAGGACATTATGGCTTTTGGAAATTGCTGCCTGCTTCCTGCAGAGGTGGAGCACTGTAGTCTCCTTCAAGCTTCCAGCTTGAAGATGTGAAGATATAGCACAGCCTGGGTTTGCTTCAAAACTGAGTAAGATTACTGCAGTTGAGCTGCTGCATTTCCCCCAGAGGCAATAAGTTTCCTTTGCAAGCTTTCGTGTTCTTCAGACTGTCTGTTGGTAGCGACTACAGCATGGAGAAGAGCAGTGTGTGAGAGCAGCTTGCCACATCAAAGTGAGGGCCAAGGACAGGAGAATCAGCTTAAACCTCCATAAAGAGAGGGATTCTCCCTCTTCTTTCTGATTGTGTGTGTGCACTTTATAGGATATGTGGTTAGAGCCTTGCATTAAGCTGTCAATGCAGCCTGAACCTGGAAACTAAACACTGCAAGTGTTTAACCCACTTGAAATACTGACAGCAACATTTGGTTTTAATGTATTTAATGCCAAATTGTTCCCTCCCATACTTTCACTGGCCATAGTGAAATTATATCACAGGGATATTTGTCACAGAAAATCCTGAAATAGTTAACCTTCATATGCTTAAATTACTAATAACCTTTAGTCACGTAGTACTGTGTGGAAATAAATAAATCTCCTTTTCAACTTTCAAAGAAAAGTGAGAATGTACAATGTGGCACTGTTATACTCAACTGTTCTGCTTCATTTCAGCAGACAGAATCCCATTAGTTGGCTTCAGTGCCTTAGCAGGACCCTTCCAGTCTAGTGGTATCAGAAGTGATGTAAGAAAAGGCAGTGATGTAAGAAAAGAAGTGTTGCATTTTATTCCAGTTAATTTCTCTCTGAAATGAGAACTTAATACATAATAGTATAATATAAGCATATATCATTTTAATTCCAGAACACATTATTATGAAATTTTATAATTGTGTATATAATGAAGCATCTATAATCTTGAACTGTCTAAAGCTCAGCTACCTCTGTGTAATCTCATTGAGAATACTATAGGACAAGCCAGATGTTTCTGATTGTATAATTAGAAGCTAGTGGTATTGATAATTTGGCCTGTCCAGCAAAGTAAATGCTGGGGAACGTGCAACAGAAATAATCTCACTTAATGGGAGTCACTGTTCCCCTATGGCACTATGCCAGAGAAGGTGTACACTGCTCTGTATACAGGGAGTTTAGCTTAAAGTTATTGCAAAGTAAACATCCAGTTCCACAGTACCCACTTCCTCTAGGTCGTGTTTCCAAATAGGAATGTTCTTGAAGACATTGCCCCTGTTTGGGCATGCTGTACAGTCTATCTATTAAAATAAGCATTTCTTTTGACTCAACAAGGAATAAACATGTACTTCACCGGAGCATGTGCCCAAAGTGTTAGCTAGGCTTGGGAAACAGAAGTAGATCCAGATTTAAGTGGTGAACCAAGCTAGATACTGAAAATTCAGAAGACAAAATTCTGTGAAGCCTCTTAGATGATCCACACAGTAAGGACAGTTTCCCAACATTTTTAATTCTATTAGCAATCTGGGCTTTTATTTTTTTTTTCTTTTCTGGAGATCATGTGTTGACTTGTCAACCAAAATAATTTCATGTTAGATCTTAAGCAGCAGACTTAATCTTTCAGATCTCTGTGGGAAAACTAAGAAAAGTCAAGCATCCACCCTTTGTTTATTTCTTTGCTTTTTTTTGCTTTTGTTGCTGTTCACAAACCTAGGGGGAGGATTCTTTCTCAATATTTTATGTCAGTCATTGAACGTGGCCTAGAGGCTGGAAGGGGAGGTCTGCAATGCACGGAGTAAGAATTCCCTGCAACGTTGCCAACATTTAATTATTTCTTGTGAACAATATTATTTTTGCCATTCGTTTTTACATAAACTCCTTGCCTTCTTTTCTGTGCCCTTTTTTGTGTTGGGTGTGGCATAGATGTCTGTGAGAAGAGAGCAAGAGAGAGGTGTGAATTCTTAGGAATAAAATCTTGTTACTGAATCATCCTGCACATAATTGACAGAATTGTGACTTTCCTTTTCACCTCATGGCTGTGATTGTGCCTGAATTTATCTTTTCCATTAAGGTTCAGACTGATTTATTTGTCTTTTTTTTTTTCCTCGTTTTTCTGCCTGTGAGCACACACACTTTGTCTTGTTCTCGTATTTGAATGTACACGAGTATGTGTGTACACAAACCTACACCCTCTTATAATGAAGGTGCAATTTAATTTCCCAGTGCAGAGCATGGCCTAAGTCATATATGTGTGCTGTGTTAAAGCCCTGAGGAGTGATGGCTGAGCTCTTCAGAAGGAGTGGCGTTGGTACTCTTGCGCTGAACTGGACCTGTGTCTTTGTTTCCAATGTCATATAAACTCCACAGAAACCTGCAGCAATATTCTCTTTATGACAGACAGTGAGTTTCAGTCTGTTTAAAGGATTTTGTGTACATTCAGTGACAGGATTCTGGGTACAGAAAACAAAGGAGGCTGTATTTTTGATGCATAATTTTCCTCATAATTCTCACAGTGTTTCCCCCCTGCATTTCAGAAACATCAGCAGGAGTTTGCTTTAAGCACACCACCTTGGATGTGTCCACAGCATGAGTTGAGCCTGCTGTGCTCCTGCAGTAAACCAAAGGTGTTCAGCAGTGGCCTCTTACAAGCATGTGTGTGCATGATGTTGAAGGCACAGTTTGTTAGAAATGATATCCCATTTAAACTTGGCTTGCCGTGGCAGCATGGTGGGTTGTAAGCCTCTGTTTTGGACCCCGGCACAAGGCACTCTTGTGCTATGTTGTTTGCTGCCCTGTTTGATAGTGCTGCTGTCTCTGCTGTCCTCTCATTCCTGCAGGTATTTGGCATCCCCGGGGAGAACTATCTTTGTGCAAATGAGGAATATGACACTGCAGGATGCAGCTAGGGCGTTAATGGGTCAGTGAGTGACAGCTGAGCCTGCTCTCTGAGGTATTGAGCTGGCTATTGCTGCCAGGAGCACAAGGTCTGTACAGTGAAGTGTGCCAATTTAATTTTGTCACATGTGGCCTGGGTTGTACAGATAGGGCTGTTTCAAGTACTCTTTGACAATGCTAAAACTGATTCAGGCTACAATGCAACATTAAAAGATGCTAATTAGAAAATAATTGTGCTGGGTTGTACAAACTTCACCACTGTAATATGTCTTAAAGGCCCCTATAGAATGGAAAAGAAGGTATATTAATGTGTTTTACATGCAAGATAAGGCACTAGATTTTGTGATTTGTTACAAACCGCAGTACAACTATCATCACCCAGTAAATCAGAAAGCAAAAATAGTTCTTAAGCACCAAGCACTCTGCTTTATTTGCTAATTAAAATGGGTTTTGGAACTGCTCTTCAAAAATGATTGCTCTAATTAATTCGTTGTTCTTTTGCAGTTTTACCTCCTATGCCATTTGAGTACAGAGCTATCCCTTGTGCTTCTCAAAAGCATGACAGCCAACAGTGCATCCTTCCCTTCCTCAGAACAACAGGCAATAGCTTATCATTGTTTAATAAAATGTCTATTCTATACCAGACCTAAAAGGTCATTCATATACACATTCACAAATCTGTTTGCAATAAAATGAAAGCATAAATGAAATTTTTAATTAGAAGTCATATTTTTAATTTATGCAGAATTTGAAAAAAACACAACCAGATGATCACTTTTATAAGGCCAGTGATAGATTTTAGCTTTAATTATTTTTTAAAACTTAATAAAAGATAGTGATTATTGTAATTGCTTTTTCTGTCACAGTGATATAATCTTTCATTTACGGTTGATGGATGTAATTTAAAGTAGTTCCTACAGTTGCTCTTTAAACACAAGATGTATTACTGCCATGGCTAAGCAGAGTGTAAGGCATCACATATGAAAATGAGTTGAAGTATGGAAAAGGATACACTCATTATTTCACAGAGTGCCCTAAAGTTTGAATATGACTTACATAGAACAGAGGTAAAAGGAGATGTAATTGCAATATTGGTTGTAATTATGCTATCTGATATAAGTAGCCTTACTTTTTCTCTGAGAGAATAATTCTGAAACTGATCCTGCTATCTGTGCATATGTGTATTACATGTATTACTCACAGGTTTTGGCCTTATGGCTGTTTGTAAAGTGATGTTTTGCTGACTTGTTCAGTACATGAATAAGTTTGTTCTGTTGCTTGAAGAATGAGTCCTGAGAAATCCACTGAAGTCAGTATAAATATAGATACTTGGTGATATCAAAATCTACCTGAACAAATCTAAAAAAATATTAAAAATACATTGTAGGTGTATGAAATAGTGTACGAATGGCTTCTTGTACAGTACTCCTCAATATTATTGTATACAAATAACAACATGATCCCACACATATATGACTAGAGTGAACTCTAAACTTTATTCTGAAGAAAGATATGAATCTATCCTGTCTCACATTATTTGACCAGGTTTATTAAAGTAGCTGAAAACAGGGTTTTAACAGATTTTCGTTGCCAGCATATTTGGAACGAATCTCTTTTCAACAATACTGTAAAAACGACTGTGACTTCAGCTTAACATGTTTTAAAGAATTTAAGATATGAAGGATAAATGTCCCTAAATTTAGTTTTTGGTTAGGGGGCTTGTAAGCTAGAGCTAGATCAGCATAGTGGCTTTTGGATTCTGCTTTGTGCAATATCTGTATACAAAGTGTTAGGAACACTACAATAAATATTGGATAACTGTAATGAAAACCCATTTTTCATAAAAATTTCTCTGCCAGCCCAACCCTCCAAGGTATTTGAAGTTACCCTCCAAGGTATTTGAAGTTGGCCTCTCCATATCTACTTAGTTGATCATTAGAGAGGAAAAAAAAGACCTCACAGTATCAAGCTGCTCTATGGTTAAGAATATTCCAGCACAAAAGTATTTGTCAGCAAATTATAAATCTTGGAAAGGAAGTGTCACCAATTTACCTCTCCTTTCTTGTCCACCTGTCTTTTCAATAACATCTCAAGATCAACCTACCTCTTTGAAAGTATTCTTCCTTAAAAATGAACAAGGAAGCTAACTGATTTCTGTTAGTCCTTTAAGGCAAAATGAGCAGGAGCAGTGCACAGCCTGGTTGCTCCATGCAGGGAGCAATGGATGCGGCCAGGTATCTGCCTCCTGTCTGCCAGAGGCTTACTGGTTCTTTCTGGGAACAAGCACACTTAAGCATGGTGGTTTGTCTACTTCCGCATATCTTCCACTCCCATCTTACTCATCACCGTGAGATTTGTAGTCACTGTAACCCGACTCCAAAGTTTTTATGTTTTTCCTTATGACTGAGTAAATCAATGATACAAATTGTCGTGGGAATGGGCCATGATGAGTGCTTCCATTTCTTAAAAGGCTAGAGATGCTTAGCCTTCAACCTCATACTTCACAACAGTGTGGCTTATTGGTGTAATAGTTATTTTCTGTACATCTGGAATAAGATCTTGTATAAGAGTATGAATATTTGAGTGTACATCTACATGTACAATGCCTTTTCACCCAGCTAGCAGTTTTGTAGCTAAGCATTTGCAAAATATTACAAGAGCAGCAGCAAAATATTTTCCTGTTAAGTCTACATTTCAAAATAGCAAATGAAAGACTTCATAAAAGTAAGATATTCTTTCATGTAGTTTACATGTAGTTGGCTTCCTACTTTCACTGTATTATTTTCATTCTTGAGTACTTGTCATCTACTTCTGCCTGTCAAAGTCTTCAGATTTTCTTCCTTAGTCTTTCAACACTTTATTTTAATGAAGAAAACTTTTCAGTGGCAATTTCTGATCCACAAATGAACTAGTGCAAATCTGCTCTGCTTAAACAATGTCTTCTGATACTTCTAGCCCTTCTAACAAAAGTTTGTGGGAAAAGGCAAGAGAATTATTTCTAGAAATTAAAAAAAAAAAAGTCTGGGTATGAGTACATATCAGTCTGAGTACTGATGAGCATTTTACCAGGAAATGTCTGAGATAGAGAATGGGAGAGGCTGGTAGTATGAAGAGCTAGCTGAAACAAGCAGGTGGTCTAAAGGAAGCTGAGAAAGGCTGTTAGCACATAAAGCAGCAGACACTTGATGAATTGCCATTTTGAGTCACTAGATTTCTAGAAGGGTATTGAAAAGCATCCTTCATCATTTTTACCCAACAGTGGAGTTGTTTAAGTGTTTAAGAGTAGAGTAATATAAGGATGGATTTCAAGCCAAAGGTGCATGCAGCCCTTGGGATCCAGACAGTATATGCAATGGTCTCATTTAGTTAAATACATTGCTTTAATGTTATTTCATAACAACTATTCATTACTGGTAATGAGCTTAGATATGATGATGAAGATATATTTCCAGTTTTCTAGTATACCTGTAACGCATTAGTAATTTAAATGAGTCCATGCAAAATATAAAATTACAGCATCATGCACTCTCATTGCAGTATGAGTGGATTGCCACTCTAAATTGTTCATCACCAATAAATACAAAGCATTGGTCTAACTGTTGTCTTGAATTCAGTAGCTTAGCTTTATTGCCTCAGCAGCAGCTGTTTAAGTGTGCCTTTCCCTGCCACTCAGGGATGTGATACACTTTTTCCATAAGGCAAGTCCATCAAACTTGCCAGGATTACACTTCAGCCCATCACAAGGGATCTACTCAAGTCTAGAATGACACAAGTATATTTAGGGGACATAAATAAGTAATGAAGGTATGAGTACCCCTTAATTTCCCTTAACTTAATTAAAATTCATAAGAAAAAATGATTATGTTGGCTGGTGATTTGTAAGCATGCATGGAAATGTTTCTTAATCATTTCTGAGCCTTTCTCTTTCCTAATTTGATGTAGAAGGACAAGTTGCTTCCTCTCCCTTTCAAATTGTTTGCAATGTGTTGTGTGAATTCTTGGAGAATATGTGGCAGACACTCTAGAAAGAAGGAAAGAACAAGTTACCACATACTGTATTCAATGCCCAGGCCTTCTCTGTCATCTACTTGGCAATCTAGTCTACCCCCTTCTTCTCATGCAATTCGGAATCTGACATTTTAAATGAGCTAATGTCATATTTAGTTATCTTTTCATAATGTCAGGAATAATTAAATTGAGGAATACACCTAAATGGAAAAAGATAGCATTTGTGTATCTTCATTAACTGTGTGGCTTTAACTGCACAACTTTTGATTCTGTTAAATAGTGAAATATATTTATAAGCTTATTCTTATGTATTATTTCATTTCTGAGCTAAACTAATTTATGAGCAGGTTGCTAATTTACACAGGTAATACACTCCCAGGGAGCCTCCCACAAAATATGTTTCTGCTTTATTTTCTGAAATTAAGATTATTAATATTCTACGTGAATAAAACACAGTTATTATTTTGTATTCATGAGCTTTTCACAAACACTTTATGTCAAAAGAAAAATAAATATAAATATCTCCACTACACCTGCTCTGTATTCTTCAATATGATATTCTGTTGTTTCGAGTTTTCAGCCTGGAGCTTTGTAGCCTCATGACAATGGTTAGGCTGATGAAGTTGTTAATCTAATTAATGTATAATATAGTAATAGCTAGGTTTATCTCTGCTCTTCCACACTCCTGCCCTGTGCCAAGAGCTGTCTATAAATAAGCTCACTGATGCTCAAAAAAATAATTCTGTGAGCACAAATCATTTAAGGGAAAAAATAGAATTATGCAATACAAATATGAAAAATGAACTCCCCAAAGAATTTGCTGTGAATTTAAACTTTCACCATGATAAGCTCTATCACTGTGCTTTAGTCATGTAAAAGTTAGGGACTTGATGATCTCTGAGGTCTTTTCTACCGTAAATGATTGAAAAATTATACCTGATGAAAATTCACATGAACAACAGTTTATAAAAACTTCTGTAACGCTTTGTTACCACTTCAAAGAATGGCTTCATTGAGAGACCACTGGATTTATATGGGTAATTGAGATAACTTCTCTTGAGTTGAATTCTGAGGTCTCTGGTGGTTACTACAGTATTCTGCACATTCATACTCTTCAGCACACTGGTAAAGAATATGGTTTGCTTTAAGACAATGCTTAGGAAATGAAAAAAAACCAATGATATTTAAAAATAACTCACTAACTAAGTGTTCTCCTGGATTGTGACATTTGTCATATGCTAATGTAAATATTTCAAGCTTTTTCTAGACATATACCTAAGCATAAGACTTTCATCCTGAAATTTAGTAAATAATTTGAAGAAAATGCCTTGTTCTATTTAAGGTTTGAAGGGAGGCAAGGTTCGTTAATTTTTGTAGTCACGTTGTGATTGCGTTGTGTAACGTTTTAGAACTACTCATCACATAAGTTCTCCAAATAATTCTGAAAGTTTATTCAGAATACTTCATGGCAAATATCAAAATTTTTCATTATAAATGTCAACACCGCCAAGTTCATGTTTTCTTACATTCTGGTTTGACTGAATTCATTGGAGACATTTTTAAAATTTTTAACAGTATAAAATAAAAGTTGGAGGGTTGAGAGGGCGGGGGGTGCTGAGTTTAAGCACTTTGGTTTCACAATTCCTTACAAATTTTTCTGGAAATTTTGAAAGAAAATGCAGATAGTGTGGATGTGTATTTCATGAAGTTAACTGTTAAAAAAACTGTCAAATGCAAGGAGTGAGATTTGGATTTATTTTTTTTTTTTAATCAAACAAATAACGTTATTTTTTAAAAAAATATATGCCTAAATTGTTATGGCATCATCAGTAAGTAGAACTAAAATTCTGTCAGACTTGATTGTAAATGAAATTTCATTGTGTTCATGGAAATTTTATATACATTTTATTGTATGGATCACAAAACCTGTAGTCCTTGTTCCATTATTGCACAATGCAAGAACAAGCACATCTTTACTTCTGCCAACCTATTAAAGCCTCATTTTGTTTCAAAGATGGGTTTAAGATTAAACTATTTTACAAAAGGCTACATAAAGAAGTCTATATGACATATACAAAGCTGAGTTTTAAAAAGAGGATTTCAAATAAGTTGTTGCTATTCTTCTGGTAACATCTATAAAATACATTATTTTCCCAACAGTTATGCCTTCTGCCGAATTATTTTATTTACAGATTGTTTGATTTCTTTTTAATTCCTCAGAGTGTTTAATATCATAGCAAGTGTAAATCTTGGAACAACTGTAGGAAAATCATTGAAGTCATCTTTGTATTGATTTTCCACATTTTTATCCACTTCATAAAGAAAGTACGTAAAAGCTCTAGGAAGAAAGAGGTGCCTACGTGTAGTACAGTGATCAGAACAGCTTAAATCATGAGAACTAAAGCAATTCCCTGAGTCTAGGGAATATTTTATTAGAATAATACAACAAATTCCAGCAGTTATCTTTAATGAGTTTCTAAATAAGCTTTAGTATCCTCTTTAATACAATCTAGGTTGATTTGAAAGCCAAATTCATGGCATAATTTGGGTTAGCAGCTACCCATTTCCCCTACATTAGGAGCAGTTAGGAAATGAGTTATTAATATATTGCATGGAGTAGAAAAATATCTTTGTTGAACCTTTTACACTTCAAAATTATTTTACCATTTACAGTAAATTGTCCCATCAGGCTTTTGTGATTGTTCTTTCCAAACAAATTCTGTAAATGTATAAGTGACCCTCATCCTGGTTTTATGTGAAGAATAGACCTGAATTGCTTGAGATACACTTTAAAATATTTCTCTAATTCCTAAATGAAAACATTTCGTATTTCTAGCGGAAACTCCCTGGTTTCTAGGAAACAAGGGAGTTGTCTTCCTTTGGATGGACACATTTTCTTGATCTTTCACTATCCTTATCCTGGGCATTTTAGATCAGCACTCTCCTCTAGGGTCCTCTCTGAATGAATTGAGAGTGACTGATTGGTTCTGAGAAGTATCTTCAGAAAAGGAAATACATTTTAAATAATACTGGGATAATTTTCTGTACCAAAACACTTCTGTCTTTTTCTGAAGAGAGAATTCAGTGTGTCCTTGAGAATTTCAGTTTTATTTTCCTGGAAATGCTTGTCATAAAGCTTACGCTGAAAGCTGTCACCCCAAGTGACATTTTGCTTTTTTTTCCGCTTCCCTTTCATATTGGTAAATGCTTAATTTTGTGCTTTCTCATTGGGTTTCTGGTGTCATTGCACAAGCATCTGGGCACAGTCCTTGAAAGTGGGACAGTATAACCGCTGTCTTCTGTAATACTATTTTAGACTTGTTCCTATTAACATTTCATTGTAATACAATGTTATCAGAAGAAGAGCAAGGACAATCTTGTTAATTAAAATGGTATTTTGGATGCCCTTAAGGTTATGACAAATGGATAAAAGGCAGGAAATGTAATATAAAGTTTGACATGCTTTATGACCAGCTTAGGCTTGTCGTGTTGGATTTAAGCTTGGTGGTAAAACATGCAAGTTAACAATGAGACTGTCTCTAAGTTCAGAATATCTTCTTATCAGAAAAAAGTTATTGTGTCCTATAATTAAAAATAGGATTTTGTATCCAAAAGGTATCCTTCAAAAGCTAGAACTCATTTCTCACATATTGCACTTTTAAACATAATATCTCCCTCATCTCTGTTGATGAGACAGTACTTTTTTTTCTTTTAAATCTAGAGCAGAAGAAAGCAGAGTGAGCCCCTTCCTCTCATCAAGATTTCTTTTTTGTGCTTCAATTCTCATGTTAGTCTTAATTTTGTCATTCACCCCTTCATTTCAATAAGATTGTGTTGTGTTACGAGGGTTAAAGAAGCTCGTGCACTGAGAACAATGTAACAAACCATCCCACCTGCAAATTTTGTAATGGAAGCTGTCCTAAGTCAGACAAACCCTGACTGGCTCCTTAGTGAGGAGTGAGAATCCTTTCATGAACAGCAGTCCTAGCTTTCGCTGTAGTATAGACAAAGGATACCCTCTTTCATGTTCTTTTTATTTTAATGGATTTAAAAATGCTTTTGGTACTATGCTATAATTACATCCTAAAAAGCCATTCTAAACAAGAAATATTCTTTTCATTTACTGTAATAAATACTTATACCAATGCAGAGTTGCTCATTAATATATTTCATGATACCTTTGCTCAGTGCAAAAGAAAATTACGGAAATCTATTCAGTAAGCTACTGCTATAACAGTTCATAGGAAAGGATCTTTTGGTCTAAGAGTCTTCTAAATTTCCTTTCTTGGAAAGACCTGCGATCTTTCAGTGCCTGTCAACTGGGGTCTCTAAGCAGTTTCAATTGCTTAGATTGACCAACACCTAAATAGTAACCAAGTGGCTTCAAGAGAAGGATAGTTTACACTCTTGCAGGACAGTTCTTCTAATAGTGGAGACTACTAGAAGTCTTTCTATGGAGAGTTTTGAAGATAAAACTCCTTGATTAAGAGGGATTTCCAGACATAAATATTGACTTCCACAAAAGAGTAGTCAATAGTGATATTTTGCATGCTCAGTATTGCATTTCAACAAAAACAAGGGCTGCACAAATGCATGCGCTCCTGACATAGGCATTCATTCAGCTGCTCATTGCTGGCTGATGTTCATGAAAACCTGGAGGCATTAGTGGGGCTCCTTTCTCAATTTGAATTTCTGTTGTGTGATTTTGTTTGCTGTTTTCTTATAGCAGGCACTTATATCCTGGAAATGCTGGAAATCTAGTACTTGAAATTCTCCAGTTTGATTTCAGAAGCTAGAGAGAAACTCATGATTTTTATTCATACTTTCAGGTTGAATTCATATGCATAGTTGTTTCCATTTCTAGACACGCAATATTCAAGAGTTTATTGTTTTTAAAAGTAGACGTCTGTTTTAAAACTCCAAGAATAATTACTTCTTGGACTGGTATTTCATATATCCATCACATTTCATTATCACACATCAACTTTTAATTCCCTGGCAATACAAGAGTCTTCATTACAGTGGCACTATTATATACTGTTCCTATTTTAAGAAATGAAATACTAGAAAAATCTAAATCTGCAGAGTGTGCTACAAAAATCTGTTAACATGCATACAGATGAGAAAATTCATTTAGTTAAGATCAAATGTGAGGTTTTCTGAAGTAAGCACAACTGTAGGGAATCCACCACATTGTTTTTGTACTTCCAGCTCTTCCATTCATTTCTTATAATGATCTCCTTCTAATATTAACTGTTAAACTGTGCTCATCCCCCCATTTAGAAATAACTGTCTATCAAAAATAACCTCTGAAAACAAACTTTAATTTTTTTCAAGTAATATATGAGGTCATATTTACATTTCCTGTCTCCTACAATGGAAGTATTGGAAAAGTACTCTTTTCTAAGGTAGATTACACTTTTACTAGAGGATACATATATAGACCAAACATTTAAATCCAAAACAGTTGAAAGTAAAAAATAAGGAATCTGAAAAAAAATCATCACCCTACAAAGCACTGTAAAAGAGCCATATCATAAAAATAATCTTAAATAGAGTTATTTATTTCTGTTCAGTAATTTGGCACAGAGGTTTGAATTCTGGACCTGACCCGGATTCCATCCTGTACTTGAAGCTCCATTTGCAGTAAACTGCAAATACAAAGCACAGCACACATAAAAATTTGAGTCCATAGAAGATGGTGGTATTAAATAATAATGGTCAGGAACCTGCTTCATGACATTTGATATTTTATTTTCCACAGCTGGTTGCCTTGTTAATCACTGGTCCATTACCATCTCTGCCTTTTATTTCACTGGAAATACTTGTTATTTCCTGAATGACTGTACTAAATATACACTTTACAAAAGTTTTACTCTTAAAGGAGTGTCGTATGTCTATGAACTCAAATTTGTGACATCGCCTCTGAAAGAAAGGTAATGTGAATGAAAGGAAGTGTTTTTTAATATGACTGGTGCTATCATCCTCCTATGGTGTCTTGGCCCGATGAGTTTAAATCAGTGAGAAAAGCAGACAAGAAAAATCTAGCTTGAACTTTTTTCTGACTTCAATTTTGTTTTATTTCTGTGGACGTGCCACTAAATCACCTTGAATTTATTTGTTTTATAGATTTCTCAGTCCTATTTTTTTTTTTTTTTAATAAGTACCAGGAGTAGCTACAAGAAGAGTTGCAGCTCTAATGTTTGACCTCAGTTAGGCACAATAATATATGCCACGGATCCACAAAATGAGCTCATCAAAGCTGTCTGCATGACTAAAATTCTCTCATTAACTTGTACAAGGAAAGATACTTCTTGTTCTTTCACTTTTTAGCACTAATTTTCTGTTTACCTGACTATTTCTCAATGACTGACTAAAGTTTTCTGTTTTAGTAACTGGTGAAAAGGAGAAATTTCCTGCTTCTATTTTGATATAATACAATAATATATATATCACCATGCAAAACTTACATTTACTTTTCATAACATCAGAAAGTAAATGCATTTTAAGGGGCAGAAGAACGACAAAGCCTTAGGCAATGAGCAAAGTAAGCATCAGGTGAAAGACAAAAGCCTGGTAGAATTGATTATGCCACTTGGCTGCTCTCCTGAGGAAGATAAAAGAGGCCAGGACATGCTCTGCTACTCTCTGCATGTAGAAATCAGGCTTGGAAACAATACTTTGACATCTCTGCCATGCAGATAACTCCAGCAAGCAACTCTGCTGATATAACTATTTACATTTCGTATTTTTTGTGCCCATTGATTGACAGCAACAGAACATATTCTACCAGTGTGATATTTGTGTATTGGCTTTATTGGGAAAGAAAGAATTAGGATAGGAAAGGGATGAAATTGCAGAGATAATCTGATTAAATAAAAGTTAAAATTCCTGAGGGCTGGGTATTCTGCCAAGATCATAAAAGTAGAACTTGAGCCAAAGTATCAAGCCTTTTTGCACACAGCCAAGGACACCAATTACTGTACAAACTTTGAGTGTTCAAAACCTATCAGGAGATGTAGCTGCACGAGAGTAGCACTTCATAGATCTTCAGCCTCTCAAAGGCTGGGTCACCAACATGTTGCTACCTGTTGTGCTCTAATACCTCCAAGCCTGTGTATGAAAGGGCAGCATGCTGCTAACATTCAGTTCCCATTAAATATAGTGCTAGTTAAAACTCATGACATTGCTTGGTACTGTGCTGGATCTAAGTGGATCTGTTAAGAAGATCTAAGGCATGATCATTATCTGGGGAAGGAAGAACCTGAACTCTGAGATACAAAATCTGCTCTCCAACCTTCTCTCCAAATAAGCCGATTTAACTCAACAATGAAACACCAAGAGTAATATGACCCAGGTTTTTATGTGTGTTTTTCTGTATGAAAGTTTCTTCTGTCTTGCTTTGCCTTCCTTTGAGTGCCAGACAGAAAGGAGCTGCTCAGAACCACGAGGTGCTGGTCCATTATGATCCCAGTCGGAAAAACACTCGGATTCTGGAAGCTATCACATAAAATGCTAGTTATTAGAGCTAGCACTGTAAGAAGAGAGTAGTGTGGGTAATTTTATATCCTTGAGCGATGTAGCATCATCTGATCAATAGACAGCACGCAGGAAGACCCTGCCTGTGGAAGATGGTCATTCAATATATAATAGGATATAATAGGATTTTCTCATAGAAAAGAAAAGAAAAGAAAAGAAAAGAAAAGAAAAGAAAAGAAAAGAAAAGAAAAGAAAAGAAAAGAAAAGAAA
>JAOWBP010002392.1:35222024-35237043 GCA_028571105.1 Tragopan temminckii | reverse complement strand
TGGTAGGTGGACAATTGGACTGGATGATCTTGAAGGTCTTTTCCAACCTTGATGATTCTATGATCTTCTCCTACAGACAGTTGGATCATTCAGTGATATAATTAATATTTCCGAATACAAAGCACTGCACATTATTTGAGTCAGTCGAATATATTTGACTTACTATTATTCAACAGAGTAATTATGGAGAAGATATCTAACCAAATAAATGAAATTAATATCAAGCCTTTAAACAGGAGAGAAATCTTTTCTTTGCATTTTTAATTCTGTACTGGATTTAACTTCGGACGTAACAAGAGCAATTCCTGCAGCTGATCAGCTTCACAGGAAAGCAACCCAGTATAAGAACAGAGATTGAAAATCAAAGGACTTGCAAGCTTTGCTATCATTACTGAGGAAATTTATAAAGTCAGTAGTTAAATAGATAAACAAAGGAAGCCACAGCACTTGCTGAGACAGTTTGAAGAATTTAAATTAACACTTCATTATTACTGTTCTATCTTGCACTACTTTCCCTAACCATTATGTAAGGAAAACATCTCCAAATATTAAATATTATTATTAAAAAGCCTCATGATGGAAAAGGCATGAAAAGGTCAGATATTTCTCCAGAAAATCTTGATACATCCATAGCTGCTGAAGGCTGTGAGCTCATATTCTTAACTTAGTGATAAATGTACTATAATGTATATGTAAAATATGTGTGCTTGTCATGAGAATAGTGTGTGCAAGCATATTCTGTGGCAAAATAGAATCATAAAATCATAGAAACATAGAATAATTAAGGTTGGAAAAGACTACTAAGATCTAGTCCAATTGCCAACCCATCATCACCATGCCCAGTAAACCATGTCCCTAAGTGACACCTCAGCTCTTTTCTTGAATACCTCAATGGATGATGACTTCACCACCACCTTGAGCAGCCAGTTACAATGCATTACCACTCTTTCTGAGAAGAATTGTTTCCTAATATCCATTCTGAGCCTCCCCTGGCACCACTTTAGGCCATCACCTCTTATCCTATTGCTAGTTACCTGGGAGAAGAGGCCAACCCCCTCCTCACTACAACCTCCTTTCAGGTTCTTATAAAGAGCAATAATGTTTTATTTGAGCATCCTCTTGTCCAGACTGAACCAACCCTGTTCCCTCAGCCACTTCTCATGGTACTTGCATTCTAGATCCTTCACCAGCTTCACTGCCCTTCTTTGAGTATGATACTAGTGTTCCTCACCTGAACAAACTACAGACACTTAAGGATTCAGGCTTCTAAGGTTACAGCTCATGCCTCATCCAGAAAAAGTTAGCTCTGCATCCCAGCTGAAGACTGATCTGAAATAACTGCTATTACCTCACCGTGGTCTTCTAATACTTGAAGGGAGCTCATAAGCAGGAGGGGAAACAACTTTTTACACATTCTGATAGTGACAGAACAAGGGGGAATGGTTTTAAACTAAGAGAGGGAAGATTTAGGTTAGATGTCAGGAAGAAATTTTTTACTCAGAGGGTGGTGAGGCTCAGGAACAGGTTGCCCAAATAGGTTGATGCCCCATCTCTGAAGGCATTCAAGGCCAGGCTGGGGGGGATCCTGTGCAGCCTGATCTAGTAGTTGGCAAACCTGCCCATGGCAAGAGCATTAGAACTAGATGATCTTTAAGCTCCCATCCAAGCTAAGCCAATCTATGGTTCTATGTTATGATTCTTAAATTAGTCTTCATGATCTTGGGGTCCTTTTCAGTCTAAATAATTCTACGTTTCTATGGTTCTGTGGTTCTTCCAAATTTTTATTTATTACCTCACACATTCAACACACATCAGAACTGCAGAATCACTGTGGGTAGCCAGCACAGACAGGGGTACCTCTGAAATGCCAAAGATTTTGGAATACATTTCTATCACTAGAACAGCTACAAAGAACTGCACCTCTCCCTGACTGAGGGCTGCTACATAGCAGGAATTGAAGACATTTTACTGTTCCACTTTGTAGTTGCAGATAATTCTGTCTGTTAATATATCTATGAAATTACTGAGTACAGTGTGTCCTGAAAGACTGTGTATGTCTCAGCTTGGCAGAAATCTACCTCTGAGTAATACTGGGGGGAAAAAAAAAAAAGAGAGAGAGAGAGAGAAGGAAGAAAGTGGGAAGGGAAAGGTCTTTTTTCACTGTCTTTCTTCTGCAGCTGTATGAGGATGAATAGTCTGCACTGCAGAGCAGTTTTGTTTCAGAAGATATCTTAACAGATAAAAAGAAATAACCTTGTCACCTTCTCTATCTTTTGCTGAAGTTAACATTATGTCATTATGTTTCTAGTGTTTTACAGTGAGACACTGAGTCAAAATAACATTTCTTTTGTCTTTTTGTTTTTGTTCTCATTGTCAGAGCCTTGAACTCTAAGTATAAAGTGGGCCTTGAATTAAACATCTGCTCTCTCTGAATTTTTGACATTTGCACCTTTACTAGGAATTCAGCATACACTGAATGTAGTCCTGTCCTTGCTAACACCAGTGTAAAGTAGGGATCATTACAATACGATCATTAGAATTACTCTGGTAGCAAATGGGGGTAAATGGGGCTCAAGATTGTCCACAGATTTTCAGTCAATTGGAAAAGATGTTGCAGTATGTCCTCCAATTATTATTAACAGAAGTGCTCTTCTCCACATAGCCATTTTTCTCAAAGTGCCAATTGCTTTTGAGCTCTGCTTCCCATTAAGACTTTTCTTGAATGAGGGCAAATGAGAGTGATGCTCACTTTCATCAGCCAAGAAGTACTGGAGGACTGGCCTTGCTATTACTATGCACTCAAAACCAGCTCAGAAGCAATTGCAACACACTTGGTTGTCTAATTTGAAACTTTGAAAAAAGAAATAAAAGTTTTTTTAAGGTTCAGCTCAGTAAGAGAATGCTCTGTGTGGCAGCATCTCAAACTTTCAAGTTCTTTTTATGACAAAACGCATAAGAATATTTTTTTCCGCTCTTCTCTTGCCAGTGTCCAGAATTTTGTGTGTTTCTCCTGAAAGAACTGGTGACAGCAACAAATATCTGCAAGATTAGTGTCACTAAATTTCATGGTAACAAATTAAGTCTGGTCTTGGCAGTTCAGTGAAGGAGAGCAGATGTATAGAAAAGAAATTGTACAACAACAACAACAACAACAACAAAAAAGAATGCTGAGCAGTCCTAGGTCTGATTGACAAATAATAAATTGCATGCAGTAAAACCTCTCAGTGAAGTAATGAGCAAAATCCACTGGCTCCTGCCCATCCTGGTTGTGAAGAAGAGCTGCTCTGTCCCTCCACTGAAGAGTAGAAATGGCCATAAGCCCAGGTGTGACACAGACACAGCGAGCTAGACCAGGATTATGCCAGCCTCTTTAAAACAAAACAATTTTCATCTCAGTGACACCAAACTTATATCCGTTTAGACTCCTTTACATTTGCTTAGATTAAGAGTGACAGAATCTAGTTTAGATAGTTTTATTAATCACTTCTGAATCAAACTCTGAATCTGTTTTCTAAGGGAAATGATATAAAGATGTCCTCTTCATGTTTATGAGGGCTCTCCCTTGATCTCAGAAGTACATGCTAAGGAATACTGCACCTAAACAACTTCTCAGAAGATTACTGGCAAAGTAGTTATTTTCAGTGGGACACTCACAACTCTCTTTACATGCATTTACTTTTTGTGTCTGTATGTAAGCAGCTGCTAGGTGACGTCTACCCAGCACCAGCCCTCTTGGGCTGGGGTGAGGTGTTGGCATGCTTTCTGCCTCACCCAGTAAAGCCATATCCCATGGGTGAAGAATGTGCATGTAATGGAAAACATTACAGTTTATTGCAGAGTCTGTGGAAAAGATTACCATTTATTGTAGAGTCTGTGCTTTAGTAAATGTAATGCATTTATTGGCATGTTTATTCCAGTATTTTTTTTTGCTTATAGGTCAGTTATTCCCCATCCTGTCTTATCAAAATTCACAAACAGTACTGGTCGGAACAAATTATGATGGCAAATTCTAATATAGCTATAGCTATAGTGCTAATATGAAGATGCTACTGAAACAAAACAATTACCCTGATTTATAGGAAATTTTCAGTGGGGGAAAGTTATGCCAGAAGGACTAAGAATGAAGTATTCTGATTTCAAAGTGGCATTTCTACTGAACTTACAACTTACTTAGGTAAACAAAAATTCTTTGTACGAGAAAATATTTACTAGCTTGCATCCTTCTGACTTATGTCTGCTGGTAAAAATATGATGAAATTCTGTACTAACCTTTTATGCCTATAGGGATTAAAGCATTTTCATCAGAATGTCTTCAATTATTACACAAAACCACAAGTAATTGTACTCTTTCTTGAAAAAACAGAGAGTTTGCTCAGACCAGACAGTTGTAAATGGGCAGAAGTGAAATCTCAATATTTTTCCTTCTTGCTTTCTTGAATATATTCAATATAAATATTGTGCATATACATACAGCATAGATTGCATAAGTGCTTTTTGGGATCCTGTGAAGTTTAACCTGCATAAATAGAGTCTCTCTCTGTACTGTGATTACAAAGGTGGTGAACTACCCTTCATACAAAAAAATCCCACCAAATATAATATCTATCTCTCCAGGGCTCTTTAGAGAACAACTGTCTTCACTCATACTATGTTGGTTTTTTTTTTTTCCTTTTCCCCATTTTTTTTTTATTCACTTATATTTGGAAGAAAATCCAATATTTTAATTATAGCAACAACAGAAATATGCTTAAAGGAATTCTGATTACATCCATTTGCAGGAAAAGCTGCTGTTTTACTGAATCATGCACTAAGGATGTATGTGTCAGAGCCTCAGGACATCATATGAGGTTTTACAGTCTTATGCAATGTTTTGGTTTGTATGCATCATTGTTTGGAGCTAGTGGTGGCAGAGGCAGAAGAGGTGTCTGTGCACTGTCAGGATACTTCATGGAGCTTCCTTCGTGTTGAGAAGCAGTGCATGCATGTATGATTATTTTCAAGTGAATGATGTCCAAATAACTGGGCAAAAGTTGAGGAAATCAAAAGTTTCAGAGCTGTTTTTAAATAAATTTTCTTTTTGAACAAATGTAATTTGAGAGAGGATAGTATTTCAGGTGTTGATGTTTTAACTGTAAAATTGTCATAAGTATTCAATTCCTCATCATTTCCGTCTGACGGGCAGACTGGCACATGTACATCTGTTTGATGTCTTATCATATCGCTTAGTCATTTATTTAAAAAAGTATAGGCCTGCAACAAAATCTTTCATCAGGTAAATTAACATTTTACTACTTCATGTTAAATATTTTTTGTTGTTTTGAAGAGATAGATTATCAAAACTATTTTAAGATCTCAGTGTTCTCTGCCTCCAGGAATCTGATCTGGTTCTTTTCATTACTGTTCAAAATGTAGAAATGCAGATGGCCCTGAAAAAGCTTTCCCTGAACAAGACAGACACAGACAGCATTATTTAAGTGGTTTTGCAGCATTGCTTAAGTGGGTTTGCCTCATCTTTGAGACCTTCTTGACCTGCTTGGTGGCTCCTTAATGAGACTACTGACAAAAATTTCAGTGTGAGCCTTTAAAGTCTGACAACTAGGAGTGCTAAGAGCCTCCTCACTGTTGCAGAATACCCCTTTGTTTTTCTTCTTGACTCTTCTTATTGTGTTTCCTCACGACACTCTACCTAACTAACCTTGAGAAACATAATTATACATTCACCATTGATTAGTAAAGATCTATATTTAATTATGTGTAACACATTCCACTCTCAAACTTGTTCATCAGTGCATGTTAGGTCAGACTGCTGTTTTCTTTCTGCCATTAGAATGATGATCTTCATAGGACACCAAGTTTCCCACTTCATAAATTAGTTGGGAAGATACATTTCCTGTTCCTCTAGTCACATGCAAGCAGAAGCTATAATCTATTCTTTGGTACAGAAGCATGACCAATGATTCCTCCTTGAATGATTGTATTCATGTTTTTTACAAAGAGAACAGTTATAGAAACAGAAATAGTGCTGTGAGATTTTTGCTTTGAATTTTTGCTGTCAGTATCTGTGGATCATGACAGCTAAATTTGGATGTATTGTCATAGCAGTTCCGTTATTTTTAGGTCAAAAAATCAGCTATCTTTCTGGTGGTATAAGATCACATATCTGTACAGAACTAGTCTTCCTTAACCAGTTCCTATTTACTGCAAAAATAAACTTCTCCAGAAGAACAGGAAATGTAAATGTGAATTCCAGCCTCAGCATAGCATTATTTTCAATTTACTTTTTATAATTAGTTATTCAAGAAACCTTATTGAGATAGCTATATAATTTTTATGTTTTGAGATGAGGAGAACACAAACAGAAAATTGTTTGCACTACAGTAATACAAGTTACCTTCCTGCTAAATGGCTAACAGATCAAGTGACCAATATCTACATCAGGTAGAGAACTCCCTTATGTGATTGAAAAATTGCTTACTTTTTCCAGTCTGTAACCTGAGGCCATAGCAGGTTAAAAATTATCCAGATTTTATCTTTAGAAAAATACAATCAGTATTTACACTTGACTTCTTTACCTCAAAATACAAATTGCATGACACAGGAAAGCATGACATCCATCCTTGCATGCTCCAGTCTTTAGCAGAACCTGTGTTCTGGACACCCTTAAGCACAAGTAGGTAAGCACAGTTCCCTCATGTTTTGGTCTGATGTGTAAGAACTGAATCCTAATGTGGAAACAGGAAATCAGCATGTAGAAGTAATAGCCCAAGGCATTTCACATCTCATGAGGCCAGTGTCACTTGTTTCATGAGGTACTTGTGATAAAGCTTGTCTAATCTCAGTGGTTGGGCCTAAGTAAGCTAAACTGAGTGGGTCCATACTGTGACTGAACATCAGTGTTTTTCACTTAGTAATGAGCAAGGAAGAGAAGATCATATACTTACTTTTTGTTGTTCTTTGTATTATTTTTATATCAGTTTGAAATTACTCTGTGTCCAAGTCTTTGAAAATTCTAATAAACATAGAGACTGTGTGGAGCTATTTTAATATCCTAAACAGAAGTAGGTGTACTAGAAAATTATACTGCATGGAGTATGCATTTAGCGAGACAAAATGAAGACAAGATCTTCATCCTTATTTTTTTTAATTTAATTGACTTTGAATCAAATAATATTTCAAATCCAACAGAAACATGAAATAAGGATTGTCATAGAATCATAGAATGGTTTCAGTTGGAAGGGACCTTAAAGATCCTGCAGTTCCAATCCCCATTCTATGGGCAGAGTTGCCACTTACTAGATCATATTAAAGACTGAGAGGGAGGGGGTTAAAAAAGCAGAGGACAGTATATCTGGATTTGGCCTCATCAGTCATGTTCACGTTGACAGCTACAACTGTGAAATTACATCTTTGCTTTAAGAAAACTTTTGTCTTTCTTGATCTGTCATATCAAAGCTTTGAGATTTGTGATTAGACTGTAACAGTGAAAATAAATTCTGGCAATAACAAGTGAGAAAGCAAAACTTTAACGTTTCACAGAATTTTAAGTTATTCCTTTGATTCAGTTATACTAAGAAAGACATTAAGTATGAGAGGAAATCATGAGTCTCTGCACTGATACTTACCTTTGATGGCTCTGCTCCAGGTACCCAATAGTTTAATGCACACCAAAACACTGCTAAGAAGACCTATCTAAGAATCCCATTTTTTCAGGAAGGGTTTCAGAATTTGACCGTCGTATACTGCAAACTTGCTCGATAAATAAGTGTAATACAGAGGGAGACTACAGTCAGATTGTGTTATTTTCTAACTAGCTCTACCAGCTAGGTAAGGCACGGTTATGTCCTCCAGCAATAATTCATGTTTTATATTATAGCTTGTCATTTACATGGTCTCAGAGAGTCTTCAGACAAGTCAGATAGGTTACAGTAGAGAATCTGAAAATATCTATGGAGGAATCAGCTTTTCTGCACTCACCACTTGAGTCATTCTGGAACTTCAAAGCTGAAGAAGCCTTCTCAAATGGATCCACGCTGACTACAGAAAATAACAACTCTTCCAGAGCATCAGTTTGTCCCTATTTTTAGCAGGAGTGATACCTGGGAACTCTGATGATCTTGAACATGAAAAATAGCATTAACATTGTCAAAAAAATGTTTCCTTATGAAAACATCCTGAGAACATAGCAGAAGTGTAGGGAAAAATGTAGCAGGGAAATAGGGAATTAGGTGGGGCAAATATCATATTGTACAAGAAAGTGAGGTCTCTTCAGGAGGTTGATTGCTCTTGGACAGTGTTGAGAAAAAAAAAAAACAACAGTACAGAGATATGTAAGGGACACACTTGTTATACAAGGCTCTAGTAGCATGAAGTGAAGGAACTCGTTGTTTAAGAGTTTAAAAAGAAGATTAACCTCCTTGTCTGCACTACTTGACCATAGATAATTAGGCATAAATTAAAGATGCTGTTTACTTTGATAAGAAATAGTTCTATTAAAAATTTCTCTGGACTTGTACATGTAAGGAAAACAATTGTGTACAGTCTCATCAACAACTTGTGTGAGTAGACCAGAAGCCCTCTTATAAATACAAAGTCATAAAGAAGACAGAATGGGGTTCTGAGAATACCTCATTGCAAGGACTGATGTGATATTTAATTCCTTAGAGTCTGCCAAGCTGAAATAATGGATATATGTTTGAAAAATTTATGGTAAAATTGAGTAGAAAACTGTGAGTTTTGTCAAGTATAATATCCCTAGGAGATTTCATATTATTGAGATTATGTCAAATGCAGAGCAAACAACATAAATGCTGAGCTTTGAGAAACTCCATGTGGATAAATATGTGCCTATCACACTTCAATCATGAAATTTTAATATAGTTAAATTCTAATTCTTCTCTAACTGGTCTGCTTTCTGAAAAAAAATAAAAAGGATTTTTTTACAGAAAGTCACTGACTATAATTTACACTGAATTTTCTTGATATAAACAGCAGCTAGAAACACTAGCTGGCTCTATCTTAAACTCCATTCTCTTTTAATTGTGAATCTTCACATTACATGGGGATAATTACTGAACAAAACATAGCACGGGGGGATAACAACACTTTTTTCTGCCTTTTTTCAGTGCCTATAGTGTGAAGCTGGTTGGGATTCAGATCCAGGCCTTGAATTCACTGGTCTCTCAGAAGCAGCTAAAGATTAGTGTGTAATAACAAATAGGTCAATGTCATGGTTTTATGACTTTTGGTGATCAGTATTCCACATCATAACATCATGTAATGCACTGGGGGTTTGACTGTTGATGCTCAAGTTCCGGGTGCCTGTCCAGAGAAGAACAACTACATTCCCCAGGGGGCTTTGCAGTCAGCAAGGAGATATAACTCCTGACAAGGTCATCTGATGTTCTCTTCTTCGCCTGCGCTGCTTCGCCTGCGCTGCTTCGCCTGCGCTGCTTTGCCTGTGCTTCTCTGTCTGCTTTTCTTCATCAGCTCAACTGGACTGCACTTCTCATCTCAGCGTAGTGGTGAGGCCTATCCATCTTTTGGACACACTCTCTCACTATATTTTTGCTGATACTATATTTAGCAAATTAGTTTGTTCCACCTCAGATTGTTGCCTCTGTTTTCAATTATTTGGGGTCCCCTGTTTCCCTTTTCCGGAAGCGCGGATCCATGGATCCCTCCGCCCCACAAGTCACGGAACTGAAACACGAACTGAAACACGAAACTGAAACTGAACCAGCCCGTAAACCGTTGACAGTCAACTATGTCCAGCTTTAATTAAAAAGGGACAGTCTGGGATAATTCCAAATGAAACATCATGCTTTCTTGCCTGTTTAAAGCAAGAAAGAGCTGTCAATCCCTTAAGCACCCATAGTGCTGATGGGAAAACCCCAGTGATATCCAGAATTTTCAGTGATTCAAGGTCAGGCCTGGGAATAATACTGAACCACAGAATCACAGAATCACAGAATCACAGAATCAGAATCACCAAAGTTGGAAAAGACCTTCAAGATCATGCAGTCCAACCATCCACCTATCACCAATAGTACTCACTAAACCATGACCCTCAACACAAAATCCAACCGTTCCTTGAACACCTCCAGGGTCGTTGACTCCACCACCTTCCTGGGCAGCCCATTCCAATGCTTGACCACTCTTTCAGAGAAGTAGTATTTCCTAACATCCAGCCTAAATCTCCCCTGGTGCAGCTTGCAGCCATTCCCTCTAGTTCTACCACTGGTTACACGAGAGAAGAGGCCAACCCCCAGCTCACTACAACCTCCCTTCATGTAGTTATAGAGAGCAATAAGGTCTCCTCTGAGCCTCCTCTTCTCCAGACTGAACAATCCCAGCTCCTTCAAGCCGCTCCTCGTAAGGCCTGTGCTCCTGACCCCTCACCAGCTTTGTCACCCTTCTTTGAACCCGCTCCAGGGCCTCAATGTCTTTTTTGCAGCAAGGAGCCCAAAACTGGACACAGTACTCGAGGTGCGGCCTCACCAGAGCTGAGTACAGGGGGAAAATCACTTCCCTGTTCCTGCTGACGGCACCGTTCCTGATGCAAGCCAAGATGCCACTGGCCTTCTTGGCCACCCGGGCACACTGCTGTCTCATGTTTGGCCGAGCATCAATCAATATCCCCAGGTCCATTTCCTCTAGGCAGTCTTCCAGCCACTCCGTCCCAAGCCTATAGCGTTGCCTGGGGTTGTTGTGGCCAAAGTGCAGGACCCAGCATTTGACCTTGTTGAAACTCACCCCATTGGCTTCAGCCCAGCTATCCAGCCTGTCCAGATTCCTCTGTAGGGCCTCGCTACCCCCAGGCAGATTGACACTTCCAGCCAACTTGTTGTCATCCGCAAACTTACTGAGGGTGCACTCAATGCCCTCATTCAGGTCATCAATAAAGATATTGAAGAGGATAGTCCCCAGCACTGACCCCTGGGGAGCATCACCTGTGACAGGTCGCCAGCTGGATTTAGCTCCATTCACTACCACTCTCTGGGCCCAGTCTTCCAGCCAGTTCCTTATCCAGCCAAGAGCATACCCGTCCAAGCCACAGGCTGTCAACTTCTGCAGGAGAATACTGTGGGAGACAGCATCAAAGGCCTTGCTGACATCTAGGTAGACTACATCAACAACCTTTTCTATAAACCAAGAGAAGTATGTATATTTACTATTTTTATTGGATGTTTTGGTCATTCGCAGCACTGTGGGTTGAGAGATACATCTCACCTCCTTGTATGACAGATCTGAAAAGAATAAGAAATTTGAATCAATATGCAAGTATTGTTCAGCTGCTTCGTTGTGCTCGAAGTGAACAAATGCAATGCAACTACCTGATTCTGTGCATCCATTGTGATCTATGCCTTTGAAATGATAATCTCTAGTGATAAATAATGGTCTTTAAAATTGTGGGGTACTGAGATAATGGAGTGATATTACAAAGATATCTGTAAAGAAATAGATGCTCTGAAGCAATCTCTTCCTGTGGAAAACAGCATGCACCCTACTGACATGGCAATAACCTAGCACTGCCCAAATCTTCCTTCACTTGCTCTTATACCTGCTGGATCCGTTTGCTGCATTATTGATGTTTATCTACCTTGGCTAGCTCAGTTCTCTTCACTGCAGTATTGCCAAGCAGGAGGTTTCTAGGGCTTTATCCATCTTCCCAAAAATATAGCACTGCCTCTCTTGTGAGTTCCCTGTATTCATTTCTCAATTGGTTTTCTTATTTCTTGAGCACAAACAAACCTTCCACGGCATATTTTATTGAATGTTTTCCATCTCTCAGTTTCCTGACTTTCCATATGCACAGCTGAATTTTCATTGTCCCTCTAGCCAACTAACCACTTGTGGTTCTTTACACTGTTACTGCAGTTCCTGAAACTTAAAACTGATTCATGAACTCTCCATCTCCTTTCAAATCTCACCTGAAAGCATACTTTTAGCATTTATTTATAGCTCTTAGTTTTCTCTTTGTATTCATTATTTAACCAATCATTTTTGCTGCTTAAGTACTTAGAAATATATAGTAAAAATATATTTTTAAGTTTATAAGATATACAATATAATATAATTAAGTTATACAAGATATACATCAGCAGGAAAAGAACTCCATGGCTGTCCACAAAATTACACTCTGGAGTCAGTGAAAGGGGCTGTTCTATGGGAAGACTTGACAGCAATCCTAGATGATCTGTAATGGGCCGGAGCTGCTCAACTGTGTCACGTATGCATGCCCTACATTGTGCAACAAACTGGTCCAGAACCAGGAAATTGCCGTGGCAGAAAAAGCAATGTTATAATAAGACACAAAACAAATGAGAGCTTCTGTTAAATGAACTTGGTGTTTAAATTCAGCACTTTGCTTACTGTCTTTGAATGAACATTATTTTAGCCCTTGCTACTTATTGCAACCTCCTTATTGATACAAGTCATTAGTATAGAAATCTTATATGCACAGGAGAAACAGCAGTCCATGCTCATCTTGCATCCTTGATCACATTAGGTCAGTATGTAACTTCTAATGCCAGAGGGCCAGCGGCACTGCAGTAGAGCTCTAAAATCACTTTAAGGTGCTTATATCAAATGAGTTTTCCATGCTCCCACTCTAAGGTTGAGTAAGTCAGAAAACAGAGAGTATATGTGCTGCCCCCAGAGGTTGTGTCACCAGTAAGTCAGGCATTGCTAATTACTGAAGTGCCTTACTGTGTCCTCTGGCTTAAGAAACTGAGGGGTTGATCCAAAGAGACCACAGAAATCAGTAGGAATTTTCTTCAATTTAATTCAGCCAGCCTGGGGCCAGGCCTTTATTACAGTATTCCAAAACCTGTTTAAACACCTCTCCAGTTTCTGCTAGTCTGGCAAAATCTATCAATTGTTTCTGAATGTACTATGCAGAAAATAATTTTCCTTTTCTGTGAGATTTCAAATACAAACAGCAAACAATATGAGAAGTCTGTGGGCAGCTGGTCTGACTGAAGGTTCAGGGTGACCTAATTGCAGCCTTTCAGTACCTGAAGGGAGTCTACAAACAGGAAGGGAATCAACTCTTTGAAAGGGTAGATAACAGCAGGACAAGGGGAAATGGTTTTAAGTTGAGGGAGGAAAGATTTAGGTCTGATGTCAAGGGAAGTTCTTTACTATGAGCTGGAACAGGCTGCCCAGAGAGGTTGTGGATGCCCCATCCCTAGAGGTGTTCAAGGCCAGATTGGATGGGGCCCTGGGCAGCCTGGTCTAGTATTAAATGTGGAGGCTGGTGGCTCTGCATTTGGCAGGGGGATTGGAGATTTATGATCCTTGAGGTCCCTTCCAACCCTGGCCATTCTGTGATTCTGTGATTCTGTGACTTTTGTCAAGCTGGCCATTCATAACCTTTCTTGTACAGAAAAAATAACAGTAATTCAAATTGGTTTGGATGTGAGTGAAGTTAAAAGGATTGAAAACTGGCTAAAAAGACCCTGGTTTGAGAGGAACTTCAAACACCACTGAGGAGAGAAACAAGAGGAGCAGAGAATGTAACTGCGAGCTGGAAATTACAAAATTAAATTCAAACCAGAACAGAAAAGTTAGTAGATCTTCATTCAAATTCTGATTTCATTTGTACTTTATGTTTTTCTTTTGTTCCTGGTTTCTCTTTCTGGTTTTAAGTAGGCCTGATAAGGCCACTGGCTTCAGTAAGGGTACCACAGTTTATCCTCAGTGACATTGCGAAGTATATCAGCTTCAAAGACTTTGAGCTTACTGCACACAGACAGAAGAACAAGTACAAAATATGAATGATATTTACATGTCTTTTCCTATGGCATCACTTTTCTCAGGATATGCTGGGAAAGGGACAACTAAGATTACACAATGAAATGGGGATTTGGCATTTCCTAGCTCAGTGAGGGATGTGCGCTTTAAATAGTCTTCCTGAATACAGAAGATAGAGAGTAGGCAGACTTGTTAGTGTGACACTGGAAGGAAAATAATTTAAATCCATTAAGTATTTGAACTAAGTAGCACTTCTTACAGCAAGGGAATCATTTCCCTTGAAATGTGCTAAAAGCCCTGCGAAACAGCAGAAGAAAACTGCAGGAAGCAGTCTGGCCTTGGCAAGAGGAAGAACCTTGAGGTCATGTTAGTCTAAAATGAATCCTGCAATGACTGTAATGCACTTGTCTTGAACTGGGAGTGATGCAATGTTAGCAGCCAAATTCCTTACTTAGTTGAAAGAGTTCACACACTGATATATTTAGAAACTAACCACAGCCTAGTCTCATCTAATTGTCACACAGGTAAGATGGGTGTTAGATACAAGAGACACTGATTGAAGAAAAAAATAAGAAGAGGACAGTTTGAGTATGAGCCACAGAGGCTCTGTGTTGCCTTGTTTCAAGTAAAGATCCAGGAGCCAGAAGAATTTGTTGACATAGGTCAGGAAACAGAGGGGGGGAAAAAAAGGTGCTGAGGTAGTAAATTTCAGTTTGCAGTCAGGAATTTGAGGTACTGTATCTAGGATATGTCATAAAACAGTAATATAACATGTATCTACTTTTAGATACGTTTTAGATAAGTGTCTATAGCCAAAATTTGCTTATGGAACTAAATGAAGCAATTATAATCAGGCCACATAGTATCTGCATGCATGAAAATCTAGTGCATAAAAAGTAATTAGATTAGCCATCAGTCCAATATACATTTAGACATACTATACAAATGAGTGACCTAATTGTTTTGTCATGCTACTGTTAAGCAGATGTAAAACAGGTTTAAATCATATGCAGTGGCTTGGTACATTTTCTCTTTTTTTTATTTGGAGTAGGCTTGTTCTCAAATAAGTTCAGTACAGTGGTATACACTTAGTGCCTCAGGAAGAAGCAAAAATTCGATATATTTTTTTAATTTACTTTTTTTTCTTTTTTTTACAAATTTAAACATTCATCAGTATGTTAGGATGGTGTATGGGAATTGCTGAATCACGGCCTGAACCTCTGATTGATCACCTGGGGTGAGCAGTGAGTCAGCCATGGGAGCA
>JAOWBP010002392.1:35165977-35221924 GCA_028571105.1 Tragopan temminckii | reverse complement strand
ATCTTTTCTTTGCTCTGGTTTAACAACTTAGCCAAGCTTTTGGGTATTTATAATATCTATATATCCATTGACTGTACGGATGGATGTAAGGATAGAAAGCAAGAAGGAGGAAGAACTGAGGGACTATTTATTTGCAGAAAAAAAAATGCAGAATTTCAAACCAGTGGAGAAATAGATAAATTCTGCATCTAAGTTGATTTTCACATTCATATATCCATCTAAATTGAACCCATTAAAATCAATATAATTTACTTCATCTTTTTCTAGAAACAGTTGTCTGTTTCTCTTTTCTCTTGTGTGAGTGTATTGCTGTCGACTTTTCTTCTGGTCTTCTTTTGGGGTAGATAATTTTAGGGATTCTGTAGGCATCATTTCAGAGAATACTCTTCCCAGTCTTAAAAAGCTTGTGAATCTCATCATCCCCTTCAAAACTAAAACTCCAGCTTTGAGTTATTTTTGTTTGTTTGTTTGCTGTTGTGTGTGTTGTTGTTATTTTAAATCTTGTTAAGGTGAGGTAGACTGTGAGGAAAAGGAAGCAATAACACTAGTCACTTAAATCCATGGGTAGACTCTAAGTGACAGGTCAGGCTTCATTATAGTTACAATGGAAGAGGTCAGAAATCTCAGCACACCAACCCAAGTACAGATGTATACCCAGGGGAGTGCAGGAGACCAAGAGGGATGGACAGTATGTAGATAAACTGAGAAGCCTCGATAGAATACAATGGGGAATGTGAGGTCAGCTCAGATAGGAATAGCAAGTCTTGTTGCTCTTCTTACTCCAAATGCTGCTGTTACTCGGTTTTGCATACTTCTTACTCTTTATGGTTTTTTTCTATTTGGATTTTTTTAAAATTTTTCCTGAGAAAACAAGATACATATCACATGAGCATTTTGAAATGTTCTGCACTCACATGCTTCTGTATGACAAAATACACAGAGAAATCTAATACAAAATATAGATTGCAAAAAAAAAAAAAAAATAGAATGATGTATAAAAAGAGAAAACAGAAGAGTGTAGATTAAAATCCAAGAGGTGTTTATGGAATTGAGTCAACAAATCAGCTTGAACACATTCATACATTTACTTTAAGACTATATGTAATTCAGTTTCTAGATTGTTTGCTGGAGTATGTAAGGTCTGATTTCCTTCTTGCTTGTTTGTTTCAGTCAGAAACTTCAGTGCATTTATTAATATAACTGCTATAAAACAGAGATGAGTCAGTCAAAAAAAAGAAAATGTATCTATGATGGCATTTAAGAATGATGCACCATAGTTGGCTGTGAGGAAAAATAATTTACAAGCTGTCAGCAAAGATGTGAGTAAGTCAGACTGTCTACTGGGGACCAGTCCTACAGTGTCTCAGTTTCAATCCGTGCGGATGAGAGGTCTGTTTGGAGGCATCTGGCACTGAAGCAAGCCCAGTGCAGCAGTTTCTCCCAGTGATGCTATTGCTTGCATTTCACATTGGCCAGTGGTCATTTCCTCATGTTGTTAGAATCTGAGTCGGCCTAGTCTCCTCATTTTCAGAACCATGTACAAGGCGTCTACCAAAATCTCTTTTTTTTTTCTTCAGCTTTCATGTCCAATATTGCTTTCACTCAGTCAAGAAACAGAAGTGAAGACACATAACAGATTTGGTCTCTTACAATTATTTGCCAATCTTGTTGGAACAAAAGAGATCAAATATAGAGAACAGTTCGTATTCTGTCCACATTCTCAAACAAAATTAGCTTTGGATAATGAATACATTTGAGGAAATCGTGACTTGCATGCAGATAGTTCTACAAACAGGAAATGGGACTAAATCAATTTGATAAATTACTCTGAGCAAATGAGTCATACAAACCTAGTTTTGCAAGCACTGTCTGGAGAGCTGAGTGACCAACAATAGAGGTACTCTTTCCTGGCATAGTGTAAGGAGAGTGTCCATCCTATCCCATTCAGGAACCATGTAGTAGTAATTCCCAGGCAGCTCCCACAGTTTCCCACCTTCCATGAAGCTGCCATCCTGTTACTGGAAAAGTCATCCACAATGACCAGGAGATATCTCTGTGAGTGTTGTGGTTCACAGCAAAGCTCAGGTCACCTTTCAGGGAGCTGTCAGAAAGCAAAACCACAGCTCTTTTCTAGTCTGGGAATGCTGGACACCGTCACTGTGGAGGCGCTCAGCATCTTACGGCAAAGGTGTGTTCTTCACAGTGCCAAACTGTGCATGTCAGTGAACTAACTCAACTCCCTCAGCAGTTATGTTACGTCAGACAAACTCCATGTGAACTTAATAGATCTAGGCTCTACTTCTAATGTATTTATTTTATTTTACTACTAGGTGTAGCTACACAAGGAAAAACAAAGATTCCAGGTAGCTAGCTGAATGTATGTGAAAGTAAGCTGTCTGTCTTCCTGTAGACTTCTCGTATGAAATAACATGCAAAGGAATAATTAGATTCCTTAGTGCTGATCTTAGATTTATCTATGTCTCTGATACTTTACAAAAGGGATGAAGAACATGGCAGCTGCTATAAGCTGTCAGGGAAGCATGCACACTCAGGTGTGCTCTACTGGTTTCTTATGGATGAGTGCTATGCCCACAGTTACCTTCTGTGAAAGTTAATGGTATCCTGGCTCAAAGAGAATTATGTGCAAAATGATTTAACATCATTTCTTATCTTTCCACTGCATGTAGATACAGAGGTTGGTAGGTAGTATTACTGAGTTACTCAGTATTACCTGAGGCTGCTAGGTAGAGTTTTGTCCCCCTTTCTGTAAGGTAAGACTGAGAATATGGATTCAGTACTCCCACATATCAAAAAGCTGGAATATTCTGTTTGAAAAATAACAAATCTGTTGCTAATAAAGTAAGAAGGAATGGGAGAAACATGTGGGGAGCGCTTAAATGAGAGTTTATAGAGAAGTGTGTTTTTGCTCAAAGGACATAGGTATTGTATGTGCATATTTGTGGGTGAGAGAGAAATGTTTTCAAAAACACACATTTTTCAGTGCAGGTAGAATAACAGTTTTTACTCCTGAGAATACTAAGGTGACAGACAAAGTAGTGCTTAAAGAAACTTTGAGCTGAAGTGTTATTTCTATAGCCATTATCAACTGTGTTCCCATGACTAAACCGAGTTCCTCCAGAGAGAGAGGAAAGCTAACAGAGCTTCTAGCCATTTCACAGGAAATCTTTTTTTTCCTCTTCAGAAGGGAGCAGAGGGAGTACTAGGTGAAAAAAACTTACTTTGCTGAGACCAAATTTTCAGCACACAAATAGACGTTAAATAGACAATCATATAAGAAGCTCAAGCCCCAGTCACACAATGGGGCATCCCAGAGCCACTTGTTTTTAATGGCCTGGTGACATTTGAGACTGGATAGACACTCGTCTTTCAGACAGCAGTGCACACAGTGTGCTAGGAAAAAATTTCAGTTGTTGAAACTGTAAATCTCTTGGAGGATTTCTACTTTTCATTCTTCTATACCTAAAATGATACTACTTTTTGCATTACTAATCACTGTCTAGAATATATTTGGATAGCATAGATGTTCATGGTAGATGGAGCCAAATCACACTGAAATAAGAAGATTCTATAATTTCTCAATGATCAGAGATCATCAAACCCATTTTGTAGATAGAAAAGCAATGACTCTCACAAATGTTCTGTGGCAAAGTTTGAAAAACTGTTGATTTCTAGGGATTATGTTGTATCTGCTGTACAGACCTACCTCCTCCTCATTAAATACTATCACTGAAGCCAAAAGTTACAAGGTGCATTTGGTAGGTGAAGCAATTACGCAGAGGCAGTCCACAGCTGAGGGGCTCTTCCAGAGTCCCCATTCTACTGACTTTTTTTTGTATCTCTCTCCTAAGATCTGTGTAGGTTTAAAGATGTTTCACTTCTGTTTTCTTTTCAGTACAGCAGTACATTGATAGAGAACGCTGGTATATCAGTACAAATATTTCCTAGTAACATGCGAATAAGCACTGGGAAAGGGAGGGTACTTAGAGTCTAAACTGTCTGTTGGAGCAAGATTCTATCTCCAAATTGTATTTGGCAATTTTAGGTTGTCCCAATATACCTAGTGAGACAAATTTCTTGAAATGTTTTTAAAACTAATGTTTTCTCTGGATTCAAAGATTTTTTTAAGCACTTATGTTGTGTGCAGAAAAGGGCTGGCACTATGAAAAAATAAGAGGAAAAAGTGTGTTTGTCAAAGTATACTGATATGTTAGCCAGTATGTTCTATGTATCTGAATTCACTACTTTGCTTGTACAGTTGGTCATTAGTTTTGGTCATCAGCCTACAGTTCTTTAGCACCAGGACAGAGGAAGAGAAGCACTGAAAAGTAACTCCTTTGAGCTTCAGACAGGAGAAAACAAGTCAGGAAAATATTTCCAGCAATATAGGTAATAGTACTATCACATGAGAAGAATTTCTAGCTGTGTCAGAGTCTCAAAAGAAGCATTCACCCCAAAAATCAGAAATACATTTATCTGATTGTCAAGCTCCATTTGAAAATGTGGCTTAAGTATCATTTGTGTCTATGACTGCATTGAAGATATCATCACTATTAGATGAGAAATGGAAAAGAGTAGGAGTCATGAGAGAAATTGCCAGCCAGTGGAGGTGATGGGAAGCATTTAGAAACTGACTGTGATGAAATATCTTTGTATTGAAGGAAAGAGTTAATGTTCAGAATACTTATGTATAGCATATCTAATTTGGTGAGATGAACAAATTATCTAGGATTGAGCTAAAAAGACCCCTGGTTGTAGACTACAAGAGAAAGACCACTACTTAGGACTAAAGAAATCAAAACATTCTACTTTGAACTACAAAAAAGAGGTACCAATAAGAAGATCTTTGCTTTAGCCAATTAGCAACAGAGTTCTGCTTTGAAATATAATTAGGGCAAAAAATATATATATCATACTACGTACCATGAAATGAAATTAAGAACTGCCCTTCCAAAACAAACACAACACAGATTTGGGCATTTGAAAAAAAGAACATGGAAAAACAGTTGTAAATGCAGCAGTGGAGTTGTGTTATCTAATGGTCAATGCTCAGGATTAAAGATAGCTTCTTAGTCATGGATGCTATTCATCTGGGCATTCCTTAGCTGTATTATTTACCTGATGGTAAAACAAAGCTGCTGATGCTTACCTAACTCACAGAAGTGAGCGTATTGTTTACACTGTTTGAAAGTGTTATGCCTTGTGTACATGCTAAGTATCTTTAAAATACTTTACCTTGGATGATTACAATGCAAAGTAGAGAATAAAAGATAAATGAACATTCTAGCTGTAAAGAGGAGGTAACGTAGAAAAAATCAAAAGACTGAATAAAAGAGAAAAGAGACAGAAAAGGCTGGGGAAAAAGAATCAAGCAAAAATACTTTTCCAGGTTCATATGTCATCTGTGAAATGGAAATTATTTGGAAATGACTTGCAACAAGGTGAGTTTCCACATGGAAGTGACTTGCATCAAGGGAAGCAGTGTTTTCTTCCCTCCTACTGGATGCAAGGCCTCTTGCTGTCGCATTGCCATCTGGTGGGGAAAAGTGCTGCAGAGAAAAGCGATGCTCTCACAGCACGTGCTCTCCAAGGAAGATTGTCCAAGCCGAGCTGAGGGAAGAGCCCCCAGGGATAGAAAGCAGAAATGCCACTGCCCACAAATGCCATTGCTTGATTGATATCTCTGGGTGCTCTGGCATACTGAGGAGACCGACTGCGCTAATCTGAGAGCAAATGCCACGTATAATGGTGCTTCCCCTAATGGGTAGACAAAAGAAGGCTAGTCATGCTGAAGACGATGTGCTGAATACTTCAAAAAATGGTATATAATTAGGGAGACATATGGGTAAATGAATTCCAAAGACCGAGTATTTTAGCTGCTCAACTGTATGCCTCAGCTAGCTCTTTTCTTCAATTGTCCCAGTGAGAATGGAGAAATAATGAGACAGAGCATACATACTTGGACTCCTAAATACATTAAATGAAGAGTTTGATTTGGATGGCCTGATAATTACGTCCAGCATAATGAAGATATACGCGGAGAGAGCAAAATCAACTTTATCTTGAAAAAAAAAAAGTGCTGAATTAAGTGTTGTTATTTTTTTCCTTCAAACACACACAACAAAGAAAGAATGAAGCTGTGAAGAACAGAAAGCTCTGTGTTCTGCAGAATGTTTACCACTTCAGTACAAATACTAAGTGTGATATGTTTATTGTATCTGCAGACCAAGTTAGCCAGCTAAGACAATTTTTTCCAAAGAAAATGTTGATCTTTGTGGGCTAAAACACATTTCCAATATGTGACAAAACACATAAATTGATGTAAAAGTGCCAAGGATAAAATCATATTCCCTGAAGTTATTTTATCTTCATGAATGAAGTGATTAAAGTCAGTCTTGTTCAGGGAGGCCAGATCCTGAGTTCATTTTCACCAGTGTTTGTCAGATCAGCTCTGCCAACTCCATTCATCAGCCCTGCAGCAGTAAGGTTTCTGTGGCATCACTCAAAGGCATCAAAACAGAAAGTCCTTCAAATATTGATTCTGCCACTAAGTATTAGGCACACTGTTACATTTGATTTTTATGGATTGTTACCTTCATCAAAGACCTTTCTATTCCATGTGCCCTTGAGATGGATGAACATGCATGCTAAGCGGAACCTATCAAACATTATTCTTCACTCATTTTAAACCATTTATTTCAACAAGCAAGATGAAATTCAACATGCCACAAAATGCTTCCGGAGAACTGAAGTTCACCCTTCTGTCAAACTGAGAGCAGCAGAAAATTACACCAAAGGACAGCCTGCTCAGGGAACACCTGTGTCCTTTTGTGTTGCATGATTGAATAGCAAGACACCGGCACAGACCATCTCGAGTTCCCTACACATGCTGCAGAAATTAAATGTGGACTCATTTTCCTCCTACAGCTTTTGATGACCCTTATGGCGATGAGGCCTGGAAAGCAAAATGTGCAGAGGTCTTCCAACCAGTGATAAGATGGTGTGACATCGAACTCTTCTGTTTTGTGGTATCAATGGTATGACCTCAAGCTCTACCCTCATTGTGGTACTAGCACCAATACAATCTCTTGGGCTTTCCATAGCCTATCTGGAACACTTAGGTTTTCCTCCTTTGGCTTAAAGTAGCTTGGGCGTATTTAAAAGACAATAATAAAAAACTGAATTCCAGACTATGAAGCTTTGATAATCTCTTCAATCTGAAGAGATAACTTGGTGTACTTTCTGCGTAACTGTCTTTGCATAACACTGAATTCTGTTTCACTATATCTCTTTCAATTCATGAGAACCATACGAAATTTCAATTATTTGAAAAACAAATGCCATTCAGCATGGAGATTTTAGGAATATAAGGCTTGAACCTCTGTTGCAGCACCCACAGCTGGACTATTTCCAGCAATGCAAAACAGGAGTGAAGTGGGTGGGAAATGTTAGTAAATCTGCATATTTAATACCCACTGAAGGCATACGACAGCAATATTAAAAAAAAATAAATTAGAGAACTGACTCCACAAAATATACTGTAGCTTCTTCTCAAGATTGTTAAGGAAAAATCATACTATTATTTGTCTATGGGCATATTTCACCCTACCTAGACACAAGTACAAGCAGGTGCAACCAAGGAATGAACACCCTATGGCAGTGGACTCCATGCTTGTGGCTTGGCACTACAAGCAATACTGCAGTTAGCAATGGTAGAGGCTGTCATAATCGGTTTGTATGGATTTCGGGTTGTGCCGTTAAGAAACATTTGTTGATCAACCAAAAATAAATGCCACTATGACAAGACTGAGTGCTTAAGTCGTAAATAGATACAGCAGTTATAGCTGAAGTACAAGGCAAAAGATGCCAATGATAGTGCACTTGTCATTTTTACATTCTTTAGCAGTTCTAACTTTTACCTTGCAAACTCTTATTTCACGTAGTATCTTGCAGGACAAAGCTGCTTTTATGGCTGTTTAATTAAAACCAATTATCTCAAAGTGATTCCATTTTCTGCATTGCAGTCCCCTTGTTTTACTTAGGACTGCTCTGAATTTACATCAGCTTGACAATTAAAGCTCCAAACCAGTTGTGAAAGCCTTTTATATCTGGTTTTCATTAGTTCATATTAAACGATTCATTGGCTTGATTCTCACTTCAGTAAGCCTTCTCATAAAATCTCCTTAGGCATAATGGTGATACCACATAGAATGTGAAATGAATTAACACATCAGCGGAAACAGTAACTGGAAGACAATTTTTTTTCTCACATTCTGTTATTTTGCTAATATACTTGTCGGTCATGTGCAAGATATACTGAGACCAAGAGGGCGGGAAAGCAGCATTAAGTCAAAGGAATGTGTTGACATTGTATTCTAGATTCATTTGCTGAAGCAGGTGTAGTCAGCAAGTCTATGCTGAAGGGAATTACCTTCTACACACTCTCAGTCTTATAAGAGTGCCCAGTAAAGCTGCAATAATTAAGCGGAATTTCATTACAAAACCATATTTTCAAATGTATCTATAGATTTTATATAGAGAAATTTTGCATTTCATTTGAATGTCTTCCTGAAATTACTGTTCTGAGTGAGTTCTTAAAAAAATACACATATTAATTCGTTGATAAGAATGACTTGATGTTTGTTTAGTTCAGAAAACATGGAGGAACAGCTGCAACCCAATATAAAGAGACAGTTCACTATCTTCCAGATTTGTGCAAGTATTATACGTAAACAGAATATATAAATGCTCCTGTACCCAGGTGAGGACAAAGATGATCAAATTTATATTTGTTTATTAGGTAGGGAACATCTTTGCATTTATAAATTTTTAATGTTTGGTGGAAGACTTATGCTGGCTAATTGAATTGCAAGATCTTAAATTTTGTAATCTCATCAAAATATTAGGAAAAAAAAACAAATTAAAAAACAAACAAACAAACAAAAAATAGATTAACTGTAGCTTGCCAAAGAAGGCATTGAGGCAAAAAGCCTTCCAATCATCCAGTTGTCTGCCCACTCCAATAAACTCTATGCATTCAAGTTATTTTTCATTACACTTCAGCTAAAGGTACTCTTCAATTATAGAATTATAGAATGATAGGATCATAGAATCCTTAGAGTTGGAAGGGACCTTTAAAGGCCATCTAGTCCAACTCCCCTGCAATGTACAGGGACATCCACAGCTAGATCAGGTTGCCCAGAGCCTGATCCAGTCTCATCTTCAAAATCTCCAGGGACAGGGTATCAACCGCATCTCTGGGCAACCAGTTCCCACGTGTTACCACCCTCATTGTTAAAGACATTTTCCTTATATCTAGCCTAAATCTACCCTCTTTAAGCTTGAAACCATTTCCCCTTGTTACAATACAGCAGATCCTGCTAAAGAGTCTGTTTCCTTCTTCCCTGTAGTTTCTCTTTAGACACTAAAGGCCACTACCAGGTCTCCTCGGAGCCTTCTCTTCTCCAGGATGAAGAACCCCAGCTCTCTCAGCCTGTCCTCGTAGGAGAGGTGTTCCATCCTTTGGATCATTTTTATGATCCTCCTCTGGATGTGCTCCAACAGTTCTATATACAGGAGCAACTTTCTAGAAATGTATCTGCTGAATAGCACGCGCAAGGGCATATGCAAATTAGGCTGCCATAGGTGAGAAGATGTGCTTTAGGCTCTAAATCCATAGTAAACAGCTTGACAGTATGCCTAGGCACCCTGGCTTTCATGTGTGGTTTGTCTGTTGCAGACAGTGAAAGCAGTGAGTCAAGTAAGAAAGATGCCAAACTCATCTATATCCTCTACACAGCTAGAGCAAGCCAAGGATCTCCAGTTACTGTCAGTCTGTTTTCATTCTTTTCCATGGGTCTTCACTTGATAAAATCAGATTGGGACCCTGTTCACGCGTGTGCAATGGTTTGTTGAGGGTGTCCATGGATAAATATGACACTGGTAATTATGTTATTCCTTGTCAGGCTTTCTTCTCTTCCTTTGGATTTTCCCTTCCTATCCAAAGCCTCTTCACCATGAGGATGTTAGAAGAATCGGTTGTGTAGTCCTGAATTTGAACATTCAGTACTTTGAACATCCAATACTTTCCACAGCACTGTCACAGGCTGTTGTGGAACTGAGTTCTGTGTTACAAGCTTAAGACAGCAAGAAATGACACATTTTTTTCCTTAATTTCTGTAGAATTCAGTTAAAAAAAAAAAAAAAAAAAAAAAAAAAAGCATTTTCAAAATTTCAATCTCTGCTGCACCGTACAATAACTTCATTTAGTTTTATTTTAAAAAATACACTTAAAAAAATATTCCAGACATATTCAGTATTTATCCAGAAGGCTCTTTATTGGAATGTATAGCCATACAATCTATAAATAACAAAGAGGATTAATTAGGTGTTTATCCAACAGATGGTCATTGAATTAAATAATACAAATTGAAGAGCCTGTATAAATAAGCATTTTTCCTGACAGCCTAGTAAAGAACTGTATAAAACACTAAACGTGACAGTCTGGAGGATGACGTTTAAAAGGAAATGGAAAATAACAAAAGCACCAAAGTTCCCTTTCCAGAACTTACACAGTTCAGCATCAAATGCTCTTCCAGTCTTGTTGGAGTTACTTCTGATTCATGCTAGTAGAACTAGGAACAGAATCAAGGATGGAGTTTTGTTCTCTATAAAACATGCTATTCTGCCTTTTTTATTTTTGACTTAAATTGTTCTAGCTTGTCTATCACTTTGTTAGATCCTTGACACTAAATCATATTACACCGTGTTTTCTGTTGGAGCTATGTTAGTCCACTTTACATAGAAGGATATATATATAGAGAGAGAGAGAGATAGAGAGAGAGAGAGAGAGAAGTATGTAAAATATGGGATTGTATTAATGCTTAGGTTTAGAGAAAGTGCTCACTATTAAGCTTTGGTTTTGACAGCCTAATTCATTTCTATTTATTTCCACTTAATATTATCTTCTCCATGTCCTCTCCATTTTTCTTCCATATTTCAAAGCCCCAGTTTTACACAGCAGATGAATTTGCACTATGATTGTTTCTTTTACCTGCACATCCATGTAATCTTACATCTTGAGTAGCTGAAATCTGAGCCAGGTGCTGTGGAAAAGCCACTCTGCCTCACCTACGGAATGATGGTCATATTCTTACTTGAACAAAATGATGATTTTTTTCCTGATAAACACACCACATGTATTAAACTGGTAGTTCTAATACTGACATTACAACCACTTGAAATGGTAAAACTGCTTTTTCTTTCTTCTTACCTTTTTAATTCCTTTTGTAATCAGCCTATTCCAATTTTATCTATGTAGAGCAAAAACACCAGTTTATAACTCTACATCTCTATATTTCAGTCAGATTAACAGTTAACAATACCCACTCTTCTATTTTTTTTCTCTTTTTCATTATTTTACTTATTATTTCAGGTAATCTCATAAGAGCAGAAATCACTTCTTAAAACATGAAACAGAAGTAAAGATTTTCTATACCTCATAACTGTAGAAATAAAAAGATGTGAATCTGTTATCTGAACATCTGATAAGCCTCTGAAAAGTAAAAAATAAAAATTAACTACAGATGTGCTTTTAAATCATAGTTTTTAAGTTAAGCATATGAGATAGTTTGATTGAAACCTGATTCTGATGTTGGCAAGGTTTCTCTGAGTTCTCTCTGGAAACGTGTGGGTGTCAGAGGAAGATCACCTTCTGCCATTCATCCCAAGGCTAAGAGTGTAAAAGTTAGATTGCCATTAGAAAGGGCAATGATGATCCACTGTCTGTGATGCACACCCACAATCACGACCACTTTCCTACAAACAGATGAGAAGAACCACATTTCCTAAAAATAAAGTTCAGTCAATAGCTGAAAAGTAAGCAGGAACAATACTATAATGCCCTCTAGAAACTAAGGATGGAAAAAGGGCAGGAGGGGGAGGAAGCATAGAAAAAAGTGAGAAGAGCTGTACAAAGAAGTCAAAGGGGAAACAAAGCAGGTGACCTACAAACCAGCTACTATTCTTCAGGAAGGCAACTTTGCCTTGGATGTTGGAAGAGAAAGCATGATCAGTAGTAGACATGGAGTATGCAGTTAATGTGAGACACCCCTGTTGAGAATAGCCTATAAATAAAGCCTTTTATTTCTTTTTGTTAAAAGAATAGACAAAATCCTATTTTGATTAACAGTGCTCATAAAACTTTCCAGGAGCTGAGCTAAGAGGTCTTCAGAACAGTTATTAATATAGTTTCCATTACTTAATTTTACAATTTTTCTTTCTTCTGACATCCATTTTCCCTTCTAACAACAAAATGGGATTAGAGAAACATAAACCAGAGTCAGAAAAAAAAAAAAAAATAGATAATAATAATGTTTGTAAGATTTGAATTCACATTTTGTAACTTCTAAGGAAATATTGGAAGATTTTGTATAACTATTTTTTCCCTGAAAATGTTAGTATGTCTTTGCAAAGTCCTGCTGGAAAGAGCATAAGTAAATAAATCTGCTACTAAAACTGTTCAAGGTAGTGTACACACAGCCTGAGATAAAAGCAGGGGATTGTGCATTCTACCACAGTGTCTGAATCAGAGGTGCCAAATTTGATACAGAAAAATAGAAAGAAGCCTGGATACCAAAGCATTTGCTAAAGATGTTCATGTGGTTTTCTAATTTTTTGTATAATTATGATAATTTTATAAGTTAAGTGAGGATCAAACCCTTGAAAAACAGAGTTATGGTATGAAGAGAAGCAATGGGAGCAGTGAGAGGAAAGTAATAATCTGCTGCAAGTGTCAAATTCAAGGTGAGCTGGGACCACTGCCCCTTTCCACTCACATCATCACACAGATGCCATCTGATAGCAATTTATTTAGCACTGTAGAAAGGGGAGATTTCTCGTCTTAATTACACCAGGTCCAGAATAGCACTATGAATTTCACTGAAATTATTGCATAATTGAAGAGGTGGCTAAAGGTGCCTACAGTCAATATTCATATTTTATTACTTAATTATTACCACAAACTTTCTCCTGGTTTCCTAATTTTGGAAGCAGAGGAAGACAACATGGACATTCATGTGGGACCCCCACATAGAAAGAATGTGTGTGGCAAAGGGAGGGGGCAGGGGACAGTGGCATTGGTGTTCTGCTTTTGCAAGTGGGATGAATTGAAGTATACTGCATTATAATGTGGCTTGCAATACGGAAGATATAATAGTCTGAGGAATAAATAAAAATGAATAAGTATGTCTATTAATGCTATTCTATGTTAGCTGGTGGTAAACAGCAGAGAAAACGAACGAAGAAGTATAGTGGCTTCTCAGTGGTAGTCGTGGCAGAGACAGGAAACTTCATATAAATATTACTAGCTATAGAGGAACTCAGTTCTGTGGCTAGATCTAAGACTCAAATAGGCCATACCTAAATTTCTAGATGCCAAATCAGCCCAATGAATAAGAGAAGAAATGTTAACTGACTGTTGAATGACACACAGTTTACAAAACCTAACAGTGAAAAGCTAGTACAACAGCTTTGATGAAATGAAACCAAGTTCTGTCTTGTAACTCACACCTCAGAACAAGTCAAGTTACCTTTCTCTGTCATTGGAAACAGTACTTGGGGGAAAGAACCATAGAGCGTTCTAGGAGAAATACTGGTGACTGATTCAGGTTGTGTGCTTTTTTTTAATTATTATTATTCCATGTAATCGTAGGAGATGATCTGGCAGAGGGCAAAAGAGATTGTCATTCTTTTCCACATCCATAGGAACATCTCAGTACCAGAAAATATCTATTATATTTGATTTCCAGCTTTCTCAGAATGATTTACTATTAAATAACTTCAGGGAATATTTGCTTTCTGAATTTCAAGTTAGGGCACAGAGAGAAAAAATCCCAAACAATTGCATTTTCTTTTGGAACAGATATCACATCTTTCAAATTTTGCAGATATCTGCTCTGACAGAGCAAGGCACTGAATCCTAAACTGTCTCGTCAGTTTGTCCATTTAATGGATTAAGGGCACACCAAGGTTCATGCCTACCACATGGCTTCTTTCATTACAAAGAAATACTCTTATCAGAAAAATCCCAACATTTACTTAGCATCAGCAATGCAAACAAGAACCACTCTCTGTTCACAGTCCAGCAAGGCTGGTTACATGGCTGTTGTCTCCAATGGCCAGATGAGTGATGGCTTCCACATAGGAATGAATATGTTGTAGGATAGAGACAGAGAAGGGATCTTCTTATGCCCTGCAGAAAAACCTAAAGGGGAATGGGATTTGCTTCTTAATGTCCAAAAAAGGGAAAAAAAAAAAAAAAAAATCATGATTATGTCTGGATTCTTTTTTTTCCAAGCAGCTAATAATTTGGTAATATGCCTGCATATTTTCAGCTGAATTGGATGCTGCTTGGTGTTATTCCAAGGAGAATTTTATCAGTAAAAACAGTCTTCCCAGTGCAAGAATTGAGACATCTCTAGGACGGTGATTGCTGAACAGAAGAAGACCAACAAAAAACTATTCCCAGCCAAATATAGCATTAATTCATGCCTCCTGAGAACTAACTAAACATATGTTTTTCTAGCATCAAGTGCAGAGCAGCAGGAGGAGATCTTAAGATCTCCTGTGATTATCTGAGTTCTTTCTCTTGTATCAAAACATAACCTTTGTTTTGCCCACTGAGACATCTTTTGGCATTTCAGAACACCTCTGAGTACCTTGCCCCAAGGCTATGCAAAATTCCTTCTCTCAACTGGCTTTGAAATTGTGCAAATGCTGCACTGTATCTTGGGGAATGGAAATGATTTGTCCGTTTGTGCTTACCACAGATCAGACGAGGCTCCCCAGCCAGGGCTCTGGGCAGAGTTTTCCTAAGTAAATTCTAGCAAAGTGAACATCTTTCGTGCTAAGTATTCTCGCACAGTACTCATGTTATTCCCCTGTCAAAAACAGTTTGTGCTGAAGTGGCTGGTTGTTGTAAACAGGGAGCAAGAGAATGACTTCAGAGGAAGGCTCACACACGCACACAGCTCTGCAAGCAGCTCTGATTGAAGCTGTTGGCAAACTAGCAGCTTAAATCTGCCTTTGGAGGCTAGCGGCCAGAGGGACCTAAACAGCGCAGGAAACTTAAGACATTATCAAACAGATGTGGTTTAATTTTGCTGCATCTGTTGGCAGATAAACAGAATGCGATAATGCGGGGCACCTGCTAATAACAGCCTGAGAAGGCAAAGCCACAGGCAGTGAAGACTGAATGTCAGGGACGTGGAGCCTGAGGCAGGTGGCTCTGGGCATGAAGCAAACTCTCCCTGTTCAGTCTGCCAGCCTAACAGCATTTGTTTCTGTACAGAGAAAGAGTTGTTCCTCTAGAGATGCTGAAGATATTTAGCAGGGTGTTCATCCTGCAGGTACAGTGAATTGGGAAATGCAAAATAGCAGCATCAAATTAGCAGAGAGTTAAAAATTTGGAAGTCAGCATTTCCAGGATTGCGTACAGGTTTAGGAGGGTTCTCTTTCTGCATGCTCATCCTGAGACACATATGGGTAAGGGTGAACTGCCCCTCCCCACTTAGAAATCCCAACTTTTCTGAGTTTTCAGCCTCCATGACAAAAAATAGGCATTGGTTCTTTTGTGTACTAAATGCCTACAAATGAAATATCACCAATCACCAGCAGCTTGTTCTAAAATGTCACTTCCAGATTTCACCTTTATGCTTGATGATTGACAGCTCAATCCAGCAAGCCAGATGTGCCAGTGCTCCTGCAAACTGAGATCCCCAGTTCACTTCTATTCATAGTCAGTTTTGTTGTTTTTTTTTTTCAAATTAACAATTAGCTATTATATTTAGGACTGAATGCAGATAGAATCTTCAGAAAGATAGCATCAACAATGGATTTTTCATTTTTAGAATGAGTCATGTGCAGTGACTTATTTAAAAACAATCTTCCTGAGCTTCTGTGTGTTAGACTGTTGCTAATTCATTCCTACTTTAAGTGCATAATAACTTTTTATAAAAGAAGCTACACAAAGTTTTATTTGATGAATGTAACATAGATTCCTGCAAAAGGTAAGCTTGTGGAAATAATCCCATACATTGTTTTTTAGATATCAGCTAGAAAGTGTCTTCTCTCAGGTCCTATCCTCAACACTAAAAAGTGAAAGATATCAGAGATGTAGAAAGGAAAAAAAACCTTCTCTTTTTGGGCCAGCTAATTATTGCACCTGTCTGAAAAGAAATGCCTTAAGAGTTCAGCAAGTATTCCAATTGAGAATATAAAGGACAGTGCCTGTGCTGATTTGGCAAAATTTGAGATATATTTTACAACTCAGGAAAACTCAGGACCTTTCACCTTCATCTTGTCCTGGTGGCAGGAAAGGAGCCATATCTTTTAGTCTTAGCTAGATTGTCCCTAGGGAGAAGCAAGGCATTTGCCATTATCTACTGCTGCTGGGATCTGCAGACAAGAGGAAAGGCTCTGGCTCACACTCACACTGCACCAGCAACCACTTTCAATAACCTGAGCTTCTTGTATGTCACGACCATGTGCTGTTGAGTATCCAGCTTGGCTCCGGGCAGTCCAGTTCACTTCCAGAGTGGTATGACTACATTAGCACAATAAATTCAGCAAAACTAGAGTGGCTGTCACCTGTAGAAATGCCTGTACTTGCTATGAATAGGCCACAGACTCTGTGGGTCCTGGATACCCTAAGGCTGTGACAAGGTTACATCAACATGCCACTCTGCCTGGTCTAAATACCCTACCTAAAATTATAGAATATCCCAAGTTGGAAGGGACTCATAAGGATCATCAAGTCTAATGTCAAGTCTTGGATGGTCTCTACACAGGACCACCCAAAAATCAGACTACATGACTGAGAGCATTTTCCAGATGCTTCCTGAACTCCAGCAGCTTGGTGCTGCGACCACTGCCCTGGTGAGACTGTTTCAGTGCTTGATCACCCTCTTCGTGAGGAACCTTCTCCTGATGTCCAAACTGAACCTCCCCTGTTACAGCTCAACCACTTTCCCTTGGATCCTGCCACTTGCCCCAGCCAGCTAATTGCGTTGTGTTTGATGCGACCCAGGATACTGTTGGCTTTCCTGGCTGCTTGGGCACACTGCTGGTTCATGTTCAACTTGCTGTTGACCATGACCCCAGTTCTCTTTGAGAGAGCTGTGGCTGACAGGCCACTGTCTCAATCAGCAGTAACTTCCACAAAGATAAGGCAGTAACAGCTCAAAAACCAGCAGAAATGCTAATCAAAAGTAGCATCACAAGCTTCCTGAACAATACAGTTACTAAAACAAAGCAGAATTCTGTAGCTCCCAGGGTTGATGCACATCGAGCACTGGTCACACAGGTGCAGACTGAAGACCATAGGACTAAGGGAACAGTAACACTCACAGCCTGCACTCAGAACCTTCCCTCACATTCTCATTGTGTGGGGTTAGCTCATTCAATAACAACTCAGGTTCTTCATGCCTAAAGCATGAGTTCAACTTGCTTCCTCCTCTTTAAAAGAATATTGAATTTAAAATCAAGCATGAATGCATTGTACTCACATAAGTATTTTTATTATCTCCTGGTACTTTATTTAAATACAGCTTGAGTATTTTTTACATTGTGTTGCCAGATATCTGCTTGATTTCCTTGTCTTTGAATGCGAACACATGATCCTCATTTCAGAAGCAGTGAAATATCTTTTCTGTAACTCTCCCTTCTTAGTCCTGTTCTTCCATAGCTTTCTGTGCCTGTGAAGAGCAGATAGTGTTGTGTATGGGTTTTCTCATTTCCAAGGAGAGATAGGAAATGGAGGAAGATGAATTAACTGGAGCTAAGTTGAAACAAGGCTAAAATTATTTCATTTAAATATTCAGTTTATTTCAAAGGCAGAGAAGGGCAACTATTATTGTTGTAAGACAAGATATATTGAGAGAAATACAGAAAACATCACAGGTCTTTGCCCATCCATCTTCTACAGCTTGTAAGCTGTAAAAATATACCTGATATAATCACAGAAATAATTATAATTTTACCGTCTGGGGATGCTGTCAAAATAAATCAGACCATTTTCTACAACTTCACTGCCTTGAAGTTTACACAGAGAGTCTTATTCAAGCAAATTTCCCAGTGAAGTCAAGGAGGTTTTAAGGCACAAAGGAATACATGATTGGCTCTTCAGGACACATCAATTTTGACGTGAACTGAGAAAATACTCCTGCTGCGAATGCAACCACTAACTTCACGCTTTGATATTGACAGGCAACCATAGTGCTTAGCCACTAGGAAATGCAGCTCAGCGCAGCTGGAGCAGCTAATGAGAGCAAGCAGCACCTGAGCTGCTCCTTCCCAGGGCCACACAGCTTGCACCCCATAGGGCAGCTGGAGCAGCTCCTTGTGCTTCTACTCTATGGCTGCAACAGAGCTGTGTCTGCAGTGGTACTCATGTGGGAGCTTGAAATGAAAACCTAAGAAACAAACAGCTACTGAGATAAAGAAGAGGTGCTGAGAGAGACAGAGCCCTGGGCTAACACAAGCCTGCACTGATGGGAGTTGGACCAATAACCTGGAAAGCAACTGTTCTGGCTTCAATTCAATTAAAAACTTTGCAGGGAGCCGGAGTGGGTTTCTGTTGGGGATGTGTGATGGCTGTGTTTCCCATTGCTCAGAAAATGTTGTTGTTTTCCTCTACTGGCAGGGGGGCTGGAGCTTGATGATCATTGAGGTCCCTTCCAACCCAAGCCATTCTATGATTCCATGATTCTGTGAGCTCCAATGAAATTATGAGAAAGAATAAAAGTAAATTTGGAAGGAATCAGAAATGAAAAATGACATTGAAGGAGCTTTGGGAATTTGCAAGAGGAAGTGAAACCAGAAAGTACTTGAGCTGCCTACAGTAGCATCTTCAGCCTGCTGGTGCAAGATGCTCTCACATGCCCCATTGAAATCTGAGAGGTCCACTGTTGAAGCCAGTGCACTTACAGAAGTGTAAATCTGGTGAGAAAGAAAAAATAGGAGCTATTATTGTGACATATATTAAGAAAGTATATTTACTGTGAATATAAACAGAGATAGCTATTGAATATATTTGTTCCTGGAGAAGTTTTGCCTGTGCACTGTTTGCCCAAGCAATATTCTACTTACAGCCAGAGAGCTTATTTAATGAAATCACTTCCTGTTTGTCTTGAGCTTCTGATCTCTCTTTGTCTGAACTGTGGTGGTCTGGGTTCACATTTTCAATGAGTGCTACACTAGTGTTTTGTCTGAGCCCACCCCTTTTGTTTGTCACTGTGGGACATGCTTAGAGCTCCCAGCTTCCACCTGCCAAGGCTGCTTCTGGTACCCCTTGAGCAACATCAGAGGTCATCAGCACTTCTCATTGAAATAATCTTTTTCTCCTCAGGTTCTGCCAAGCTAGACTCTTTGAATGCTGTGTTTAACTGCATTCTTTGAATTCTCCTGTTTTAATTCCCGTGTTTGACTGATTTATTTCCCTTGGAATTTTCTGCTCTGTCAGCTTACTGTTTATTATCTCCTTGCTTTACACCTACCACTTTTTCCTTTGGCATTTTTCAGCTATCTGCACTTTATTTGTTGTTAGCTGTATCACCTAGGGCTGAGATGTCAGCACGCACTTCTGCTGTCACTTACTTCTGTCTGAATGGTTGACTTTAATTCTTTCAAAATAAAAGAAATATCTGAGTGATTTTTTCCCATTCCACAAGTTTCATCTAATGCTGCAGTGCTCAACTTAAAAGCAGTTACTGGCCTTCACCTCTCTGAACCTATGAATTTAGGTATTTTTGAGTTTAACTCTCTTTGAGACAGGACAGCAGGGTCCTCCATCATGATTGCCATCTTCCAAGGTGTAAAGAACAAAACCAAAAATAAAATGGTAATAAAAATACAATATTGGCACTGACATAAGATTTGGATTGGCTTTGAAATGGGTGATCTCCAGATATTACTTCGCTATCACAGGAAAGAATATTAATGAATGCAAAGGTTTTATTTTTCCCAGCTCAGCACATAGGCAATGTTTCACCAGAATGACGAGATGCTGTACTGCAAGGTTTCTTTCACTTAAATGTAAAGCCAAGTTTATGACTGCTTATGGTCACTAACGTGTCCTGGTGTACTTCCAAGTGCTGGATCATTAACCTTGCTGTCAGAGCTAAAATCCACTCATATAATTAGGTTACCTTGCAGTTTCAAATGGAAAAAAAATTCTTTTTTGCCTTTCCTTTAGGAAAGAAAATGTGTGGAGCTGCTGCCAAAGAGAGGTGGCTTGGCTCTTTCTTTACATTCTCCACTTGTTTTTTTAAACACATCTCCTCTCCTTCCTCTCCTCAATTCTGTAGCTATGTCATAGAATTCAACTTAATACTTTTTTGATTCTTATTCTGCACCCATGATTATATTGCAGAGAGGTGCTAAGCCAGGGGAGTGGCAGCTTTCATGTTTGTTGCTTTCTCCTTAGCTCGCTTCTACCCAGGCATAAAGTTAGGGAGAGAAGGAACAGTTATGATTTGCCATGAGATATTCTGGAGCTCACCTTTGAAGACAAGGTCAGAGCACCTTTTAGTCTTCAGAAAGGATAACAAGAGGTCTTAAGGTGGTTCTTGTTGTATGAGTGAGAATTTCTATGTGATATTTCTGGTACCATTTTTCTTCACGGTTTTCCTCAAGGCATAATATATTTCTCAGTAACTCAGTACTTTCTGTCATCTGTATAATCCTGTACCATCATTTAATGTGATATTCATACCTGGAGTGTGACCTCAGCAGTTAAATGAACAGTTCTGCCACCCGGAAGGGCAGCAGAAGGCATTTCATGTGCAGTCAGCCGTGTGCATGCTTGCAGTTTTAAATTGCAATTATGATTTGAAACTTGTGCCTGTGGAAGCAGCATTGTGAGACTTTGGAGCATCTGCTCACAGAGTTCCCGGAAATAAAGTGCTCTGTAAGCTTTCTATTGGCCAGTGCTCTCAAGCTACTGCCAGTGCTAGTACCTGAAAACCCATCTTTACTCAGTCTGGCACAGATAATTTTATATGTAGCAAAAATTCTAGTAGAGCAAAATCTTACCTCATTTACATTTTTGCAACTTTATTGCCATTAGGTGCCTCAATTCCCATCACATTTTTATTTTTACTGTATACCTTAGAGGGATATAGACTGTGGATCTGCACAGGTGCCATGGAGGCACATCTGGACTGGCAGCTGCATCTGGGTTAACAGGTTTGTCACAAATGAGAGCATAATCCAGCTCAGGCACTTTCTATGCCAGATCTGCATGACTAACAAAAATAAGATAGTAGTTAAGACATTATTGTTGCTAATTGCCATCAGCTTGTCTCCAAATATTTCCATTCTCAACATCTAATGGAAAAACACATTTTGTTTATCTGCTGCTCTACTGGGAATTTGGACATTGGCTTTATTGAGGGACTTTGTTTTCTGTTTCTTTTATTGCCTGAGCAGATAAAATGTTTTCAACCCTCAAAGCTTTGATGCTGATCATTCTGTTCATGTTTTTGTTCATGTAAATAGAAGAGATGATGGCCGCTTGGGTTTGCATCTGTTTTGGTATAACCATTTGTAGTTGTCTCTCTGCTATAGCCCAACACTTTCAGTTGTGCTGAACAATAGGAAACTGTTCTTTGCAAAGACTGTAAGCACAAAAGAAAGCCAAAAAAAAAAAGATTTTTTTTCCCGTGAAACGTAACCAAGACTGCAGGCTTTATAACTTACTCAGGAAAAAAGTCAAACCTCACATAGATAAAGAGAGGGATATTTTAAGTAATATAATGTTAATGAGAAGACTTTATTAGTGGTAACATGGCCTCACTTTTCTCTCCTTTTAAGCTATTATGGAAACCATTCTGGTTTTAGAACTATAATCTGTCTCTTTATACAGAAAACTGTATAAAGTAATATTAATAATTGGATAATAAGGAACTTAACTTATTTACAACTACATAGAGCAGAATATAACCAACAGGAAAATATAGATCACTTTCATGTAATCACTGTGCTCTTTTAGCAAGGAGCAACATGGACTTTGATGGTAAGAAATGACATATGAAAGAAGATTAGACCCATCATATGTTATGCTTCACAAACTGTCTCCATGGAAATGCAGAGTTCACCTTCTTCCTTGCTCAAAACTTGTTTTTGGTAGAGATGACTATTGATTTGAAATTTAAATCAAAATTTCCTCATGAATCAAAGGACTTTATTAGTCATGCATGGCATCGTTCTTTCCAGTATGACCTCTGCTTGCAAAATGATGTCTCACTCCCACTCTCAGATTGATAGAGTCAGCAAAGAAGGAATAAGGCTGGGCAGCTTTGAAAAAGGTAACTATTTATCTTGATTGCTTATTTCAGTATTTTGTGATGTGGAAGCAAAAACATATCAGAACCAATTTCCTTGCCTTCTGTCAGTCTGCCTCACTTCTTCTGCATGGTGCAAGTTGTGGGAGTTCACTGGAAGGCAATGATACAGTTCAACCTGTCCTAAGCAGAGCTCTCACTTCCATTTTAATGTGCTCACCATTTGAAAACGTTGCTTGGAGTGGAACATCCTTTAGCATATGCTGTATAATATTCTAGTCCCTGATGCCAATAGTGTATGGTTGAATACTAAAATCAACCAAGAACTCAGTGTGCTATAATATTTTTTCACAGTGTTTCTTCCCTAGAATGATGTTGATTGATGTCTTTGATTAGCCCAATTTTAGCATAGAGGATGGTGCAGTTTATTCTCTGTCTTGTCCTGAAATAGGAAAAAATGCAAAATCTGATCTTTCTAGCAGATATTTCTGAATATGGGTACTGCTCATTTCCCCAGTGACATGAAGCATTTAAGGATTTATGCACTGCAAGGTGAATTCATCCAATAATATAAGAAAAACTCATTCTCTTTTCTAAGGAATATGCACAAGCATATATGAACACAAACAAACAGTTTTATTTCTGTTCTGAGAAACTTATAGATCTGGAGTCAGAGCCTAACATTCTTATTAACAGCATTTCAGTTCATTTTAATTATATATGTACTAAATAGGATTTAGTTAAAAGTTTTTATCAAGCAGAGTTTTTAAAAGTTCAAGTAATTCACATAATTTTAAATTAAAATGACAATAACTACTTCCTAGCAGTAAAATAAAAATTTTAAAAATTTTGATTAAAAGAACTGGAAAAAAAATAATAAATCATCCACTCAAGTGATTCCATTATTTATAGTAATAGAAGGTTTCAGGGGAGTTTTCAAACATCATCATAATGAAAAAATCTAAATAAAGACCCATCTTTTTTTTAATTTTCTCTTTCTTTGCTTATCTAATTCGTATAAATAAAAGTAAAATGTAAAGTGGTTTTTGAAAAAAAGAGTGTATGCAATCATATTTTATGGACTACATTTCAATTGGTTTAAAAATAGAGACATCAGTGAGACTAGATTTCTATGAAGTTTTATCATTGACTTTAATGTTCCCATAAAAGTGAATGAGAAGTTACTTTTTTGGTCATCACAGTAGTTAAGCTAATAAAAATACATACTTTTTCAAACATGCATACAGTAGTAGTCTCAAATGATTAAACAGTTGTTTTCTGGTTTGTTTTGTCGCTGTTTTTCTTATTTTTCCTTTTTATATTTATTCCCTGGAATATTCTATTATAACTATCCTAAATTCACCTGACTATCAAATGGTATGGCTTGGAATGGCATCTCTTTCAACGAAACCAAGTAAATCTTAGGACAAAATAATGTTCTTTATATTTCTTTTGCACAGAGTCATGTCAATTTTGAGCTGAAGCACTTATTTTGGAGAAAATGAAAATGGAGGAAGGAGGAGGTTATGCTAAACTTACAGAACTGTTCAGTTAAAAGAACAAAGACAGAATAAAAATGTAAATTTTTTACTTAGAATTTTTAAGACCATTTTTAAAAACCAAAATTATTTTATTCTTTATTCAAAAACCATTTCATTTTTAAATTCTCCTGCTTATTTTAGATTTTTTTTTAAAGTGGTGAAATTAAAATAGTATTAGCACACCATCTTCATTCATCTGAGTCGATCTGCTGCTTTTGATCCTGCATTCTTCTTGTTACCCCCAGAAAAGATCTTATATCAACAACACCCTTCCAGTTTCAGTTTCCTAAAAGAAAAGCAAGCAAAAATAAATCTCATCTTTAACGTCACTTAAGAGCACTGAAAAATGCATGTTTTGGAGCTAAACTAAACTAAGTCAGAAATCATTCTCATCATTCTGGTTGTACTGGTTTAGATAGGAACAAGTACAGGGAACATCCAGCCATTGGACATGAGTGGAGAGAAACATAAGCTTGGAGACACTGTGCAGATAAAGGAGGCTGCTTGATAGAGGCACATAGAATCTAACACAGATATTCTCCTCCAAGACCAAGGTGGTATGTCTGCAAGATAGTATGCCTGTAAGGTGCATTGCTGGGGTCAGGGCAGCCTTTGTATCACGAGACATTGCTTATTTGCAGCAGGCAGAAATCACCAAAGATGTAAATGATTTTATTATCTAAACAGAATTCCCTTCGAAGCCAGGAGCCTGTGGATTAGCAATGACCTTGCATAAGAACATTTCTAACTTCTAAGAGAAGAAAAAGGCATGTATCAGCCACTCCCAGTTAACTCCACGTCACTTGTCTCACTTACGGCAGCTCTGTTCAGTTGCAGCTGGTGTTCCTCCCACATTCTTTATTACTGAAATACCTGAGGTATAAAGTCAAGAGACTGGACATGTCCACACTGCGGTTAGAGCAATGACTGCTGCGTGGTGTCAAGATAACCATGCTTTAAGCAGCTATCCTTGGTCATAGGCAGCACCTTGTGACCCTGACACATCAGTCCACCGATCAGCCCCACTCCTGGTGCTGACACTGCTACGTGGACAAATCCTGTGTCTCCCAGCAATGGAAACAAATCACAATCCTTTCATGCTCATCCTTGATTCTGTCTGTTCAAATAGACTTGAAAGTTAATGAAACAGAGAATATTGTTTGTTCTGCAGTTCAATTCACCAACAAGTCAGGACTTCAAATATTCATTGCTAAACAGGGGCTATTTGGAAAACAAGGTGTCTGGATCTCTGTTCCTAGAGGCAGTTCTGTTAGCTGATAGTAAAGCAAATGAAAGTCGGCTTTTTAATACAAGAGTAAGATCAGCTTCTGACCTTAAAGGAAGATTTCAGCTGATGAATTTGCTCATAGTCCATCAATTCCTTTTAATAAAGAGTTATTAAAAAATAAATACCCTACCTATCTCTCTATCCTTTGTAGTAAGTGAGAAACAGTAATGTTTATATTAACATGATTATGAACACAGCAGAATGGTCATTATTAGATAAGAGAGGAAAAATAGAAAACTTGGAAGCTAGGTTGTTCATCATTACTTGATAGAGTAACGGAATTTTGTACAACAGCTATTCCTTCAAGTACAATGAAGATGATATGCTGGTAACCAAATCATTCCACTGTTAACTTTTAAATCTACAAAATGTATTTTTGCAGATTAATATTTTTTCAAACAACAAATATTGTGAAAATAGTGTGGATAAATATTTTTATATTAATGCAAAATATTTTGTATTAGTTATTCTTATGAAGTCTAGATATCCAAATAGCAATGTGCTGAGCTTAATCAAACAGGCAACTTCTAATATGTCTTTTAATGTATGAACTGGATTAAATATATATATATTGTTTTATATGTGCCAAGACATGTAAAAGTATTCATTCGTAGCCTGTTAGAAGTAACAGAAATTTCACTCTAGAAATTTCATGTAATAACAAAATTGCAGGGGTTGGAAGGAACCCCAAGAAATCATCGAGTCCAACACCCCAGCCAAAGGAGATACCCTACAATAAGTCGCACAGGTAGGCATCCAGGAGGGTCTTGAATATCTGAATAGAAGCCTCCATAACATCTCTGACCAATCTGTTCCAGTGTTTTGTCACCCTTACCGTAAAGTTATTCCACATGTTAGTATGGAACTTCCTATTTTCAAGCTTTAGGCCATTACTCCTTGTCCTATTGCTATGTACCACCAAGAAGAGCCTGGCCTCATCCATTTGCTTCCCACCTCCCTTTAGATATTTATAAACATTAATCAGATCCTCCCTCAGTCGTCTTTTTTGCAGGCTGAGCAGACCCAGGTTACCCAGACTTTCCTCATCTGGGAGATGCCCCAGGCCCTTTATCAATTTTGTGGCCCTCTGCTGGACTCCTTCTAGGAGATCCCTGTCTTTTTTGAACTGGGGAGCTCAGAACTGGACACAGTGTTCAAAATGTGGCCTCACCAGGGCAGAGTAGAGGGGGAGGATCTCTTCCCTCAACCTGCTGGCCGTGCTCTTTTTTTCAGTGCATAGTGGTTTGCAATATTATTATTATTAAGAAATGAAATAAAATAGACCCTAATTGGAAATTTTGACCTTGAAGATTTGCTAGTCTACTTCTATGTATTTCTCTCAAAGTTATATTTTTACTCAAATCCCTAAAGAAATAATTTTTAAACTTTATTTTAGTTACTAAGCAAAATTTTATTGATGATCTACCAAAGAAGATACAGCCTTATTCCTCAAGTCCATTAGAAAAGAGACACTTGGAAAGATGAGTCTGACGTTCAGCACTTCAGAGCACCACGGAATTGACACAGCAGAATTTCCAAATCACGTATCAGCATTAGTGATAATTTTTAAACTGTTGCACACCATAGAGAGCAGAGTGTTATACTGTCCCAATTACGGGTAAGAACTGAGCTGAGAAGTTGTAACATCCAGTAAAGTAAAACATGATAAAGAAGGAAAAGATTATGTCTAATCCATGCTGAAAACTCCTATTCATACAAGCAGACATTTCTATGAAAACCACAGGTAAGGTGTGATCCTAAGCTGTTAAATGTAAGGTCATGCCTGCAAGTGGAACTTAAAATCCCAAGGTACTTATGGCTGTGTAGAATCAGACAAAAATGTCTTGCTGACACCCGTCTCTTAATATTCCTGTCCCAGAATGGAAGCTGTTCAGGTGCCTATTTACCATGGAATCAAACACTTGCAAAGCTCTGGGCACCCTGGCTCTATCCAGGTCTGGAGGAAATTGTTGTTACACATGGGCGTGGGCTGAGGTCATTCCTTCCATAGATACGTATAAACTGTATAAATATCTGGAAACAGAGATAATGCCACATCCCTGAGCTTCTGTAAGACTGTGAATAGAAATTAAGAACTGAGAGAAAATGGTAGCAATGTAACAGAAGTTTTGCCAGTACATTAAATGGCCTATAATGCTTTTCCTGAGGATGGACTGCTGCAGAAGCTCTGTTGGCTTCTGTGAGGCTTGGGATGGTATGAAGTCCAATTTTCAGTCAGCATAGAATACGATGTGTGACCTTAAATAAAGAAGAGGTGGGTAAATAAATTGAGAGATTCTCTAAAGAAAGTAACTGCTGACGGAGGATTGAAGTTTCTATCAAATCAAGAAAGAAGGAGTAGAAAGACAGAAAGCTAGACAGAAATAGAACAGAGAAGACAATTCAAGATAATTTTCCTATATAAAATTGCGCTCTTTGCCTATGGGATCCTTGTGACTAAGCAGGAAAAAGTCAGATAAATCAGAAAAATATGTAGAGAATCTTTTTCCTTAGCAAGAGCTCCCCTTCTGTATATTTTCTGTGGTGAGTTTGTGTAGGTGTTCATGTGTCTGTAAAAGGAACCTCTGTCCCTTCTTTTAGTGTTTTTCCTTCAAGGCCTATGAGGTCTGTTCTTGCTTGCTTTTACTACACAGCTCTTTAGCTCACACAAATAATTAGTCCCCATTTTAAATGGAAAAAATGTTTGAGATTTGTTCTTTGTGATCATGACATAAAGCTTTAAAGATGAAATGCTTTTATCTAGTTTGGGCTCTAGAGTCTCTGGGCCAGAAAGGATAAATATGATGATGACAGCTGAGCAATGTCTCAATCAAAATATGAGCGCCTCTTCTAGCAATTACAGTAAATAAGCAATACGCCTTTACCCTTCTAAGTGAAGGGTATCACTGTTTGCATGAGATTCTGGCTAATATCAGTATGCCTGACATAGTCATGGATTTCTTGCATGCATTTTATTTTAGTGGTGGCTTTGTGCTTTTGTTTCCTCTTTATCCTTGGGCATTAGGTGGATGTTTTCATCATATAGGCTGGCTCATTTGTCTCTGTAGCTCTTCCATTCAATGCATGTTCCCACTTCCTGGTGCACAGCCCTTCAGCTAGCAAAACCAATTAACCTCTTGCTTTTTCTTTAAAACTGAAAAAAAAAATCCTTCTCCCTTCTTGGTGTTTACAGTAGGGTTAACCAAAGTACATATTCACAGCTATAAATATACCTCTTGGAAAACTGTAAGGATGTGCTGTGAATTGGATTTCTTTTGTCTTGGGAAATCACACAATATAAAACTACAATTTCTGACCTTTTCTTTATTTTTCATTGTATTACTTATTAGCATAGACTAACATTTATACTTCTGCTAATATCCAAAAAGGTGTTGACATACTCATGAATACTTAAGCTTGTCAGATAAATGACAATCCAGAAGGACGAGTCTTATCCGTGCAGTCATTGCAGTGCATTGCAAAGAAGCAAAATACCCTGCAGGTCAAGGAGGTGTTGCAGAATGAACACCATCACCTTGACTGAATACAATCGATCTGCCTGAAAGTACTGGCATCAGTTTAGGGAACGGTAGTCGGTCTGTCAAGACAGGATTGATATACACTGTATGAGCCACCTGGTTTTTTTCTCCACTTGTAATACTTGTGACAAGGGTGGGTGGATATCCTATAGTAACCAGTGCAGCTGGCAAAAATTACCCCTCATTCTGGCAAAAGTCCCACCTAAACCCACATGAAACACATGCTTTGTTTTTATTTTTATAAAGAGAAAAGCATAATTAAATCATTTCTGTTTCCCAGGATATTTTTCATCTGTAGGTCGGAATTTGTATTAATAAACTGAAATACTTGCAGTCACTTTCAAGGGATTTTATGAGGAAGATTTGTGTGGTTTTGTCATTATCATTTTAAATTCTATAAGTAATATTTCACATGCTGTTACTATTTTGTTAATTTATGAACTAACTTGAAAAAAGGTGTGATATCTATAGGCTAGCATAGACTCAAGGCTTCTTCTGACTATTGGTCCACTCTTCAGTTCACAGAGCTTCATCTGCTCCTGGTCTGAAAAGGACTAAAACTTTTTAAATAGAGGTAGCACACAGAGCACAAATGTGATCCAACCATGGGGAAAAAAAAAAAAAAAAAAAAAAAAAAAAAAAAAAAAGAATTTTGAATAAAAGTCAGGAACAAAACAAGACTATTGGATTTTACCGGGTATCTAATTCATGTATTTGAAACACCTGCAATCTTTTCTAGAAAGAAAAATGCAAAAACCACGTGAAACAGGACAATTCAACAGATTTTGCTGCATTCAGTCCTTGGTAAAAGCATGTTTGCCACTCATAATGTGAGCATACATAGCCCTGTACGTGTTCAGTGAGATTTCTGTATCTCAGTCTTCCAGTCAGAGATGTCCTGAGCTTCTCCATGAACCCTTGTTTCTGTAAGTCACAAGACAGCACTTCAGAACTGCATCAATCCCAATTACACAAAATCCTTGTTATATCACATCATTCCAACAATTTCACACACTCTCATGTGTACTCATGTGTCTAACCGATGTCTCTGGGTTTGGACACATTGCCTTCTGGATCAGTAAAAACAAGAGGATGCTTTGACTGTATTTGTTATCAGTGAGTGATCTGCCCAAATCCTGATTAGCCCCATTACAATGTGCTGAAATTGGAAACAAGTTGACTCATAACCTCTGCAACAAGTTAAGTTTCCTTGTAGCTGGGAGCTTTCTCAGTAACTAGTTTTTCCAGGATTTTGCTGAGAAGCACAGACTGAAACCTTCTGAAGCAGACTCCCAAACAAAGCTGTAAGAAACACCCATGCATGTTGCAGTTAGATGTATGACTTTGCAAACTCTTGTTGTAGTATAATAGAACTCTGACTTCTCCCTGTCTATAGAGAATCCCTACCCTTGCAGCCTTAGCTGCCCATACTGCTGGAGGCAGAGGCAAGGGAGGCACAGCCCACAGGGGTGAGCAGGTGCTTTGAATTTGTGTTTTGGTCTGCGCTAATAAGAGCACTGTCAGAAGCTGAGAGGAAGCATCAGATTCTCATTTCTAGGTCATCTGTCTTCCTGTTTTCTCTCAGCCTAGAAATTCTTCATTCAAAGGTCTTTTCTCCCTGATATCTGTTGCTGCTTTCTAGAGAAATCAGTTTTTGTTTACAGCAGGCTCCTAGAACCCACTGACTGATAATCAGGGGCCAAACTAACTTGTACAGTAGACAACAGAGCCTCAAGGTAAGCTCAGTAATTGTACCTTATGTGTGTTTTTTGGTGCCTGCTGTGAGTTTAATGTGGAGGTCGGTAATCAAACACGCTACCTTTCTCTACAAGGGAGAGGGGGTAATTGTATAGAGTCATCTTCACCCAGTTGTGCAGCTGTGTGCATCTGTATATGAGGATTTTTGGGGCAGAACTGAAGTTTCTCCAGTATGCTTCCTGTGTGCTACCTGTAGAAAATAAGCAGAGATCTGTCTTTTCGAGACCCTAAGTTCTTCAAATGTAGGAACTGCAATTAGTTACATGACACTGGAGTTCTTACTCTAAGACTTGATTTTTAAGGTTACCTTCCCTGTGAATTTGATAGACCTTCTGGAGCGGTTTTAAGCTAGTTAGTTGTGTGATAGAAGATGTTGGTTCTAGGCCTGTTAAAAGTGGGTACTTATATCCTGCAGTGGGGAGAAAGTGTGGAAGAGGAGGTTAAAAACATAATTGGTTGCTTTTGAACTGACAAAAAATGTAATATTTTTTTCCTGGGAAGAAAGCAAGTATAAAGGAGTGTTATTTGTAGTGCCTATAGTTTCAGAAGCAACTGTAGAAATGAAATCAAGCCCTACTGTGCAGGTGTGAAATTGAGAGGCCACATGTGTCTAGAAATACACTAGATGGAACAGATGCTGCTTATTTGACCTTACTTTGTGTGCAGTAGTTTCATAACCTTGGACAGTAAGTGACATGTGGCACTGGCAGTACATAGTTCTGATACCCAGTATGCAGTCCTTTTGTTCTTTTCCTCAACAGATTGACTCAGTGATTTGCCAGCATCTCTGATCCAAAAGTGGCTGATTTTTCTGTCCAAGTCCCAAAGACCTGTGCCCACTTCTGCTCCCACATATTCCTTGTAATGTTGTCTTGGATTGGAAACTTCCAACTTGCCAGATAAAGAAAAAGTAGTAATTAATTCTATTCTAAAGTCAAACAAAGAAGAAAAGAAAATACAAGGGAAATATGTTTTCTTTTTTATCTTATCATTTTGATTAAAATTATACTATTTCCCAGCCTACTCTGTCAGTAATATGGAAAGCTCTAAAACATGGTAATTTTCCTCTCATCTCTTTCTTCACAAGTTCTTAAATATAGAATAGTTCATTTGGAAGGGGCTCATAACCTAGTCCAACTGTCTGACTGCTTCAGGTCTAACCAAATGTTACGCCACGCTACTGAAGGTGTTGTATAAATGCCTCTTGAGCACTGATGGGCAATGGGCATCAAAAAATCTCTTTAGGAAGCCTGTTCCAGTACCCTACCTTCCTCACAGTAAAGAAGCTTTTTCTAATGTCCAGTCTGACTCTCTCTTGGTACACCTTTGACCCATTCCCACATGTCCTGTTACTGGTATCCAGGAATGGATGGAGGCACCTCCCATTGTGCTTCCTCTCCTCGAGGAGCTGTAGAAGCCTCCTTCTCCAGAAGGATGTCCTTCATCTCTCTTCTCAATATATGTCCTCCAGCCCTGTTACCTGTTGTGTTGCTCTCACCCAGATGCTCTCAAGGACCTTAGCAACTTTTTTATATTATGGAGCCCAGAATTGCACATAATCAAAGTGAGGATATACCTGTGCTAGGTATATTGGGAGAATTGCCTCTTTTGACCAGATGGCCGTGCTGTGTCTAATGCAATCTAACATGCCATTTGCCCTCCTAGCTGCTAGTGCAAGCTGCTGGCTCATGCTGAGCTCGCTGTCACCTATGCCCCGTGTTCCTTATGGCTGAGCTGCTCTCCAGCCACTCATCTCCTGTCTGTGCCTGTGACCTGTGTTCCACCCAAGGTGCAAATCTGAGCACTTTCTTTTGTTGAACTTCATGATGTTGCTGATCATCCAGTGCTCCAGTGTATCCAGATCCCTCTCCAAACCTCTTATTCCTCCAGACAATCAGCAACACCTTCCAGTTTAGTATCATCAGCAAATTTGCGAAGGATGCACTCTACCCCAGTACTGATAAAATGCTGAATAGAACTGGCTCCAAAACTGATACCTGGGGAACATCTCTTGGGGCTGTCCACCAGTCAGGTGTCACCACATTCACTACAGTCCTTTGAACTCCATCAGTGAGCCAGTTCATCACCCAGCATAGTGTATGTGTTTATCCTGTTGTTGGACAACTTGTACAGAAGGATGGAATCCAAGTCCTTACTGAAATCCAGAAATATGTTATTAATAGCTTTTGCAGTCCCAAAGACAGCCTGAGTGCTGATGCAGAGGGCCTCTCAGTTCTGCTTAGTGGGTTGATCCTGTGATCCAGCTGATCACACCCACACTTTCCATCAGTGCAATTTCAGGCGATACAGTAGGGCAAGTCCTGCAGGATCAGAGTGGAGCTTGGCTCTGCTAATGCCTTTTTCAAATCTTCTGCTGTGTTCCACAGGGCCAGAATTTCCCACTTTGTGTAGTGCCAGATAACTGTTGCCCAAGAGAAGTAGATGACCTTGCCTTTATATAGGCTGTCAAAAATGACCATGTTTTTTTCAAGCTCCTCTGGACAAATATGGAAACACAAATTCTGGTGGAACTGTGGGGATTCAAAATCCTTTGGCAAGATCTTCCCAAAGAGAAAGGCAGAAGTAACACAAGCAGAACAACTACCTTGATGTTGTCTTCAAAACTAAGTATCTTCTGTTAATTCCCATGCTTCTTGCATAGCCAGATCTTGTCAGGAAAGAAGCAGAGTCGAAAGCTCTCTTGTGAAAATTTGGTATTTAGCATAATATTTCTTACAGTACATCTAGCTACTGCTTACACGGTGATAAAACCTTCTATGAAGGAAATGAAATGTTTTAGGCTTTGTATTTCCTGTTCATATTGCCAGTGAGAGTTGACCTATCAATTAATAAGTAAGTATAAAAGCTCTCTTTCTAGAATACGAAAAAAAGCCATTATAATTTGCTGATTTGTGCCTACATAAAGCAAGCTTCTGTCTTGTTCAATTGCTACTTTCAGCACTGTCTAAGTATTGAACACCTTTATCCCTCTAAACTCATTGTGCTCCTATTCCGCTGTTAAAATAAGAATACTTTAAAATACTTCTTTATAAGCACTAGATGCTTCAGTTATTTTTCTGTCCAGCTTTCTCAGCTCCTTGTACTGGCAATACGCCTCCCATCATCCCCTTGGATGGGTCACACATTGCTTTGTGTACAGTACAGCAGAGTAGGGCTGAATCTCATTTGCAGCACTTGTAGTCACGTTTCCAGGGAGTAGGTACAGAGTTCTGCCTCTTTCAGGTGCTGTTCTGTAGCTGTTTAATATGAGTATAAATGACTACATAGAGATCAAAGTGGAGGTAGACCCTCTGCATGAAATTGCTGATATCTATTCTTATTTTTGAACAAAAATGTAGACAGCTTGTGCAAAGCATTGATCTTAGAAAAGGAAAGCTTTTCTAGGTTTGCCTCTGCCTGGCTCTCTGTATAACTGACAGGAAAGTAACTGCCCTGTTTGAAAAGAATTTACTTCAATTCACAAAATAAATGTTGGTTAAAAAAAATAATTTTACTGCTGATATTATTATCACTTCTCTTAACTAGGCAGTTATCATAGCAATGCATCGCCTGCTTGTAAAGGCTGAGCCTTGCAGGGTGGGATAAAACCCATGCAGATGTGAGGACTGGGAAGAGCTCCAGACCTGAGCATGGTGACTGAAAGAAATGGGAGGGCATGCTGCCAGGGCTTGGCCTTTGGGAAGCAACATATCTTCATTTCTACAGCTACGGGAGAAGACAATAGGAGAGGGAATCAAGTGTGGTCAAGGGGCAAGGGATAAAAAGTTACAGGGCTCTTTTCCAATTTTTATATGTATTATATATAAATTAAATACAAATAAAATCTATCTATATTTCCTGTTTTTTTTTTTTCTTTTTCTTTTCTTTTTTTTTTTTTTTTTAAATTAAGACTTCAGAACACGCAGACTACAGAAGGAAAGGCCTTGCTGTGTACTCTGAAGTATATAACAAGGTGGGGTGACACAATATGATTTGGGCCAATGTTAAAGAGTTGTTTTATTACAGCAACTAAGAAAAATTGGAAGCTTACTGCAAGTTCACTCCCAAAACATCATCACTCTTCTGCTTAACATTCGATATAAGTATCTGGCATCCCAGCACTCACAGCAGGTGAGGATTCATCATTCAAATGCTATCATCCCAACCGGTCAGCCTTGCTGACCACCTTAGCAGAGAGGCCAAGGACTCAATGATGTTGTTTTAATTTGAATGGAATAGACTGGCACAAAGAGTCAAAGGCATTAGCACAAATTTGTCGCTGTGCGCAAGGTTCAGGGTTTTGAGCATAGAGACTCCAGCTGAGTCCCATGGCAAAAAGCACCATAAAAATATCTTTTGGCCTTTATTAGAGATTCAGAGGAATGAAGAAAAACACTGAAGTCCTTGAAGTGTAGACTGTTAAGTCTTTCACACACCCTTCCTTGTTTCTTTAACTCTTTAGTTATGGAACTCAATTTGTTTGGAGAAATAGAAAGTAAATATTTAGTCTCAAGTGGGATGAAAAATGGTGAGGAAAAACAAGTTTGTTGAGATAGTCTAGACTGTTGCTACTAAAGCCCATCCTCCACTAACTGAAAACACAGCTATCCATGCAGCAAATGGACTTTCTGCTACTAGAACTAGCAGAGTTCTTCTCTAAGGTTTATACTGTTCAGGAGGTTTTTGGGACAGATGAGGCCTAGGAGAGACTCAAAGCAGTGGTGTAGCTTTGATGATATAAATGGTGTCCCTCAGGGTGATGCTTCTTGTTTGCAGAGTTGCTTATCAGCAGAGCCATTGACTCAAGAACTTAACTGAAGTTTTATTTTCTTCACCAATTAATTACACAAACAACCTAGTTTTCCCTCTTCTTGCCTGTGTTCCTTGGGTAGGATCTAATGTCACACTTGAGTTTTGTCAGTGCTCTTGGTTGGACAAGTTTTGTGTCTCTCTCAAAAGTTCTCCGGCTTCACTACGTGACCTGGACTTTATTTACCTTGAGTAGCTTCGCACATCACTGGAAGAAGTGAACACAGGCTGGACAGCTACGTGCTTTCTGGATCTTGCTGTGGCAAAGTCATAGAGCAGTGAAGAATAAGCATGCCACACTGCTTTGGTGATCAAAACAACTTAATTTGCCAGGCCATCTATCGCAATGATGCATCAAGAAATCAAACATGAGCCCTGGTAGTGGTAGGTGTCATACAGGTGTAGATTACAAACCTACCCTCAGATATTTGATAAAAGTAACTTAAGTACTTGATGGCATTTTTACTTCCCTTTCCATTTGGCTACTTGGAAAACTGAGTTAGTCTTATGGAGTAACGGCTCTGTGTCCTCCAGAACCCTAACAAGGCTCAGATTACTTACTTTAGTTAGATCACAGTGAAAAGGAGTATTTAAAAAAGAGGAAATACAGCTGTGCATGAAATTCTTCCAAAGCTACTCAATGTTATATTTCCTTGAGTTGTTCCGGGCAACTCTCACATGCTGTCAGCCACGGTTGGATAGAAGTATGGAATCAAAATAAGGGAGTCTGTAGAGCTGCTTGAACAGGAAGACATTGCTCAGGAAAAATACAAAGCGTGCAAGGTAAGGAACAGAAATGGAAGATGTAAACCTTCTCACACCTGTGAGATATAAAATAGGTGTACAGACCTATGCATGTATGACCTATGTTTGTAATTGCTCAGCTTGCCTGGCCCAGATCCAATTATTGTGTTATTCTTGGTAGCTGCAGGAACTCAAGAGCATGAAAATGGGAAAGAGGAAGTTTCTCCAGACCTACAAGAGTTAAAGCCCTTAAAACTTAAGAAGTGTTTTCCTACTTTGCTGGGTTCATAGGGACAGGGCCTATTGTAAATGTAAAGTTAATTCCACATTACCAAATAAATTAAAGAAGTTTACTTGAATTTAGAAAGGGTGAAGTGTAACCTGGCTATCTCTGCATGCAATCTGTGCCCTTTCCCATGCTTAGGCAGCAGGAGCTCTCCTGAGTGCATTCTTAAGTGTTTCCCTGCAAGGCATTGTTGTAGAAGGGAGGAGGGGAGGAAAACAGTTCTTTAAATAGGAATGGTAAAAATGTAGCAATGCAAACAAATACTGATGTGTAAACAACTTACTGCTTGAGCTTGCAGTGGATTTGAGTTATAAAATTACAAAGACAGCAGTTTGCACACTTTCTGGGGCTTCATCCCCAGGTAACCTGGTAAATCTCAAGAAAGGGCAGCAAAGCATCTCCTGGAGCTCTGGGATAGTGCTAAGCTTCAAGATGCTGGAGCAAATTTAGCGCACCTGCCATCCTTGCATCCATGCAGAGATGGCTCAGGGTCAGAAGAGCAGAATCAGAGTTCAGCTACCAAGCAAAGCATTTGGAGGGGCCCAAGAGCCACAGAAACAATAGCAGCACTTGCTAAGAACTTTCATTACCTGAATCCAAACAATGGCTGTTTGGCAGAAAGATCAAGCCAGTGTTGCATAGTTGAGACACAAAAATGAGGCCTAGATATTTGGAGACCAGAAAGAATCCAGATATGCTGTCCCACTAAATAGAGATCAGTGCCACTCTTCTCATTATAAGAAAATTCACTGTCTGTGTAGAATTTCCTTTACAGGTAGAATTAATATCAAATCATCACTCATTCTTTGCTGTTACGTAATACCATACAGAGCTGTCAGAAACTATTTTATTACCCCCTGAATAGTTACTTTTGTGGACGCTTTTACTTGGATGAGCTGACTTCTGTGTTAGAAAACAGCTTTAATTTTTTACTTCTACGATCAGAAATTTCTGCTATGGTCAGCTTTACTTTTCCCAAACTGTTTACTGTAAGCAAGGCTTTTTTTTTTTTTCTTTTTTTCCAAGTATATGATGTTTAATTGAGGTAAAGTACTTTCTAATTGCACAAGAAATAGAAGTAGCAAAACTGCAGGATTGTGTTTTAAATTTTTTTCTTTACTTTTGCTGTGAAAAAAAAGCATTTTTGCACTGATGAGGTTTTAATTAGACACAGCTCGCATTAGCTAAGATTAGGAGCTGGATTACATCTCCTGCATTTTTGAAACTATATGATGATAAACAGAAAAGGAAGAATTAACACAAAGTTTCATTGCATCTAAGGATATGCTTAACAGCATCTGAGCAAAGATAACTGCCTTCCATTTACCCTGCTGATACGTCTGGGTTTATCAGCAGGAAATGAGACTGTTTATTTATTGGGAGATATTTGTTTTAAATATTTATAGGGTGCAAACTCCTTAGGCACTTGCAGGAGACTTTGTGAATTCATCATGAACTTTTTACTCAGATGTATTTTAATAAATCCTTTGGCAGAACACAAAAAGATTTCTTGACCAGCTTCTGCATTACCCTTACTGCACTGTTAGGGCTAAGAGGAGTAGAAGAGGCAAGGACACTGTCACAGATGAATGGACATACCTGGAACATGGACAAATATCAGTCTGAAACAAAACTGAGATGGTAGAGTTACAGCTCTGGTAATCCTAACATTTCATTCTTCCTTTACCTTACCTTTGCTTACACAAACACATACAATTATGATTCAGAGAGTTTTCTCTGATCTCTGAGTATACCAAAGAGGTTTTTGGGTAGCTAGTGTTAAGATGGGTGCCAAGAACGTATCTCCTGTGAATAATCACAAAAAATATAGGAGCTGCCTTGCTCTGCTTTTCCTCCATCTTTTGCCCTTAGATATGTGTTTCCTTTCTTTGGCTTTTGAAAGAGCTATACAGAGCAGTGAGAGATGTAGATGTTTAAAGCTGAGCATAAGTCAGTGCTTCAGCATCCAAGATAAATATTCTGGATCATGCCCTTTATGTTAAGGGCAGAGCACTTCTTAGTGCCTCAGTTTGTTTGGAGAGGTTGGGCAGGGGGCTGTGTTGTTTTCTTTTCCTCAGTCTAAGTAACTGTACGTGTTGAAGAATGACCTATAAGTTTTCTTTTTACTTCTGTATCCATGGAGAAACAAGAAAGAAAAGTCCATAGTTCCTGATGACACAAATGCAATAGGCTACACCTCCCAAATCCCCTGCCAGCTCTTCACCTGAGAGCAACCTGTGAGCCAAAGACTGTTTCTCTCTTTGAGTGCTAATCTGTAGAAATGCATGCTGCGGAGCATTCAGTTGGTTGACAAATAGTCTCTCCCATGTGGCATTTCCATATCAGTGGTACTTAGGACTGAGAGCTCTAAAATATTCGTAGATCTCCTAGTACAACACCTCTGCCATGAGCATGCTCATGAAAGATGCAAAATCTGGCTGGACAGTCAGTACTTTGTGCCCACAGCTGATGAACAGAATGAGTACTTTGGCTGCCAGCTCTCCAATCCCATCTGTTAGGATGATGCTTATGTGGGTAAGATAGTGGTCAGTCCCCTGCCCGTATTGTAGAAATGCCATATTTGAAAAGCCTGGCAGGTCAGTTTAATCCCAAACTTGCAGGAAGAAAGCAAACAAGGTGCATATTTGTTGAGGAGATTTACAACTGACTTCTTTAATTAGAAGCTGTATTAATTAGCAAACTTTTTTAAAAACCCACAGAGTTCTGTATACACGTTATTTTTAATTTTATTAACGGGAAACAAAAGTTAAGTGAAAAATTATAATTAGCTTTACTTCTCTACTGAATGCTTTTGTGCACTCTACCACACCTGTTGACATTTAAGTTCCAAAAAACTTTTCTAAGTTAGACAATAGCGAAAGAGCAGATGATGAGTAGGCATGCAGATCATAATGCTTGTAAATGCCAAAAAGACAGATTGTACGGAGCAGGCACCCTGAAAAAAATATTTGGAAAGCTACTTGGTCTCTCTAAGTTTGTCACAGTGAAGAACTGCTTACAAGCAGCCCCACTCCATCCACCGACACCTGCAGATAAACTACAAAAGGAATTAATCAGATGAGACAGTATTTGGAGCCTGGCAGTCAAAAAGGAATAATCCCAACTGGCCAACCCCAGGGTGCGTAATGTCCTTGTAAAAATACCAAGGACATCACAAAAAATCTTACTTTCCTATTAAGTTTATTGTGATTTATTGGTTCATATCATCCTTCTTCCTCTTGGTTTGCACAGCAGTTTTTCACTGTACTGTATATAATTGTAAGTAAAAGCCTCACTTAATGCTCTGGGTTCTGGACTGTGGTGACCATCCAAATATGAGCAATGGCTTCAGACTCTGCCATAAAAGCAGAGGACATCAGACAGCATGCATGAGGCAAGACAGAGACATTCTTTAGTAGCTCTGTAAGGATTTCAGTAGCTGTTAATTTTGAGATGTTCTTCATCCCGTTTACTGTCAGCTGTAACAGTAAAAAGAGGAAGATGGATTTCAGCTAAAAAATCATTTCTGAAAAAGCCCAAAGCATTGTTAAGAAAATGGGAGTATGTTTGAAAGCTTAAGTTACCATTTCATTGCTTTTGTTTTCTTTCCCTGTTTCCCTCTCTGTCTTCTCTAACCGAATGTCCTTTGCCACACAACGTATATTAGCTCAGGGATGTATAGTTTTCCTCTTGAAGAACACTGGAGTACAAATAGCGTAGGACATGGCAGGAAATACAGCAACTGGTGGTCTCAGTGTCATGGGAAAAGAGTAATTTTTGTCATTTCTGACTTATCGGGCCATTATAAAATTACTTCCAGACATCGGCTGAGATCATCCCATTGTAACTTTGATTCACTTAGGTTGTAAAATAAATAAATAAAAATAAGGAAACGAGCAATAACAGAGTGCACAACCCCATAATCTGTTGCTTCATTAATGCAAGATGTAAATGCTTCTCTTAATCTTTCTGAGCTTAGGAGTACAGGGTGGTGTATCATGATGACAAAGCAGGGTTATTGAAGGGACACTCTATGCACCCTTTTTAACTCAAACACATTCAGTGCCATTGAACAAAGAGCTTTAATTTATCTCATGTGCAAAGCTCAGAATGTATTGCTCCTTTAATCATGTTGATGCAGATAGCACAATTACTCAGAGCTGAAACTTCTTTCACCTACAGCTCAACTTCAGGTCATATCAGAAGCAAAATGCAGAGGTCGATTCCAAGTTGCTGCGTGATGTGAGGCTCTTACTCACAGCTGGGCTAGCCACAGGGCTGCAAGACCCAAAGTGTTCTGAATTCCCAGCAAAATCATTAGCAATAGAAGCAGAGAGGGAATGCTGTGCTTTCCCCAAGCCCATCAACTTGAGGTTCTTTTTGGGGAGGTGACACTTGGCCACAAGTTCAGTAGTATATCTTTGCTGAAGGACAGAGGTATGTCCAGTGTAGGCACTGGCAGAATGGAGTCAGCTCTGCATCTGTGGGCATCAAGCCATTCAGCTGGAGAGTTGAGAAGGCAGCTACAAGTACAGATAATGAGTGTTTCTTGTAACAAGATAAACCACACTGAACGTTTTGCTTCCAGACACACATGTATGTTGCACCAGGCTTAATGCAGCTTCATAAGCACACTGCAAAGCAGGATATTTATAGTGCCTGTCACCATGATATATAAGTACTTGTCTAACTTGCTTTAAGTGCTGAACAAGCCAGCTGCAGGCCCTCTGAAGAAACAAGATTAGCAGGCAGCTTGTTGCTGCAGCCTCAATAGAAAGCACTTCCTGCTAGAAACTTTTGCAACCAAAGCAAGGGGATGATCAATTTCAGTGCAAGTGGCATACTCAGATCTGGCAGTGGGATACTCAGCCATGGACAGGGTAAATCTGGTTAGAAACTTTCAGTATTTCAGAACTCAATTGTATTTTTATTTACCTCAAGTAGCTCTTGTTTCAGCTCTTACATGGCTTTGGTGGTGTGAAATAAATAAAAGGTTCTGAGTACTGGTTCTGCATACATGACCTGTTGCATCCCATAAAAATAATTGTATTGGAATTGATTTTAGTCCTGCCTCTTTCCTCCAGGCAAATTCAGTACGTCAATTGAGTATGTCAATCATTATAACGAACATTTCTAGATCATTTGAGGCACTGTTATGTCCATGCCAGGGGAAAAGGAGGAAAACCCTAGAGGTTGTTTTAACAGTTGTTACAGAGATTTTCTTCAGGTCTTTGCATTCTAGGTCTAGCCCATGAAGTCCTGGAACTTAAGTTCAGCTCTACTAATCTTAACGTTGCTCTGCTTGGATATAGGGCCAAAATGCAAATTCCCACATATGCATATGTACTTACAAACCCACTCTTGTCATCGTAAGCAGCATGACTGCAGCATCAACCTCTGCAACCGGTCTTTGCACTGGCTGTAACAGGTCTGAGATGCAAGGCAGCATACCAAGGCCATGCATTAGTACTGATGGTAGCATACATTTTTACTTGAAGAAATCAAACTTCAGTTCACATGTCATTGAATTTCAACTGGTTTTAAATTCCCTCTAGGTTAACAAAAGGACAGTAACATTTCTGAATTCTTACACAGTCACTGCTCTTCAGAGGATTCTCAGATGTTTTGAGATACTCTCTGTCTTGCTTTTTTTTTCAGTTAGATGTTTGCATGACCTTCTTCTGTAATAGAAATCTCTCATTAACTGTAGGAGTGAGAGATCAAGTGTTTTACTTTGAACTATTTAATTTAAGATTTAATTTTGTGCATGTCACTGCTTTCAAATTCAGTTATGGAACAAGAGCTCAGATGATTATTGCTGGCAACGTGTTACTGTTTGAGGCATGGACAAGTGATCCTGAAATGTACTTATATCTATGTACTTTGATAAGATCTGGGAAAGAATGTAGCATCTCCACGTGCTTCCCAAATTTCCTGCTGCCTGCACTCTGATTAAATTGGTAGGCTACCTCTGCCTGATTTCTGCCTGACTTACAGGGCTGTAGCAATGACAGGATAGTTTGAATTAACATGAATTACCCAATAGCGTTATAGTGTTTCTAGATGTCACATGTTCGAAAGCTGCACTTCCACGAATGTTTAAAAAGCTGACATTGACAGCAAGTTGAAAGGCAACTTAAATACTGCATGTCTGCAACTTAGCATCCATCATATTACTGTATGCAGAATTTATTCTGCAGCTTTGGTCTGGTTATGGTTTGGTTGGATTAAGTTTTAATTAACACAAAAATAGGGCTTATAGTGTTTTGAAAGTGAAAGCATGTATACAAAATAATGTTTAAGTTCAGTATGTGCAAATTTACCTATAATGCTTTGGAGAAGTAGAACTTAAGTAAATGCAAAGATAAAGGTCTCAGATAAATCAGACTTGCAGTTGTAGTTGAAGCTGCTCAAGGTGGGATAGAGGAGAGGCCATTAATATTAATATGGGTTTTACAGTTTGACATATGATAAAATAGAGGACAATTTTGTCCCTTATTCCACGGAATCACAGGACCACAGAATAGCTGAGGTTGGCAGGGACTTCTGGGTCTATCTGCTCCAGCCCCTGCTCCACAAGGACCACCCAAAGCAGGGTGCTCAGGACCACATCCAAGTGGATTTTGCACATCTCCAAGGAGGAAACTCCACAGCCTCTGAGCAACTTGTGCCAGTGCTCCATCACCCACGTGGCACAGAAGTGCTGCCTGGTGTTCAGACAGAACCTCCTATGTTCCAGTTGTGCCCAGTGCCTCTTGTCCTGGCACTGGGTGCCATTGAAAAGTCTGGCTCCATCTTCTTTGCAGCCTTTCTTCACGTATTTATGCATATAGATGTAATCCCCCTGAGCCTCCTCTTCTCCAACTGAGCAGCCCCAGCACTCTCAGCCCCTCTGCACAGGAGAGGTGCTCCAGGCCCTTAATCATCTTCATAGCCCTTTGCCTAATACAACCAAGAATACCATCAGCCTTCTTAGTTACCAGTGTGCATTGCTGACTCGTGTTCAACTTGGCATCTATCAGGATTCCGAGGTCTTTTTCAGCAGAGCTTCTTTCCAGAAGTGATATGAAAGTACAAATAAGAAGGCACCCAAAGACCTTTGGGTCATCACAATATCCTTTTCTTCTTTCTTTCATAATTCATTAAGCTGCATTCAAAAAGTCATAAAATACATATTTATGTGAAAGTGTGGAGTTACATAGCATGGACAAAAAATAATATTCAAGTCATTTTCAAAAGAGTTTTATGTTAGGATGTGTATAAAATGAGATTAACGTAATTAACTGGGTCTGTGTTTAGTTCTGTTTTGCAGTCAAACTTTCAGATTTTTTTTTTTTTTTTGAAAGTGAATAACAAAGCTTTATTTTATGCTTAATTAATGGTAGGTACCACCTCACACTTTATCCAGTAATAAAAAGAACTACTTTCATTATGGAGTAGTGGATTGTATTTCTTTATGGCTAAAATAAATTTATTGTTACTATTTCAATGGAGTTACTTCCGTGAAAAGTATTCCTTAGATTTCTTTTCCTCTCCTTCCATTCTTTCTTCATTTCTTTTTTTCCTTTACGTTTTTTCCCCCTTTACTTCTAGGCTTCGACTGGAGATTCTTTTTATAGAGCAAGGAAAGCAGAGCAGGTTTGGCATTCTATTTTGAGTACCATTAAAATGTGTATAAATGGAACACTCAACAAAATGTGACAGTAATGGCACGCCAAATTCACAAGTGTTACTGTTTCACACTGCAGTTCCTGCTCTCATGCAATTAAAATATGCAGTAGATAATGTTGGGTGACAATCTCTAAATATTTCCATGAGTTTCTGTTTCTTGTAATTCTACCACAGTTCCCTTCCCTTATAACAGTAAGGTAAGGGAATATTACAGTTATTAGTGTACTTTCTGGAAGTATTATGCAAAAACACATCTAAAATTCAATTATGTTTAATGTAGGCCATAATCTTAAAAGATATTTAGATGCTGAACTTTGAGGATCTTGGCCCTAGGCACATTGCAGGATGTACACACATGAATAATAATAGCACTAGTCACATTTATGAAGTCACTGCATGATGGGATATATGCGGGATCAGGAGCTAGTGTTACTGAAATTAATGAAAGTGTGACCGTGGTTGTAAATAGAGAATAGCAAATGCAGAACCCTGTAACTGTCTTAATTGGAAAATGTCTTGCACATCTCCTGAAATTTTCAATAATAACAATTAAGTGCAAGACAATTTACCTTAAGCATTTAAAATTCCTGGACCCTGGCATCTTTTAGCTCTCTGGATCCAGCAGCCAGCAGACTAGCCTGGTAACAAGCTTGAGCTGACAGCCCGACATTTGAAGAGATTTTCTGCCTCTCTGTAATTTTCATTAGATGATTACAAGAGATAAAAAAAAAAAAACAACCACCTGACAGCCTGGAGTTTTTCTTTCTCAAAGTGAGTAAAAAAATACACAACTATGCTGCAAATTTTCCAGCATCTCATTCCAAATTAACCAGAGACCAAATCAGACACTAAATAAGTCTAACTTTAGTCTAACTGAAGTCTAAAGAGCATTAATATCTGTTCTCACAACAATCATCCTACAAAAGGTTTATCAAGCATGTGCATTGCGTATACGCAAGTCAATCCGTCTGCTGATGCGGACGTGATTAACTTGCACGGTGTCTCCTAATCACCTCCTTCTGCAGCTAAAAAATAATAGGTAGATTGTTGTTTGTTTAGAGTAGCATCCAGCATTGCTGATTAGAATCCAATTACAATTGTCATTCCTGAGGGCATGCTGGAGACAGGCTAATTTATCCTTCCTTCTGGCAGTGAGATTAACTTCCATCCTTTCTCTATGGTTTCTAAGGCACAAATGAGTCTCAGTATCTAGATAAGATGCACCCAGAACAAGCATGGTCTGGAGAGTCCAGAAACACAGAATTGTATGGTTTTAGATGACAAATGTTCATCCTCAAGTTTCCAAAACTCTTGCCATTGTTAACTCTCTTTGCAGCGGATGTATGCTGGTATTTGCAGAATTAGATGCTTTCCTTTGCCATCTACTTGCACAGAATTTTGCAGAGGGACTGAATGGGCTTGTAGCATCACTGTAGACTTTATTCTTCCTAGTCTGTTGCAAGTCCCAAAGAAATTTGCATAAAGGTTGGCAGTTGTGAAGAGTTAGGGAAAAGTGGTATTGAGTAGGCAACGCATTTCCTTCACCCTGGGAGAGCAAGAAGTGGTTTTGGTTACTGACTGTGTCTACTTACATTGGCCAAGGAGCCCACAGCTGCCTACCTTCTGGGGGATAGTCAAATTCTCTGAGGCAAGAGTGTCTCCACAGATAACCAGGAATGGCAGCTGGTTCCCACTCCACCTTTCTAAAAAATCTGAGATTATGTTGAGAGATCATCTGTCAGTGGAATGGACAATGAAAGGTCAGACACGTAGAGCTCTCAGATCTTTAGAAATGTCAGGGAAAAGATTGTAAGCCATCTGCATGTTTTAGTCATTTTAACTAAACTTTCTTATTGTTGGACTGGGTTTCAAACATTTAAGCAGGATTTGTAGAAACCCCAACATCCAGGCTGAACCACATTTGATAAATATTGCTGTATTAAGTTGCAGGGCTTTATCTCCCAATGTCTATACAAGGGCAGTGCTTCATTTTTCAGTTCCCTTGTGAATTCTTCTTGAATGTATGGTCTGTGTACAACTCATCAGCCAAAACTGTACTCATTCTAGCAGCAGCCTCAGAGAACAAAGCTAACAGCACTGCCATCAGTAAAATGCATATGGAATTCCTTAAGCCTGTGAATGCTCACTTTCTCACCAGAGGTACAAAGTAGTTCATAAGAGCAGGAGATTTCAGTTATAAAGAATATTTGTGTCAGTAGCAGACATAATTAAAGGAATTGTTCTTAGGTTTAACATTCACCTTTGGCACAAATTCTGTTGGGGTTTAAATGTGGAAGGTCATAAATATTGTACATAGGAAGAATAGTATCTCTATTTACAGACTAGCTGAATTAAAAACCACAAGCAGTTAGGTGGTCCAGATGAAAACTATTACAGTGAGAGGTGAAAACCATAGCAAGTATTGTGGCCCCAACTTAAGGAGCAGTGCACACACCCACAGTGATTTGCAGCAATGGTGAAGTGATTTCATGGCCAATCTGCTAATGCACACCTAACCCTTGGTAGTGTAAGTTTGCTAGGAAATACCTGCTGAAGTTCTCCAGAAACCAGTAATAGACAGCAGGGAAGATTTGCTTCATGTTTTCATTGCTTTAGGTGACTCTGGACCAATATTAGATGTCATCTTTTGTTATTTTCTCTTCCAGTTACTTTCAGCTTATGCCTTTCAATACCAATCACCTTCACTTTCTATTGATACTTAATAGGAGACAGTACAGGAATAATAGGAAAAGCAGGGCAGCTCAGCTTTTATCTCACCAGCAGCTGTGTCTATTCATCAGTGCTCTCAAGTGAATCAACTAGATGCAGTGATCTAAAAATATCTCTTTTCTGCTATCATAAATCCATAAACTGGCACATGTTTCTTAATTATTCCACTCATCAGCAGAGAATAAGGATGACACCAATCTGGTGCCCAAGCAAATCTCTTTAGTTTTGGCATTGCAGCTCCTGTACAGCAGTGTGAAACATGAGACCAAGTAATATTTGTTTCTATAATTTGGATTAAAAGAACCACATAAATGATCTGACATTCTCAAGTGTGTTTACATGGTTACATGTGGATGTTTCTAATAATCTTTTCTCCAAAACTGCTGTTCCAAAGCAATATATGTGTCTAAACTTGTCTACCAATACTTTCTGTAATCAGCTGAATGAAAAACTGGAAAACTCATTTATTTTGGGGTGCTGCAATTAGATGCCCATGTACAGTACTGTGTTAAGTCTGGATGAGGTCTGAACCAGGTCCTGCTTCAAGGCACTGCACACTGTTCAGAACTTTTCCATGGAATCAAGTTTTACCGGTGGTTTGGAGAAGAACAATGATTAATGCTGGAGCCGTGGCAAGGAATAAACAGATCTTACTTATGTATGATGAAATTGTTGATACGTGTACTAATTCTGGGAAAAACAGCAAGGAGAATAAACATGCATTGAATGTAGACTTGCCTCTTCATCCTAAGACCATTATCAGTGGAGATCTTAATTCTTTAGTAAACATGAAGGACATATGGTATTCCTAAGGCAGAAGAATGTCCTTATAAGGCAGTTAAGGGTCTGGGACACTGTCAAAATGGAGTAAGACTGCACAGAGTCTCCTTTGCACTCTGTACTCTCTTTTTGAAGCTCCACCCAGCACAAAGATTTGGCTTTAATGGATAAAGTCACAGAGCTACCTTTCACTGCAATACTCAAAGGCAGTTCAACTCACGGCACATGCTTCTGTGTAAAACACTGCTCTCCTGGCACTACTGCAGAAAGGAATATGAGTAGGTAACTGCAGAGGCAAATAAGCCAAAGGCTGCACTGTTAAGGCACCTCTGAACACCCCTTAGAGAGATCTAAGGAAAAGCTTTGTGGATTCTCTGCCTGACACCACAGAGACTCTGGCTGCTACCTTCACTGGATGGCCTTTCTTTAGGGAGGATAAGGCAGAGCAGGGCTGCAGTGTGAGCCACATCACTGGGGAAGTGATTGTTTTTGCAGAGAAGGAATAGCAACATGCATGGGGTAAATTTAAGTGGAAAATGAATTATTTCTGTGGAAAGAAAAAAAATGGGAGTGGGGAGGCAGAAGGGAAAAAAATGATAACTTGTTCTGTGCTCTTCCATGGGTTTTAGCAACTATTAAAATTTTACAAGTAGAGGGAGGAAGAAGTATCATGAAACATTTTCTCGATTTGTAATGGTGAACCTTATTCTTGTTAAGATTGTATCGCGAATCTGTTTCTTTTAAGAAAGAGGATTGTGCTGTTTATACATATAGTGTATAGTTACTTTTCCGGTGTCCCATCCTCGGCAGTCCTCTCACGTGGTCATCCTTGTAAACTGCTATCAGTTCCTTTTTCTTCAAAAGCAACCAAAACTTCCTTATTGATTAAAAAATCAAAGGATGAGAAGTCAGCCAGCTGCCTACAAAATGGCAGCCCTGCTCAGTTTCAATTTATGCCTTCCTCTTCCAGGAGATGTTTGAGAACATGTAGAGCAGATAAGGCAGCATCAGAGGTCTCCAGCCATTAACAGACTTACCACCATACCCAGTGAATTTTGAGACTTCTCAGTAAGGGACTATCTCCTTCCTCTTCCCAAGCCTATAGTCTTCCATCCTATGATGGAATGCCTTCTATCTCTGTCACCTAAGGATTACACTTTGTTTTTCAAAAGAATCATTAAGTGAGCTGGCATTGTTGATACTTGGAACAACTAAATTCGAGAGAAATCAATGAGTCCCTGGGCAGATGTACTACGGTCTGGCCCTGTTGGTAAAGTAATGTTCTTCCCTTTTTCACCCTCTATAGTGCAGAGAAGGAGTTATTTGGGGTGTAAGTAATCACTCTTTTTCTTGCCAACAATACCATCACTTGTACTGCTTTGTTGGGTCAAAGAACTGGAATTCACCATATCCTGTTCTTCATTTTTTTTCTGTGTTAAGTTCTTGTTTTATGTTTCAGAGCTGTTTTTAATAGACTAGAAACTGAGTAATGGGTGATGTTTTAGTTATGAAGGTAAAAGACCACTTTCAATCCTAGAGTTCATGTTATTCAGAGAGGAAGGAAAATCTTGGCCATTGTCAAGTCAGTACTGGAATCTCATCAGGCTCTTGAAGAGTCTCTGAATAGGTTCATCTCAGGGGAAAAAAAAAAAAAAAGAAAAAAAAAAAAAAGGAAAGGAAAGAAAGAAAAGGGGAGAAAAAAATCCCTACAACACATTACAAAAAGTACTGTAGAATATTAAGTTTTTATTAATAGATTACCATCTATTAATTTATGAATGCGTATAGAACGAAATAAACTAAGAAACTCATACTTTAATCATCCTCAAACGTAGATCAGCTGAAAGGTGTAATATCAGAAAGCATTGTGTGGAGCCAAAACCAGGTGCTCCTTTATGTGACAATACCTTTCAAAACCTTACTCAAAAGAGAAACAATGAATAAGAATGTAAGTCTAATATTAAAGCAATAATAAACTAGATCACTTCAGATAACCTGCAGTGCTCCCTGGTTAAAACACAGCTCTCACTGTTATGTTTATGATAGAGGCCTACGGGTGATGGAGCGCAGGGTTTTTCACTTTTCGGGGAGAGGGTTTATTCCCAAAGGGCCTGAGCCAGTCTCTGTAAATATCTGTGTATCTGAAACACAGGCACGCACAGCATAATTGCATCTACTTGGGACAAAACTTAAACCTTTTTTCCTGTTTGTTATGAGAAGTGCATGCGATCATGGTTAGAACTTAGAAGTATGTAACTTTATTTTTCAAGTTTGCTCAAGATTATACATGCTCCACAGAAGGAAGCTCACAGCTGAGTTCCCAAAAACTTCTTCAGACAAAGAAATCTTAAGGCTATCAATTTAAATCACTGTAGTGATGCAAACTACAGAAGTTACTTCCTAGTGCTGAATAATGTGCTTTAAAGAGCTAAAGGTTATATTCAAAGCGCAGTCACCTGTTGTTGTGATGAGTGATTTGTTTCATAAACTTTTCAGCTGTGGGGCTGAACATTTTTGTTCCATTATTTTCCATCCTCTGTTTGGTGAGAGGAAAGTGGCTATTTCTACTAAAACAAACTAATTGCTGCTAAACAGGCGAGAATGTTGTTAATTAAGAGACTTAAACAAATCACGCAGTTTGTGAAACATTAAGGTCTGTTATAAGATGATAATGATAACTGTGAGTATTATAACTGCCATTATGAAAATGTTAGAATAAATGTTCTGGAAATTATGCAGTCTCTCTTCTATAGTTTCACACTGAACTTTTTTACTCCTTTATCTCTGAATTCATGAGCATTAAACACACACAGCTTGGAGCACTTCACAGAACAGAATAAATACATCTCCTCTTTCAAATCAATAAAGCCACTTCAGTTAACAAAGACTTCATTCTTGTCGGAGCAATAAAAATCTATATAATGTTTGCTTTGATTACTGTACTGGGATAGCTTTTGCCTGTACAGTTGGAGCTCTAATTGCCCTGCCACCAAGAGGCCAGGAGAAAAAAGGCTGAAACCACACAGTCAGGCATAGCATTACAGGCTTCCATCGAACACTCTGCCCGGGAATCGGAGGGTTACCCTATGAAAGCTGCTTTCTGTTAGGTGAAAAAATATGCTTATAATCTGGCTATTCATCAGTGGGAGGAAATGCTTTCTAGGAAGCTGCAGTAGCATAGGCATAGGGAGAGCTGCATTTTGAACCCACCATACAGCAGAACAGTTTGTCAACTTTCAAACTGAAAAAAAACAGTAATAAGAAAGGGTAGTGAGGCTGTTGTGTTCTGGCTGTAGTTGTTTTTTTCTCACAAAGCAGATGTAAATGGGGAGGCTGGGACCACTGCCATGTGCTCGGAGTCCCGCAGCTAGCTTGATGTGATCTGCTTTCACCAAACTGCTCGTGCATAAGCCTGCACACGTATTTAACTCTGAGGAAAACATTTAACAATGAGAAATATGCCGGTTTTGGACTAGAAGAAGACAGATTAACGTTACAAAGGTGTGCGTGGAAGTCTGACCCTACTTTGTTCAGCCGTCCTTTTAGGGAGACATTTTTCGAGTTTTTCTGAGTTTTTCATGTCCTTTAGGCTAAGCTTGAATCGGAACCTTGGGAAATCCGTTGTTGGAAGATGCAGAGGCTTAGAGAGCCTTGCCCCAGGACAAAACTAGCGAAGAGCCGTGGGAGCGATGTGCCGCCCGCCCCAGTGAGATGCGCCGGGGCCGGAGGAGACGGCGCCCGCCCTCTGCCGGCAGCAGCCCGCCGCGCCCGGGGACGCGCAGGAGGGAGCGCAGACACAGCCACGCAACAGCCCGAGCCGGGAGCGACCCACGGGGTGACAAAGGCCACCTCCTGGCTCCACGCTGCACCGCCCAAAATTCGACAGCAGGGCTCACCATCGGGATTTCGGGCAAATCAGTGCTGGGACCAAAAGGATCAAACTTGTTTGTTTGTTTCGTTTTAAGTGCTACAGAGTATTTGTAGATGGGAATAAATAAATAACAGATCTGTCATCTGTTCATAGATAACTTGCATGAAAGATAAAGCTCTTTGATATATCATTTGGTTGTAGTTCGAGGGCACAGATTTCAATAACGGGCAAGGAACCAAAGCCTCACTGCCTTTCAAGAATATAACGTCCCTCGTTATTGAAAGTGACACTTACACATCTCTGAATCTTTTGTCTTTATTCCCTAGGTGCGCGAGTCTGCAGCTCCAACAGCACCCTACTGCACAAGTTACAAGCTTGATATTAACAGGATAATACGCAGAGTACCCAGTATCCAGCAGGAGCGTAGGTATGGAACCTGACCCGAACATTAGCATAATTACTTGAAATGCGATTTTAGTTCAAGGATGTCCCCTTCAGACATCATAAGCCCAACTGTTCTAAAGAGCAGTGAGGGCAACATTAATTGCCATATATTTATTAAGCAAGCAGGAGCACATGAAGCCAAAAATGCGTCATGAACAGGACATAATGCTGCCTCTCAGTGATTCAGCACAGATCTGTAGGGTTGATTATTATGAGGTGAAATGCACTTTAAATCCTTTTCTCTGGGTAGGGAGGTATACTTTGACCACAGCCTTTTAATATAACACCCAAACTGAAAATTTAGCACACTAGTATAGTGTGTGAGCTTGGGTGGTTTTCAGAAGATCTGGTTCCCTAAATGAGTAAACTACACAGTGATCTATGATTCTGGAAGCTGAAAGGCATTCACCTGTTTTTCATAGATTTTGCTAGCTATGAAAGAAACTTTCCTCAGATCACACTGCCACCACAGTCATTCCCAGCATGAAAAAAAAACAAAACAAAACAAAAAAAAAACCCTCAGAAGTTTCAACTGGGAATGATGTTGTGTTGCTCTTGAAATGTGGGTAGTTTCATTTGCAGATCCACAGTATCACACAAAGCAATCACAGAGGAAGTAATTGCCTACAGACATAAAACTGCATTATTTGATGCCTTGTGGTATGTATGTCAGTGAAGTTAAGAGATATGTATCACACCTGCTTTTTTGATTGTACTATGCTAGGCTCTGCCATGAAATAAGAATAGCATGGCAGAACCTGAGGGAATGGTACAACCAAAAGAAGGCGTGTGGTATGCCTTCAATGACAGGTATGCCACATGCTCCCCAGCACTGCAAACAGCCAGGGGAGTAGCTTGCAAAATGTAGCCTTTGCTCAAGTACTTCATGCTGCTTCAGGTGTGTTTCATTAGCTGAGAGCACTCTACCAAATGTAATCACCTGATGTGGTGCCCCACCCCGCTCCCTTATAAATATTTGTGAAGTGAGTGCCTTCTCAGGTGAGTTGCCCCAAAGTGATGGTATCTGTCTAGGGATATGATGCTCAGGGCAGGAATAGGTTACTGAATCTTACCTGTAGTCATCAACCCATGGACAAGATTTCTCTGCTGTTCAAATGGCACTGCTCCCACCTAATGTAGGGTACCTGGTTACCTCTGCTCCAGTCATGATCCCCTGTGCAATAGGGATCAGTTTTTATACAGTGCCTGCTGCAATGTATCAGTTCACCTCAGCTGTGCCACTGTAACAACCGAAAATATAAATTCCCAATCTGTTGAGCACTGTAATTAGATTAATTTTTGTATAATTTTTATAAATGTGGAGAACCTCAAGAAAACATCTAGAGCAAAATCCGGTAATTTATACTACTATTCACAATGTTAACTGTGAAGGCTGATAGGACTTTTCCAGTCCAATCTACCCTTTACATGATTGTTTTGCAACTCCAGATGCTTGGGCAATAAAACATGCTGGAGTCAAATGTACCAGCTCTGCACTTTCAAAAACTGCCTTTTAAGAGCTGAAAATTCCTGAGCTGACAGCAGGGGTGAAAAATTTCAAGTACTGATTCAGAACCTTACTCTCATTTAAAAAGCTCTTTTGGAAAACAAGCAAACAAAAACACACACAAGTTACATAGAAACACACAAACATTACCCTTGTTTGCATAGTCACTTGCTATAGATATGAAGTTGCTGTTTCTTGAATCTAGCTGAATATACCAGCTAACATAGCACCCATTAGGCACCTAAATCCACCTTCCAAAGCAAACTGTTTGACACCCCATATTTCTGTCTAAAATTGGAGATCAGCATCTGCTTCAGATAATTTTCTGATGGGTATTCAATAGTTATTAAAGGCATTTAAAGAAATTTAAATGGTAAACTTAAGGTGGAATATATTTTTAAGTCACCTACTTTTCAAACATTCAAGAAAATATCCTCTCCAGCCACATTCCAACAGAAAGCAAAAACAAATCCACTTTGGAATAAACCCAGGCAATTTGAACTTTCTAATCCCAAACCCCTGAATTATCTCAGTCTTTTAACTGTGTCAAATCTGAAATTTATTAAGCCAGCCTAATAATTCTGCTCACCTCACAGGGAGAAAGCTAAAGAGTCCTCGGGGCAGCCTGCTTTCTGGATGGGCCATGTCCTATGTAGTGGCACAGGTAGTGTTTGTCAGTACGTGGAGGACCTCTGAGGATGCTCCATGATTTGGGCATGTGCAGCAGATCGGATGCACTCTCTTATGCATAATGGAGCACAGAAAAATTGGAAAACACTTTCTCCAGAGAGCCTCTGTTTAGCTTTTAAGTGCTGTTGTTTGAACTGCCTTCTGCAGGTCAAAGCATACCTGCTTCCAACAGGAAAGTGATTCCTCCACACCTTAGGCTGCAGTACTCTGGTTCCTTTGTCTGCCACTACTTGGGTATTCGGAAAAGACTTGCTTTGTCCCCCAGCTGAGAGTTAGCTGTCCCCATGCTGTCACTTGCATCCTGACCGTGATCAGCTCTGCTCCCCATGCACTATACCAGGGCAGAGGCTGACACACTGGCAGCCACTAGAGATCCCCAGACAAGGCTGCAGGGACATCGACTTGAAATTGGGATGGACCTATTTAATGAGGTCACTGAGGTACTAACTAGAAACTAAGCCTGGAACTATAGGTATTACTCCTGGGAAGACCCAAAACATCAAAAATAAATTAACTCAATTTAATGGAGAAGCCAGACCTCCCTCTCCTGTCTCTGGTGGCACTGGATGTGCCTGTCAGCTTGAGCCTCAATGCATTCAACTTCCATCTTTCAGGGATCTGTTTTCTTGCCTCTGCAAAGTTTCATCTAGCACAAGAGAAACAGTAAATACCCAACAAATGACAGAAGCTCCCAACTTTACTGAGTTATGGCAAAACTGGTAAACAAATGTCATAGATGGGGAAATGATCTGTTCACTTCCCACCCACAGCATAAGACTGGGGAGTCTGAGGTCTGGGATGTATGTAGGGCACAAGTAATTAAAAACAAAAACAAGAACAAATCAAGAAAAACAAAACCAACCAAACAAAAAAACAAACTTGTTCTCGAATTATATTCTTGTTCAGATTTTCCCTTCCACTGCTTGCACAGCCTCCAAAGTGATGATGGAGCCTCAGTGTTTTCTAAACTATGCTGTAGAGTTGAAAACAGACAGGACTAGAACACAGAAGCTGTTGGACTTGAGTGTGGTCTTCCTGGGGCACCTTCCTGGCATATCTCCTTTCTAAAATAAAGCTCCCAAAACCCAGAAATTGGGATGGTCCATATGGGAAGAGCATTAACATCACAGAGCTGAGGTATAGAGCCCCATGGGGATAAGCAGCTCCCGTAGCCCCAGGAAACTCTTATGCAGCATTGCCACGGCAGTCTCATGCTGCTACTTCTTCCTGATGGGCAGAAGGAAAAGGCAGCGTGCCTGGGAAGATGCATGAAAAAGTACTGCTTGTCTCATGGGCAGCTCTCCTTGGGGAGCTTTTGGACTGCAGGAGAGGTTGCCCAGGGCAGCACAGTATGCTATGGGACTATAGCCCCCAGGTATAGGTGCAGCCTGACACATGAGAAGCTGTGTTTGGGCACTGCCACAGGCAGCCCACCTGGGCTCTGCATGGGGAATAGCAACTTAAAAACCAGTGAAACCTAAGCAACCCCTGGTCGAGCAATGAACCTCAGCTGTGGGCACTGCCTGTAGGATTCGGTGGACAAGCAGTGAAGGCAGAGGGCAAGGGAAGGCATGTTGAGGGTGTTGGGCTAAGGGCTGAGACCCTGGGGTGACCTCAGCCTTTTAGGATAGGCGGCAAAGGAAGGGAAAGGGAGAGCCGTTCCCTGGGGAAGGGGGCTCCCCAACCCCCTCCTGGGGTAGCCTTTCCCCCTGCTCCCCCAGCGGGATCGAGGAGGGCTGTTTGCGTTCGGTAGCGTGTATGTGTGTGCTTCAGCATCCGTGCAGGGGGAGCGGGGCAGGGCTGCGGCGGGTGGTTCCCAGCCTCCCCCGCCCCCTTTCCCTCTGGGTTCGCTCCTCGGCTCCGGCTCGCATTTGAGCGCAGGCGGGCGGCACAGCCCCTCTCCCAGCCCGGCCCTGCCCGGCCCCCACCCG
>JAOWBP010002392.1:35155020-35165877 GCA_028571105.1 Tragopan temminckii | reverse complement strand
GGGCGGCTGCCCCGTCCCGTCCCGGGGCCTCGAGCCGGGAGCGGGGCGGGGGGAGCCGCCGTGGGGCTGGATGGGGCCCAGTGGGGCTGGGGGCTCCGCGGGCACAGCAGGTGGGAGCCGTTGCGGCCGCTCCAACCCCTCGGCAGAGGTCTTTGGTGAGACCCGCTTCTCCCACGCTCTGCTTCTTTCTTAAAGCGTGATGGACCCGAAGGCAGTTACCGCGTGTGTGGTGTCTTTATTTTATGTTACTGTTTTATTTTCGCCGGGTCGGGGGCTGCGGAACGCATTTACTAAGTCTGTTTCTCTCCGAGCTTGTGTGCAAATTCCCCCATCAAAGTGAAAGTGGCTCCGTGCGTTCCGCGGTGTCTGGGGCATCAATCACAAAGAGCCCCGGTTCGGTTCGTCCCAGCCCGGCTGCTGCAGGCAGGCACAGCGGGAGGCTGCTTCTGCTGCCAGATAAAACTTTCTCGGTGCTTTTCTCCTCTCTTCCCGGGAGTTCGAGCTGAAGTGGAAATGATGGCTTCTGCTGGGAAATACTTTTCTACGAGGTCCTCAGCACTGGGGGGAGAGAGGTTGCTGCTGCGTGTGGGCAGCACAGCACGTAGCAGGGATGTGCGGGTTCGTTAAAGCTCTTGCAAATTCCCGGTTACGTTGGTAGCGAGAGAAAGGAATTGTCAGAAGCTGATCGCGTGTTTCGTACCTGCCAGCAAGAAACAGCAACGTGCAGCAAAGCTTTGATTTGGAGACGTTAGCATAGTGCAAGTGGAAGAACACTGGTTTCCCCCTCATCACTTCAGTCAAGAGGCACTAGAGACGGCCTCGCAGCCCGACCCCGTGCTCTCTCCCAGCCATCGCAGCCTGCTTCTCTCCAGCCTTTGGCCTGCGGAGCGCTGCCGCCCGCTCTGGTTCCCGTTGCCCCTGGCAGGGTGTTGGGATGCAGTGTGCATCATTTCTGTACCTTAACCCCGTTAATCCTTACCCGCTGGTACTTGTTCCAGCCTTGGTCACGTTTCCACAGTGAACCAGGAATTTATCTCGCAGGGATATCGGAAACCTGGTCATGAAGAAGAGACTGTAGAAAATGGAAGTACAAAAACCGATTATGCATCATATCACATTTCTGCATCATTTTTTTCCTTGGTTGCTTTCCTGTTAGACATGACTGGGGCTTGATGTTCTGTTTTTCGAGATTTTATTAGCACCATGTGCATGCAGACCTAGATGTCAGTGGCTTCATGTCAGTCTGTGCAGATCTGAGGATTGAGAAGATCCCCTCGGGCAGCAGGACCTGGAGCAGCAAGGAGCCTGATGTCCTGCTGGCAAGACACGGGGACCTGCTGCTCCACGTCTGCCCACTGCAGGGCATCCTGCACCCGCTGCCATGTGCTCATAATGTAATGCTGCATGGCAGAGTGCTGTGTGCATGCTTAGGGACAAGGGCAGGGGGCATGAGTGTGGGACCAAGAAAGGCAGGAGAGGTCTCTAGCAATATTTCCCGTCATTTGCCATGTCACACACTTTCCATAACTGGGTGGAAAACTAAGGGGGATAGTCATTTGGTTTTGACTTATTTTTCCACGGCTGCTTTTATTTTTGTTTCCTGTTTGTTGGATGTGGGTGCAGAATTTGGGTGCAGACCTGGCTTTGGCATCCTTCCCAGAGCTGAGGGATTTTCTGATTGGTGTTTGTTTTGGTGAACTTCATTTATGTATGCATAGTGCTTCTGTAAGGCAATGAATCAACAGTTTAACTGTGCCCTCTTCAGGAAGTTTTCTTACTATATCTCACGGGCAAAGTTTTAATGCTGTTTTGTTTCTATGTTTCCAAAATACATAAATATTGTAATGATTCTTATGCAACCTTATTCTCTAAAGTCATCACCCAGTTGGTCAATCTTTTCTGGGGTGGAACCCCTCCACTAGTTCTTTCATTCACAGTCCCTTGAAAGCAGCAGAAATGGAAAATGTGGCACTCTCCAAATCAGCCTTGGTCTTTTCTGATTTTCAGTGGGTCTGGAGCCAGCTAACATGGTTTTAATTGTGCAAACAATTCAGTCATCTTATGTGATGCTTTGAAAAGCAAAAACAACAGCAAAAAAAAAGGCTTAAAGGGGTGGCTGTCTTCAACCAGCAGACACTGACACAGTTATAATTTCAAGAGGTATGGAAGGAAGTGCATTTTTTTTTTTTTCCCCCAGTACTTGCTCCAAGTGCTATTTCTTATTTTGCTTTGCTTCTCCATTCCCCAACCAGCTTTATCTTTTGAAGCTGGCTAGGGAAGCCGTGGGCATTGTGGGGCTTCTGCTTTAATGCCTTCCCTTTCCATTGCCTCTTGGAAAATAAATGTATCAATTGAGTGCTTGGTGGATCGGCCCCCACGCTCCCTTGCAGAGAGATTCATATCATTGCATCCCAGAATCCTCCTGTAAACCGTTCAACAGACCTAAATACACTTTTTTTTTATTAGCATTTCTTATCTTATTATCTGAAGCTGTCTTAAGTATTTTTCCGTTGTTATCAGGAGAGAACAGGAAATGGCCCCAATGTTAGAGAGAGCCAGTAATTTTTTAAGGGGAATGAAAGGGGCCAGGGAAATTATCAAGCCAAAATCAGTTTGAATGTGATGTTTGTTATATTCATTATACTGCTATATATTTAAAAGCCCCATTAGAAGGAGAATCCAGGCATCCCAACGTGCAAGAGAAAAGAACAGCCAACTCCAGACCAAGCTGTGCTCAGTTTCTTGGTGCCATCTGCCGTCAGAGCAACTTTCCCTTCTTGTGTCTATCAGCAGAGACTGTGCTTCAGCTGTTGTGCTTCCCTACTTTCTCTTCTCTTTGGACATTAAAACGACTTTGCCCCACAGCCCCGTTCTTTTTTTCAAAGATGGGTGGGACAAAAGGAGAGCTGAAATGCCTACCTCCAGTGGCGAGTGTGGTTCCGCCAGCTTCATGGGCTAGAAATGATGCGGAAGAGATGGGTAGAAAAGTTGAAGTCAAAGGGGCTGCGTGTGAATGAGGTTTTGTCTCATTTCTTCCTTTACAATGAAAGTGCATTTTTTATGCTTAACCTCTGAAACCTAATTAAATTAAAGTGATAATTTAAAAAGAAAACTGTAAAAGAGCCATATGTGCAGATATTTGTCCTACCCCAGCATACTCCTTATTACCAACAGCAGCAGTTTGAAAATGCTTGGTGCGGAAAAAGTGAAACACAACATGTGACTGTACGAACCTTTTGGGGATGCGCTTCCCGATTAAAAAACTAAATGCATCTTGTAGGAAAAAGGGAGAAACAGACTTAATTTTCTTGATGTATCAGTGGACCACTTGTATTTGATCGTGAATGTAATAGCATCTGCATCAGTAAAGCCAAGGAGTATTTCACTGTGAACAGATAAACCCATTTGGAACATTAATCTGTTTTCAAGTGTTGTGCTCTTGCAGATTTCAGTGATGTTCACGAATTTGGGCCAGATGTTGCAGCCCTTGCTTGCCCCCAGTAGCATTTTAGTGCTGAAGAGGCTTCCCAGGGAGCAAGGTGGCCAACTGGGAGGCCTTGGCTGGCGGAGGGGCAGTTTTAGCAGGATTAAAATGAAGTGCAGAGATCCCTCCATTGTGGAGGGAGTTTCTCCATGGGAATGAATGAGTCAGAATCTGTGCTTTTGTCTATCCAGTCTTTAGCCAGCTGGTTACAACAGTTCCAGAAAAAAATAACCCAGAAGTGTGTGCATCAAATACAGCCCCCTTCTGATGAATTTTCAGCATTACTGTTCTTGCTGTTATTCAGTATAGTAAGAATGCATTTGTGGTTTCTCAACATTTCCACAATCAGGCAGCATTTTTACACCCAGTCATTTTACATGCATCATTCAGCACATCATTTTTTCGTTTGCTTGTTTTTTTGTAGTGGTCTCAAAACCCTGGTTATTCACTGCACTTTGTGACTAGCTTTGTGTGTGAAAAAGTCAGAAACAGGAAAGAGCATTAACCATATTAAAAAGATTTTTTCTAATTGAATTTTCCAAATACAGTACATCTGAGAACTCCAAAGACAGGCAAATCAGTTCCATAGCTGGTCTGCAAAGCAAGAGAGAAGAACATGTGGATTATATTTATCAGGCATTTTCAAATAAATATCTTTATTTTTTGTACAAGTAGCGACTGATGTTTTGAGGCACAGTCAGTCTGTCCAGTTGAATGGGATAAGGTGTAACATCAGTTCTCGTAGTACATGAGAGGAGCTCATGCTGGCAGGACAGTAGCTGGATATTTCTGTACTGTACATGGTCAGAATTTTGTGTATATGTAAAACATTGGGTAGAGCTAGTTTGAAAAGTGAAGCTACACATATTTTGCATTGCCAGCCTGGAAGTCTTGTTTGAAGTAACCTGCAGCTTACAGCCATGTTTCTTCCTTTATGGTGTCTTTCACAACTTCACTTCATTGTTGGACTTTTGAGGAATCTGGTTCCTGAATTCTGGAAAAAGACACACAAAAGTTGCTTTTGTAAATAATCAGAAAAATATTTGTAATTGCTCTAACGCTGGGGAATTTCTGAGTATGTTACTCAAAGTAGCAGACTGTTTACTGCAATTTAGACAGATGATTTGACTCAGTGTGAGTCTCAAGCATTTGGATCTTTGGTTTGTCATCTAAAACACGTCATATCCTTGAAATAAAGGTTAGTTTAATCATGGGTGCTCTGCCAATGCAATGTGTTTCATGTAACTATATATGGTGCTATAGGAAAGAAAGGTGTTCTCTTTTCCCATCCCCATGTCCTCCCTTCTGGGTTGGGAGAGCAGTATGTGTGTTTGTGAAGCGTGCGTGCTGCTGGCCACCCAGTGGAGGTATTCAAGTTTAGCAGGCAGCAATCTTGGCATCAGTGCCAATACAGCAGTAATTACATTGCCTGTCATTTTCATTAGCTAGTTCTGCTTTGACATTCGACTCACAGATATAAACCAGCGTGAGCTTTAAAGCGTAAGTCAAGGATACAGTGTAAGGAATAAGAGGCAAGTGGTGGTGGTTTTCCAGTTTACTATGACCTCCGTCTGCGGAGCTGCAGAATAATGCTGTACAGAGGCACAGTTCAGCTCTGACTGCTTCCAAGGGCTGAAGGATGGTGGTGTTTTAGGTGATTTATTGTGTGTGCTCAGTGGAGTCTGGTCTTGGGAGTCAGTGCCCCTAGAGCTCTCCATCATAACATTATCCAAGAGGTGATCTGAAGGAAATGGCAGTTAGTCTTCTGGGAGGCCAACTGTATCCAAAAGAAGACTTAACTGGCAATTTGCAAGTGAACATTTGAAATTATGTTCAAAATGGAAATGTTTGTGAAGCAGCTAGCACTGAGCAAATAGGAACAACAGAATTCTCCTTAATGTTGCGCACACTTTGTTACCCCATGCTTAATATAATGGGGCCATCTGCAAATATTCCAGCCTCAAATTCTGGCAGTGTGACAGGGAGAGGATTTATTCAGTATTGTCTTTGTATTTGTAGTAGGTGTGCTTAAACATTTTGCAGAGCGTGGGTTGTGGGTTGGTTTTTGTTTGTTTTATTTAGATTCATCTTTCTAAGATAGGGATGTGGCACAGAAGTGACTGTAAGCCATGGGCATGCACACTAGCAGAAAAAGGTGAAATGAAGCCACAAACTGTTGTGTCTTCCAGTTGCTTTCTTCAAGGCTGGCTCTGCACTTTCAAGCAACATTCACAAGTCAGGCACTGTGGTTCAGAGCAGTGGGCAAGAGCTACTAAAGGTTTTCCCAGCTTGTTATAACTTTGGAGATGCTCTTGTGCAGCATTCTCCCCCACCCTCCTCCCTCCCCCAGGTAGTCATAATCAGAGCAGCTTCCTGTTTGCCTTCCTAACTCCATCCCAAATCACGTGTTCAGCAGGAAAAATGGGATTTCCTCCTAATTCACCAAACACTGGGATTTGGGGAGTCCCTTTATAGTTTGGCACGTTATTACCTAGAAGCTCTGGGCAAAAGCAGTTTCACTTAAAAATTTTATCAATGCAGAAAACTTGGGGCAGGGGAGGAGAAAAACAATTTTTGTTTATTTGCTTGGGGGAGGGGGATGTGGCTGACACCCTTGAAGAAACCTCCCCCCAACAAGAAACCTTAATCAAAACCAGAAAGGATTCAGTTCTTTTAGCAAAAAGGTCACTAACATACCAAATATTTGTTCTGCTGGCCAAACTCTTTTTTTCTTCCCCTTTCTAAAAGTCTCCTGGATGTTCAGTGAAAATAAAAATGTTAGGCATTATGGAATCTTCAGACAATAACAGCTTTCATTCTTCTTTACATTTATAAAAATATTCCAACCAGACTTGTGGAAAGCTTCACTATTAAGCTTGACTTACAGTCCTGATTCAACACAGTTTAAGGCATGTATTTGTAGCACTTCCTAGGTCTTGTGCTCCTTTTATGTCTCACTGATTTGACTGATGCAGATTGAGGTGGAGAAACACAGCTTGGCCACAGTGCCTGCCTCAGGAAGGACAAGCAGCACTGGGTTTAGGTGGGTGTTTTTGCCAGTCCCCAAACACACCTCTTCCTGCTGCTCTAGCTTGCGTAGGTGCAGTAATCTCATAAAAGTAGAGTCTTTCTATATATAGTGCAGTGCTCGGTGCCTCTCAAATTCTCACTTTCCTTTGTTACGAGGTCTGCATTGGAAGAACAAAGAGAAGGCAGCAAAGAAGTTGTGTGCACACCAACTGGTGGCATCCCACATGGGAAACATCTACAATTGACTCTTTAGGATGGTTTTGCTATGTTTGCATTGCTGGAGATAGTGGGAGTTTCTCATTGATTACACTGCACTAACAAGATTTTTAATTCACCTTGCTGAACTGGGAGGAGTGCTGTTTGGTGGAGAGATGTTAGGTGAATTGCTGAAGAGCGTGGAGCAAATGTGCATGGGAACCAGAATGAGAACCAGAGGCTTGTGAATGCTGGTGTTTTTTCTTGTCCCTCCTTCTCATCTGAAAATCCCAAAGATGGATGCTGTGGTGGGAATGCTGTGCAGAAGGCTCTCAGATGCTTTCCTAAAATTGAATTTACCGGGTCTACCCAACAATTTGTTTACATATGCTGGCACCCAAAAAAATGCCTAAAAGATGAAGGGCAAAACCATATGCCATTGCTCAGAACAGGGATGCTTTGTGGGAACTCTGAATTTACATTGGCAAGTGTTTAAAATGGACTTGGTTAGACCAGTGAAATTATCCCAAACAGCCTACGTTTGCAAGGAGTGATAGCAGTTCCAGTGGGTAACAGCAGTGCTGCTGTAAATGGAATAAGGATCACTGTTTTGGGTGGATTTGTTTTGTTTAAATCTGCAATTCAGGAATATCATATTCAACTGAATGAAGCGACTTACACCCTGTTGCCTTATGAATTGCCAAAGCTCGGGTTGCCTAGGCAATTAAATCAGTATCTTTTCTTCTCTCTTGGAGGTAACATTATCAACAATAATGCTAAGGAGCTTGGAAAGGTTTTACTGGTCTGGCAACAGCTGAGAATTTTCTTGTTAGGTAGTTCCTCCCAATCCCTTTTTAGTTATTTTCAAGAAGTAAAGTAGCTTTATTTCTTAGTCTCATATTGAGTGAGAGGTTGAAACGTTAAGCTCTGTGGATTAACGGTGTATCCTTTGAGAGAAAGGAAAGCCTGCATTTTCCTTGGTCCCCTGAGTAGTGGATGTGATTTTTTGAGAGATCTTGAATTTCATCAACTAGACAGGGGGAAACAGGCAAGCAAGCCTTAACTTATCTGTCAAAAGAGTTTGACTCCTCTATGTGCATTTAAGAAACCTGTTTGAACTCCTCGCTTTTCCTTTGCTTGAATTTAGTACATCTCATGTGAGGCAGCAAGAAGAGACCACCACAAGATTATTAGACATTCAGAGAGTTTTTGAGAGCTGTGTTATAACCATAAACTGGTTGAATAACAATTGGAGTGTGAATTGCTGTTCTCCTATGGTATTTGGTGTATTTATGTATTGCACAGATGTATTGCTTGTCTTCTTCAGTTCCAACACACGTGTTTATACTAGAAGTTTACATATTGAGAGAAAATAAGGATGTAGTCTCCCTGAATAAGGTTAATTGCAGTTCAGTCATACCGAAAGGGGGGAATGAGAAGTGGGTCAGAATAGCAAGTGAGGTTAATACTGTTCTCGTGCATTGGATTTACCTACATGAACTGTAACAGATCTACTTCTGTTTGCTGAGAATAATTCAAGGTATGCACGTGCACACTTAGTCTGAATTAATTTTCTCTGTCATTAATATGTCTCCCAGTTCTGCCAGCTGCTCTCAGAGTTAACAGATGTATTCCTTTCACCTCTCAATCGTACAGCATCAACAGCTTTCAGCAGCAACCAGAGCCAGGCATGTAGCAGCGAGGCGCTCAGTCTGAAATTTTGGATGGTCTGCAGTCACTGAGACTACAGTGTAATCTCTGTGGCTTGAGCTTTTGTTCTAAGTTTAGGACAAAACTCACTGGTGTTTTCAACTAGTAGGACATAAATTTTCCTTTCTCTCTTGTTTGCCACACATCTGAAAATCTGAGTTAATTACGGAAAAACCCGAGTTCTGTCCAGTTAAGGGATGGGGCTATAATTAGATGGTGAAGAATATGCCCTGGTACCAGCAGTGTTCTTGCTGAATTGGCTCACGAATTACCAGTATTCCTTGCTGTAAGCTTTTTGGCCCAAAAGCTGCAGTGGTTTTTGGCAAATCATCATCCCTATTAAAAATTCCTTTCACACAGACGTTACAAACACAGCTTAGGGACTTCCTTTCTGCTTCCTCACCAGTTTCTGAAGGTGAGGGTAACTTTTTCAGTCACTTGCTGAAATAAAACGCAGTGTTCTTCCGATGCAGCACATCTCTGCTGACAAGGATATGAGTGCTGGTTTTCCTTGTCTTTCTCATTTAAAATAGCTGTGCCTTAGCAAGTAGGAAGTTCCTAATTTCTTGGTTATTACTGAGTAACTAGAAGGTTTATAGCTAGGAAGTTCAGAACTTAGAAGTGTCAGTTTACTTTTGTTTTGATTTATTTTTTTTCCCCGTACTTAAATCAAGGATAGACTTGCACAAGTCCAGGCTGTGGCCAAGAAAATATATAGCTCCATTAATTTCAAAGACAAGACATAGCGGCTGTAATAGTTTTGTGTAAAAAAATTATGTCGGCATAGTAGAGTAAGACTCACGAATATATGGATCTTGATATAGCCTTTTTTTGTTTGTTTTTTGCTGTCAATTTTTTGTGTGTTTTGTTTATTTTTAAGCTCAATAATTTGAATACTTTCGTGTCTTTCCATTCCTCTTACATGTGGTGATATGGCTTAGTTGTACAGTGATTAATACCATGCCTTCCTTGAAAATCGGTTGGTGAGGATCTTCCAGGCAATTGTTCTTTTCTTGGGTTTTGCCACAGTATTTCCAGTAGGAACACTGACAGTTAAATGCCACCAACTGTAGGCAGATACCCACATAAACGTCTGTTACACACAGGTGAATGCCTGGCGATTACCTGCCTCAGCGTTCTGTTGTTTTTAACTGAAGTCCTCTGCTACTGTAAAAGCGTACTCAGGCTTCTGAGGCTGGAGTTATAAATGTAACAGCTGGTAATAAAAGTGGTGATTATTCTGGGCTAGGTAGTAGAATGAGTAGCACCATGTGTCTTCTGACAAAGGCAAAAATCTTCAGTTTTTGCTAGCTTTTGTGCTTTTAGTGTCCTGCAGTATTTCTGTATGAGTCATCTTTTTTTTTTTTTCCTGCTAAATCTTTTATATATTAGTTCTGTGTAGTAAACGTAGCTTATTGGATAAAATCTACCAAATCTTGAAAAGAAAAGTACTAGTTCATTTACTTGCGTTGTAAATGTGTCTGTCATTTTGCAATCTCCAGCAGAAAGTCTTAAATTTGCATTTATAAGTACCATTTACAAAGAAAACTGATTTTACATGACAAAGTAACATGCCGTGGAGTACACGTCTGCTAAAACTTTGCTGATGAGCTTATTTTATAGGAACTTGGTTTCATTGTAAAAAAAATAATAAAAAATTTTTAAAAAAATCCTTTCTCTTGGGGAAATCAACCAATGACAGTACCTACATCATGTTTTTCTTACTATCTCATTAGTTTTGCTGGGTTGCTTGGGATTTACATCTGAGTAACATGAAGAAAATTTGGTCTTTTGTCCTTAAAGTTTTATATCTGCCAGCACCAATGCAAGATGTGTATTTTGTTTGTGGAGGCCGGGCTGAGGTTAAGTTGGTTTTAAAGATAACAGTAGATTCCAGTGTCCTTGCATTTGTTTTGTATTTGGTGACAGTCACTAAATCAGAGGAAGGAATGTTCAAACAACATGCTTGAGGAAAAGTGATTTTTATAGAAACGGTCCATTCCTGCTAATAGCCAGTAACTGCACATAACCCCACTGACATTAAAAGTCCATTAGCTAAGCCCAGTTTAAACAGCAGCTGATGCTATGTCAGCTAAATGTACAATGGAATTTTTCATGTAATGCAGCAATAGCACTTCTGTAATTTTTCTAAATGTATGTACATTAAGGAAAGCAAATGTCATCTGATAGTAGTAAGATGAAGAGTTCATATTAAAGTAGGGAGAGTTGTAGTCATACTGAAGTTCCCATCTGGCTGCATTAACAGGAAACAAAAATAGTTAAAAGAGAAGCAATGAGTGTCAGGTTTGTGAATTGAAGCTAAATTAGCAAATTCAGCATACAGACTTCTGTAACACTGCATAACCACAGAGCTGCTTATCTGTTTGGTTCTTTACCATGAAATATGTTATGACCTTGCTCAGGTACATTTTCTACTG
>JAOWBP010002392.1:35137428-35151536 GCA_028571105.1 Tragopan temminckii | reverse complement strand
GTCTCCTCTCAGTCTTCTCTTCTCTAGGCTGAACAGACCCAGCTCACTCAGCCTTTCCTCATAGGAGAGACGCTCCACGCCCTTTACCATCTTTGTGGCCCTACGCTGGACTCTTTCTAAGATGCATTTACCTGCAGGGTAAAGAGCTGACCTGACAATGGCCCTAGGCTCAAAATTCTGTTTTCCTGACTTGTATGCTGGTTTGTTTATCAATTGTGGGATTGCTTAATATCAGGTGATGTGACCTTTAGTTTTCAGCTGCCACCATTATCTAAGTGGAAACATAAGTCTTCCTATAGTAGCAAAAAATATTAACAAGAATTTCTGCAGTACCATATTTTCATGACTTGAGGGCCACCTGGTCTGATATGTGTGTGCAAAAATCTCATGATTGAAGCAGCACAGGTCTGGGGCTGGGGAAAGCCAACAGCATTTTGGTTAGGAAGGATGTAGACACCAGCTGGTGTAGGTATACGTATAAATACATCTTAATGTGTTGAGGTGCACAGGTAAATTGCTTATGCAACTGAGCCTCATCTGTTCATCATAAATTTCAGCCCTTGGGCTGTAGTTTTTGAGCCTTCTGATTATGCTCAGGTTTGTTGCCTTTCTTGGATGGAGGGGCCTTCAGCAAATGCGTTCCTTTGCTAAATCTTTAGTGCAGTGCCAGCTGAGGGCTGCAACAGCTCCAGTTTCTGCAAGATTGTGTTCATCAGGGAGAGATTTCTGTCCCATCTGTTGGGATGGAAAAATTTCCATGTCTCTAAGCATGCCTTTAAAGTAAATGAAATAAAGGAGCAGAGACAGCAAAGCACATCAGAGATCAATCTCAGTGCTAACAAAGAGCCTCCACACTAAAATGGGGAGGAAAATGTTTCTATCTTTACAAGATCTTGTCCCACTTGAAAGAATCAAGAAAGAAAGATAGGCATCTAGAACAGCAATTATTGGCTAAAATGTTTTTTATGACTACTAGTTGTTTGGGAATCTTTTAGTTCTTTAAAAGAGCACAACTTGCAGAAATTTTCTTGGGAAGACACTGAAGTCACTCACCACCTCACCAGTGCAAAGGTTTGGCCAAGTATGATAGATGAATGAAGAGACTGTGCTCATATTGCCCCTGAAACAGAAATATCTCCCCGATCCTGGTCAGCAAATGAACTTTCCTCAGCAGGTCTGGGTGCCACCAAGGCTATCTGTCTAGCTGCTGCGTTTGCCAGCTGCTTTTGGCCATCTCAGAAGATACTTACTAAAACAACACTAAAAGTGTATTTTCATCATTGGCTTTTCTCAAAGTAGGCAATGGAAAATTAAAACAAACAAAAACCAACCTGAATAGGATTAGTGGTTTCAAATACTAATTAGTAACAGTAGAAAAAATACATTTCTCTGGAGAATTAAGAGTTTTGAATACATTACAGTATTTATTTTCATTTCCCTGGGTGGCAAAACAGATACTGCACTGTATAAAGAAACTAAAGCATCCTCTTTTCCCCCAGAACATGTTTATAGAGATGATGTACAAAGTATGCCTTCTATTTTACTTGCATGAAGACTTGGGATGAGAACAAACTTATGGGATTTAAGGCTGAAGAAAGGCAGCATTTTGTTCTTCCAGCCAGAGATTTGTTTTGGGGAGCTGGGCAGTGTGCATTTAGCAGCTGGTTCTAAAGCCCATGGCAGACACACGTGGGCAGTTGGTTAAGGTTACCAAAGCGTGTGCTGCATTATGCTACTGAAAGCAACAAAAGGAAGATTATTATAAAGAAACCACTCCTTTCTGTGCAGGCACAGAACGCACAGAGCTGACTGGGCCTGCCTAATTACTGCAAGGGCTCGTGCAGTGCTCTGTTAGTGGGGCTTGTTTGCAATCAAGTGGGCTGAGTAATGCCCTGACATAAACCAGAGGAAATGGTTAGGAGACAGGCCCGTAATTACCAGCAGCAGGTGCCCATAAAGAAATGCCAGAGAGATGTTTGGAGAGGCACATGCTGCTTTGGGATAGACCTCAGTAGCCTCAGACCAGGCTGGCAGGCAGGTCAGTAAGAGCTGGGGTGAGTGGTAAAGCACTCCATGAAAACCAAAAGAAAAGTCATGTAAATTGAAGGGTTCTTAAAATAAATGTTTTACTATCTGCATGCTTTTATCGTCTACGCTGTTGTAATTACAAGGCCTGTTAAATAACAAAGTAGTACTTTAAAAAGCAAGACAAAAAATAAAATTGCCATCCGGTAATCTCTTAATGTTGTGTCATTTATTTTTTTTTTCAATGGGAGTTCATTTCTTATTCATCCAAAAACTATTTCAGGAGTCTGTGTGTGGTGTGGGCAGCACTCAGAAGTGCAGTTTTCCAAATTGTTTTTTTTTTTTTCTGCCTGGTACAAAAGATACCTTAGTGTCATCATTGTCCCTAAATGCCAGAGAAAAAACTGCGGAGCCGAACAACAACAAAAAATAGCAGAACATGAGGTGTTTTGGTGAGAGATTTGGAGAAAACATGATGTAAAAAGAACTGATAAAGTTGATTTAAGCACTTTGGGGTTTCATACTCAGAGGAAAACGTCAAATGAAAATGTAAAGTGCGAGTGGGAGTGAAGGCAGAGTTCTGCACAAATCATGTCTCTCATGACCGGTCCTATTAACATTTCAAGTACAAGGACACTTTCGCAACTGTCTGTGTATCAGTGTGGGAATAGTCCTATTCCTCTGCGTGCAGCTGTGCAAGGCTATGGCCTAGAACAAGAGATCCTACCAAAACTTTCTGACAAGATGAGGAACAGCCTCGTACGAAGCATTTTAGAGCAGGAATATCTTTGAAGAATTAATAATGTAAATTCCCCGTTATGGGAGCTCTCATCAGAAGAGTGTTGCTGATGTCTATTGATTACATTTCTTTTTTGTATCTTAAAAAGTAAATGATTTTTGATTTTTTTTTTTTTTTTTGCATTGGTGTGCAAAAAGTGTTACTGAATCTTATGAGTCATTAGTGAGATCTATAGAAGCCTAACTACATTGCATCGTTAAATTTGGTAAGATTGCCAGCTCTTTTTACATATGCAGAAGAAAGGATAATACAATGTTCCTTTTGGTTATTTAAATTATGTGTGAGTGAGTGAATTTTATGGAATCAAATACTTCTTAGCATAGAAAGAAAGCATGATGGATCTATACTACCCCATTAATTCCAAAATATGCTTAGCAGGGATTTTGGGGGAATACTTTGTTTTGCTGCCTAATGGTACCACATATTTGTCACTATGAAAACAAGCAAAGAAATCAATCGTTCATTATGTGTGCCAGAAATGCTTGCCACAGTCACAATGGTGATATGTCAAAACTCAGTCTCACTTTAAAAGAACAGGCAGGATTTATTCTGGAACTATACCAAAATGGACCAATCTTTCTCAAAACTATGAAGCTGGGATCAATTTTGCAAAGTTAAAATAAACAGTAGTCACACTTGACCCAGAATATTATGCTAACAGAGGAAGAAATTTAAAGGGCTGTGTGTATCTATGGATTTGGCTTGATTTAACCTTAAACATGATACAGTGGATCAAAAATTATCCACTAACTTAAAAACTATTCATATTAAAATTTAGGAAGAGTTTTCAGTGCATTATTGTATTCCACACTGTTTTCTTAAACATATTTTTCTTTTTATTCCACCTGAATGAATGAATGAAAGCCATCTTGAAAGGGACATGCAAAGCTAGTACCCCCAGAGTAAGAATTGCTTTGCATAGGGAGGGCTCAGGTCACACTCATCAGAAGCTCAGAAAGCCTTCAGATAAATATTGTGCATTTTTATTTGCAGTAGGAAAAAATGTATCAGAGTCAGGCACATGTAATTATCTCCATTTTGGGATGGAAACTGGAGGAGTGAGAGGCAGGGTTAGAGATTCAGCAGACCCTGCAATTCCACTCTGGTGGGCTTACAGAAAGCATGGAAGTAATTTGTGGTATGAAGAGGGCTGGCATTTCTTGTTTCCAACCAAAGACCATGGAAAATGTAGAAAGACAATGCTGGGTTTTTACGTGGTGAGCTGGTTCGTGAGCAGTCTTGTTGCTGCTTCCTGACTTCATCCTTGCTGCTCACCCTCAGCAAGCTGCTAGAGCAGACAAAATTAGGAGTCAGATTTCTTAATCCTTTTCTTCCCATCAGGTAGACAGTCTTTCCAGAGCATTTACAAGGATGTTCTTCCTGCTGCCATGAAACTGGAGCCTATTGCTTTTCTCAGCTCATGAAATAGGCACAGGTCAGCTCTGTTTTTCATTTTTTGAGTCATGTTGCATATTCAAGTACTCTTTTTCATTCTGGGTAATGGCCGTGCTGGCTCTGGTGTTTATAAAATTATGTTAGTGCTGGAGGGAAAAAGATCTGTGGTACGTCAGACTCCCTTTATTTTCTCCTGTGGAAGATGTATCTAGAAAATCCATTGCTTGGATCTCCCTGAGTGGGAGCACCTGCTGAAGCCAGCTGGAGAAATCATCTGAGCTGGCATAAGAAAACTGCAGGATTACCTGAACAATATATCTAAAATGCATTGCTGCATCAAAGAGGGAGAGGCAAACATGTTACCTTTCTTTTCAGGTATAAATAACACAAAGAATGAGGGTATGGTTATTTTCCGTTTAGTTGAACATTTTGGTTAAACTTCCCTGCAGTTTGGAGATGCCAGTAGTAATATATTTAATATATTTGAAAGATAAAGACATTCTGATGGCTGTTAACATGTAGTTTCTACTTCAGCTAAGCTCCTGAATTCTTCTATTTATTGATCAGGCTAGCGTTTATGGTTATAGGATGCCAAGAAGTGTTTGACACTCCGCATCAGTAAGAAAACAAGGAGTAAGCACAACTGTATGTGCTATCTCCAGGTAGGCTTCCAGGCAGTACATTTCCAAGACAGACGCTTCCTGTTTTGTAACAGGTAAAACTGAAAAAAGAGAGAGATAATTGAAAGAAGGCAAATGGGTGGATACAAAAATGAAGAGAGATCATTGGGATTAATTAATTCTTTGCCGACATGTTGTGGGCTCTCCACTCTTCATGGGAGCGTGCCTGAGAGTTGTGCAGCGAGCAAAAAACTAAGCTGTTTGGATGGGGGTAGAAGGGTGCTGAGCTGTCTGAGAAGACTCCTGCATGATCCAGCTGACAGCAGCAGCGAGTGCAAACAGAGCTGTTTGCAGCTGCCAGATGGGAGTGAGGGCCATGCTGATGACTTGGCTGTCTCTGTCCGGAGCCCTGCTGCAGGCAGGCAGTGAATCCACTGAGTGTTCATGGCATGCCTCAGGGGGAAATAAAAGCTTTTGTGAGGCATTTGCTAACCTGGGTTAGCAAAATACTGGGTATTTCCAGCAGGCATTGCATTCCCAGGCTTCAGCTATCCCATGGTGGAGATGGGTGAAGTCATAAGCCATTTCCAAAAGCCTCAGCCCAGCTCCTTCCCCTGACCTCCACTGCATTCTCCCTGGAGGCTTGTATATGCCTTCATGTTCAGAAATGCTTCCCTGTGTTTTGGAATTTCTTGCTTTTAAGAAGTCTGTAAGAGATGACCCGTTTTACAAAGCTGCCAGTTTTTATCTTTCCATCAATACACCAGGCTTCTCTGAACAAGGTGGAACTGGTGCTTTCTCCAAGCTAAATGAGGTTTCCATCTGCTGTTGAATCTGGAGATATTTTTTTACCACTTTGTTGTATAACTTTGGGTCCAAATGGGTGTTTCATTGAGTCTCAGAAATGGCAATTATCACTGTTACCTCAGTACTGGTACCAACCATGACATTAAGAGGTAAACCACATTCTCAGCAAGTTCAGAAGCTGGGGTGAAAGCCGGGGTAGAAGTATGCTAAACACTTGCACGCATTTGACTGGTCTTAGAAAGAAAAATGGACCACCCTAATGCTAACAGCCAAGAAAACCAAGTTTTGAATAAGTGGCCAAAACAACCCTTGCTTTTTGGAAGCAATGAGCAGGAGTTCAAGCTTCATACAAATCCTCATTAACTACTGTATGGGAACTGTTAGGTCATGGCTTGAACCACTGATTGAGCACCTGGTGAAGGGGTGTGGCTGGCTCTGGGGGCACAGGTGTGAGCAATTCACCTGTGTGACTGGAAGGGGTAGATCCAGGGTCCAGCCCTCCCTAACTCATTTAAGGGCTGGCAGCTGAACGGGAGGGAGCTCTACTTGGAGACTGCCTTCTTTGGGAGCTTCCAGTAAGTCCTGCTCCTCAAAAACTGGTAAGCTATTTCTTCTTTGTTACGGGACTGTGTCTGATACTTTTCTTGGGTGACCTGAATACTGATCAAAGGCAATTTTACCTGCTGTTGTCTATCCTTACAGCTACAAAATGAGGCTGTGTTACAATAGCTTTAAGGTACTGCTGAGCTTCCCTGTGTTTGCAGTGCCCATACTGGTAGGATGTACTGATGAGCACAGGAGATTCCCTGACTGTTCTTCTCTCCCTCCTGTTAGTGGTGGGTATGCTGCTTTCAGCTGGGTGCTGCTAAAGCATAGCTGCAACACTGCTGAGATCCTAGATGAGTCAGCTGCGCACAGAACATTCCTGCCATATACTCCATTGTCTCCCTTCCTCTCTTTTTCCCTTACGTTGCACTTTGCAGACTCTATGTAACAGACCTGTGTTACTTGGAGCTTGATGATCCTTGAGGTTCTTTCCAACCCAAGTCATTCTATGTTTCTACTCAAAGCCTTCGGGGCACCCTGATAAATAAACTATATAAAACTGCCCCCAAATACTGGTAACTGTCACTGCTGTAGCAGCTAAAGCTTCATGTCTTTATTGTAAGAAGCTGCATGACATTTCTGTGGGAGGCCAGCTCGGGCCCACAATTCCACAGAAGGTTACATATAACAAAAATCCCTGGTCTGCAGCAAATGCAGTACTCTGCATGATATTCACTTTTACTTTGCTCTTCAGGCCAAGGAGAGTTTCTTCTCTACGACACTTTAAAGTGAATTATCTGCTTGTAATTTGCACTGCAGCAATAGCTGTGCTTGTCACTTCTGGAATGGAGAGCTGAAGAAATAGGATTTGTTTTTTACAGAAGAGCAGTTGAGCTTTTTGGCACATGGTGTATTTCTGCTGCTTGTATGCAGACAACTGGGCAGGGGGTTCCCATTAAAATTCTGTCCTCTGATCTTCACTGAGTACATAGCTAAACAAACACTGTACAGAACTTTCATGTGGTTGCTTTGCTGGTTACTTTTTTTGGTATTAATGGCACAAGAGGATTTGCATTTCTTCCCTTTTTTTTTTTTTTTCCTTTCAAATCAAGAAGCTGTATTAATGATGGGTATTGGATCATTTACCTCAGGTGTTGCAGTAATACTGTGCAAGGCGAAAGGAGCAGAAGGACAGTAGAGTTGCACTCTCCTTGCGCTGTCAACCACTAGGCTGCCCTTCAAGCAGCCTGCCTGGGATTTGTGCACAGAGATGCTTGTACTCTGTCCCTGCAGAAAACACTGGCAGAGTCACAGTGTGCAGGACTGTCTTTTGCCCTTTGCGCTCAAGAGGAACTTGCTGAAGAATTTAAACCCCTGATAAAAACAGGGAAAATCATTGCAGTTTTTTTCTTTGATGAAATATTGTGGTTTTTTAATGGTTAAAGCGAGACTTAGGCACCACTTATGTTGTGTTTGAATAATTTCAGTAGGAATTCAGTGTTGATAAGATATTGTATGAGTCCTTTGCAGAGATATAGATTAAATTAATAAGTGTCACAGTGTAGGAAGAGGACTTAAGATTTTGTTTTTTTGGTTTTTTTTTAAATGGTTTTCATTATATAGTTTACTGCATCAAATCTTATTTTGATAATGGGGTTATTACACAGACTTGTATTGTCATAAGAGGCTTCTTACAAACTCATCTGTTTAGTGCAGAATAAAGCTGTTTCAGTCAATTCATATATGGTAAGATATTTGATGTTGCAAGGAAATTTGGTTCAGCTAATTCATATGTAATACACAAAATGTTTGAACTGGGAAACTGGATTTGTATTTGTAATACAACTGTTCACTTCTGGTGACGTGCAAATACTGTGCTTTGTATGTCTTTGTCTTTCTGTAGAATACTTAAAGTGTTAGGTTAGTAAATTGACTGTGTATTAATAATGTATTGAAGTCCAATTATTGGGACAGCAACAGCTTTCAAAGTGACAGCTGAGTGATTCTTCCTAGCCCTTCTAATACTGTAAAGCCACATTTCTGTGGGAAAGTGGTGGGTTTATGTTCTCTGGGATGTATTAGCTCCATTCATATGGCCATTGCTAGGGGTTAACAAAAGGTGGATGTGTTTTGGAGAAATGTGGGACTGAAGTTTCTCAGGTATGTTCCACTGAGTAAGCAGCAGTGTGCTGTCCATCAGACATGATGTGCACAAAGCCCTGATCTCCCAGTCATCCTTGTTCACATTTCCACTGAAGTCTGGTAATCCAGGAACTACATGTGCCTTGCTGTCCTAGAAACTGATTTTTTTGTTTGAGCATACGTGAGTGCTACTTCTAGATGTACAAGGACAAAAATCTTTAAAAGTATTTATAACACAGCTTTATTGTTTCAAGGGGGGAGGTATGGAAAGGATGCAGCAGAATAGCTGGAACGATTGTGGCAGGGTACAGAAGGCCATACCTAGTGTTAATTTGCAATGTGAAATATTAAACAATGCCTTCAGACAATCTGAAACCTCCAGAATACTTCCTGTTAGGGGGATGGAGGGGGCAAGGCAACCTTCCAGGAGAGTGAAGAGAGAAGCTTCCTTTTCTATTTGTTCTATTGGTTGTTCTAATATCTTGCAACCATTATGTTGGTTATGTTTGCATGTGTGGTTTAACAATCCTTGCCGCTTTTCTTGGCATCAACTAACACAAGACAGAACAAATAAATAAAATCTATCCTTTTTCACAGTTATACGGATGATATATAGGAAATTCTTCATATATGCAATATATGTCAATATGCAAGGGATCATTAGCACATTTGGATCAGTGAAGAGTTCCCCTGCCATTGTGGATTTCCCATCAAAAATAATAGTGCTGTTGGTTTGCTCTCTGACTACAGAAATGAAGGCAGGCAATGTTGGCATTACCAGCCCATAAACCATTGACATGTATGTAGACTTGACCAATGAAAGCATATAACTGAAAACTAGTATTTTTCCATAATACTTTATGACATGCTTCTTATGTAAATAACATATCTTTCCCCAAGTGAAAAGAAAAAAAAAAAACAGCAAAAAACAAATGAAAGCAGGAATAAATGTAAGCATGTTAGACTGGCTCTACCATAACCCCATCTTTTTCTTCCATTTTCTTCTCCTATGATTATGTGAAACAATTCTCAAAAGTTCTGCCTCATTGCCTACCCCCTTAATTTCCTCACTTCTTCCAGCCATTCTGGAATTAAATGTGAATCTGTTTAACGTTTCTACAACCTTTAGTTCATTTGCATGCTTTGCACTGCTGACTTTTTGTTGTTTCTGCACATCCTTTTGATGGCCCTGACAAGGCAGTAAGTTTGCCTCTGGTGGTGGTCTTGAAAGTCAGGAGAACAAAAACATCTCCCTCCCCAGCCCATTTTTAAAAGTTTCGAGCTGAATTCTGCAGGCCATTTTCAGAAGCTGTCCTAACATCTATCCAAATATTTTGTTACTTTTCTGTACATTGTTGATAAGACTGATGCTCTCATTACTTGTAATGCTTTTTATCTCCCAGAGCAAACATATTTGTCAGTGTGTTTTAATTTCTGTGACCCTTCTGACTGTACTCACCAGTGTTTTGGTGTATTTGGATAAGGTAGCATTCAAAACTCATGAACCTTTACCCTCTGTTGAGTTGTAGTGTGATTGATCATTTGTCTGAAAATCTGTATTAAAAATGTATTGCATATGCAAGGTATGTCAGCAGCATACTTATGATTTACTCTTTTCTAGTACTGGGAAGCAAGAAGGCTTGTAGGATCTTGTATGTCTTGCCAGCTAAAATGGTATATTGCCAACACAAGGAGTTTGTGAGTAAAATGTGCATAAAAATTTTCTGTGGAAATAACTGTGAATACTGGGAAACAATAAACGTAGCTGAATAATATTCAGATTGGATTGTAAATAAAAGTAAGAAAGAAATAAGACAATATATAACTTGCAAAGAAGAGCATGATCATTCATTTTTGTCACTACTTTATCTTCTTGCTGCCACTATTCAGAGCCAATCAGAATTATTGTAGTCATTTCAAAATGCATGTCTGAGTTACTGGATTTCAGGAAGCACAAATCTGAACAACGCTGTTCTCACCTTTGACTTATGCTTCCCATAACACAGATATTTTTTTTTAATGCAATGAGATAAAAGAAAAATGAGAAGCCTGGCACAGTTAAAGTTGAGAAGTTCTGTGAAGTGAGGCTGGTACATGCAGCAGGGATGATGAAGGTATAAGGTGAGGAAGGACCAATGGGTTCAAAGCCTGCCTCAACAGAGGCTAGGAGAGCATCTTTGGGGCAGGACCTTACCCAGGCATACAGTGGGTGCCAGTGGGAAGCTACAAATGAATGAGTCCTATACAGAATTTTTTCACAATGTGTATGTTTTCCAGTAGAGAAAATACAAATATATTTTGATGACAAAGTATAGTTTGCCTTTCCAAACAGGTTAAAAAGTGCTGATTTTCAGTTTGCTTGAATTTTTACCTTTGAGTGTATGGGAGAAAATCACAGGAGAGGAGAGACAGAAGCACCTGAAAGATGTTAATGTGTTAGTGTGCTCTCCGGTTCCAGTTGCAATGATTTCTTCCAGCATGTTCTGCTTCTAGCATCATATTAGGTGTTTTATCCAAATGTACACAAATCTTTTATAATTGCAAATATTTGCTCAGGGAAAAAAAAAAAATCCCAGGAATTTAGAATCTAAGAAGGAAAAGGGAAAAAAAAAAAAGTATAATTTCACATAAAGAAGTGAAGCCTCACAGATAATTTTTTCCTTTTTTTTTTTTTTAAAAAAAAAGACGGGGGGATGGGGGGAGGGAGAGGAGAGAGAGAGAAGGCAAGTCAGAGGGAGCACTACTCTTCCCTGCTCAGAGAGAGTACCCGCGGAGCTGATAAGCGTTTGGAGGCTGTGCAGATCTTGATGTATTGGGAGCGAGGCAGGCAGTGTTTCCTGAGGGACTGTCAGGGGTGACACTATAACATGGCTGAAAGGAGCAGAGCTGTCTCCTCTCTGGAGAACAAGCAGAGTCAGAGCCTCCCTTTGGTATGTTATCAGTGCTTGCTGTAGTGCCAGCTTACACTGAGTTAACATGTTCGCTATCTCACTCGACTTTTTCTTTCTCCTTTAAGTCAAGGAGACTCAGCTATCAGAGTGTGGATAGCATGCTCTGTGACTACAGCTGATGCAGTCACTAACAGCTTCCAGATGTTTTATAGTCCTGTACATCAGTTTTAATGATAAAATTCCTATTTGTTGCTCATAATTTTTTTTTATTTTCCTCTAAATCTATACTGTAATTCACGAGTGTCAAACCTTTTGGCTTTCCTGGGCCATGCTGTATGAAGAGGAATTGTCTTGGGCTGCATATACATAGGCTGCTCCAAAAGTAGTGCCTCCTATCTATTCCCATGAAAACTGAAACAGGTACAATGAGCACAGTAACTCTGTATGCTAAAGCAAATTCTCAGCTGCAAAACAGTATTTTTCAACTTAGTCACCACAATTAACAATGCATTTTTGCCAGTAGTGAGCAAAAACCTGCATGCTACGCTCTTCAAAATCTGCACCAGTGGAGGTGAGCCATGGTCGCTGTTGCCACTGCTGAAATGCACCATCCACTGCATCACTGCTCACATCCACAGTTTGGTTTCCACAAATGTTCAGCGTGCACTGATGAATTTTTTTTCACACACAGGAATTCAGTTCCGTACCTTTGCTTCATATGCACTTCCATGTCAGGCACCATTTTGTCAGGCTGCCCTTCTGCAGCTATCTGGCGCATAGCAACAACATGCAATGGAATATTGGTGGGAAGGTTCAACCTCTATTGCCATACCGCCAACATTCACCTCTGGCATCATGGGCCAACACAAAAATAGGAGGCAGTACTTCTGGAGGAGCCCTCAAAAAATGCATACCTAATGTGTATAAGTAACAAAACTTACTTTAGTTGTTAATATTTTTTAGTAAAACTTTAAAAAAGAGCGACAAAAACATAAAACAAGTGCAATATGTGATGCTGTTTTTTGTGAAACTAACGTATCAGTCTGGTTCAGTGGCAGTGATTGCAGTTTTTAGTGATGGAACTTTACTCTTCCTGTACCTCTTCCTTGACAATAACTGTTCACCAGTATGCGTACTGCCAGAAATTGGTGATATGAATAAGGTGTGACTGCGAAGTGAGGGATGTTTTTCTCTGGTAACAGAGGTTTTATATAAGCCTAGTAGAGAGGCATGATCACATTTTGAGTTGAATATCTGATTGTGGCTCTACACAGTCCACTTGAAAATTTGCAGGTAATGTATTTATGTAGACTGAAAATGGAGTAATGGACTGAAAACGACGATTTTTATACCAATCTTGAAACTTATTCTCAAATTCCTTTTTCAAAACATAAAGCATGGCTGCATGTTTTTTTCTGTTCACAGGACTGTGGTTAGCCAAGGTGTCAAAATGTATACAATTATTTACCATCGGTTGAGTTAGCACTGCACTGTGCCCTCCCCTTGCACTGGTTGTGGTTGAAACAGTGCTAACAACACAGTGATGTTTGGTTGTTGCTGAGTGATGGATCTGTGCCCAGGGCTGGGCCAGGCTGCTTGGTGGGGAAGAGCTGCCACCGTGATGGTGTGGGACAAAGGGCAGGCTGCACTGCAAGCTGGGCTGTGCTGCATGTGGCCTGCAAGCCACAGGTTGGACATGCCTGCTCTAATGGATGCCTGCTTTATGGGATGTAAATTAGAGTATTTCATCAGTCCATAACAAATGTTCACTAATAGCTCTACGTAAAGTTAGTGGAATTTTTATGTACTAGTTTAGCAGAAACAAGATTGAGTATTTGGTGAACCTGCAGATGCCTGCTAAACAAGGAGTCAGGGAAATCAGTATTTTTGAAGCAATTATATAAACCAGGATATTCCTAGACATCCTGAACAGCGATTTAACTCTGGCAGAGGCAGCCCTGCCAGGAGCTGGGGAGAGACGGGGCTGGGGGTTTAGCTGTGAGTAGCTGGGAAATGCTCCAACCTCAGCACAAGTCAGGCATTTCCAAGCCCTTCAGCAGGAACAGTCTCAAAGCTTGGAAACGGATCTGCATGATTCAGTTGAATAAATGTGTTTGACATTGAAGACAAATATTGTACTCGGTAGACCAATTTTGAAGCATTATAGTCTCCTCTCCCAACTAATTCTAAGGCTTAATTACTGAATACCAATATTGTATAATTCGCAAATAATTCCCTGGCTGCCTTTTGTTCACTTGTGACTTTAGTACCATATTATCAAATACTAAAAAGATTATCAGATAGCATGACTGTCTTGCAGATACTCAGCAGTGCCAAAAAATAACACAGGGCATTGACTTGCCAGTTCAAAAGTGGTGTTCTTCTGCTTTTGTAGAAGGATGAATTATTATTTCCTTCTGGTTTGCCAAGCCTCATTTTACACATGACGGTGAAGCTTCTCCTTCATAATGCTCTTAATATCCCAAGTTTGAGAGGCAGGTAGAGCTTCCTTCGTTTTTATGCAAGAAAATACATGCTTTTTGTGTGTCTTAGCTATTTGCCATCGTGTTATTCTTAGCCCTAGAAAGTACAGGGACATCAGAAAGGACATCAGATTGTCCTGTATGGACAGCTTCTGCCTTGGTATGAACAACTGCAGCTCAACTGATTTAAACTACAGCCTTTTCCAGGACAGTTAGGTTTGGTCAACTTCTAATAGTTTAAGAAGACACACAATTTTTATTTTTTATTTTTAGTAAAAATGAGTTTCTTGAAAAATCAAGCTGTATGAATGAAAACTCTGGAGTGTCACAGAATCACAGAATCACAGAATTGTAGGGGTTGGAAGGGACCTCAGAGATCATCGAGTCCAACCCCCCTGCC
>JAOWBP010002392.1:35077855-35137328 GCA_028571105.1 Tragopan temminckii | reverse complement strand
TCATCAAGGTCATTGATGAAGATGTTGAACAAGACCGGACCCAGCACCGACCCCTGAGGAACACCGCTGGTTACAGGCCTCCATCCGGATTCCGCACCACCAACAACGACCCTCTGCGCTCTGCCAGTCAGCCAGTTCTCAACCCACCTCACTGTCCACTCATCTATCCCATACTTCCTCAGTGTCAATTTTCAGTTAGTGTAATTACTGTATACAAAAGGATATAAGAACAAGATATTTAGCAGTGGAAATTGCTAAAATTGTGGGTTTTTTGGTACAATAAATTAATCTTACTTTAGTGATAATCATATTACATCATTACATCTAGAGATTTGATAGAGATGTGCAATTTTTTCTCCCTTTAATGAACAAGTGTCAGTCAGACTCTTAGCGTTCCTGTGCTCCATGTGAAAGTGTGGGATGGACTGGGATTTTCACTGTGAATATGTGTCCCACCATGAGACACAGCAATTCATATATTTCACCCAGTGAAAGAAAAGACACAAACTGAATTGCTACGCAGCCCTTGGAAAGCAGCAGTATGCCTGCAGCCTTGCAGTCTCATCTGATGACTTCCTACCCCTGAGAGAGATGTAGCAGGCACCATGGAGGCCTTTCCTTATGTTAATTTATTAACCTGTGCATCAGAATTCTGCACTGAAGCTCAGTTTAGTCATGGCTCTCAAATTCCCTGTGCCAAGCAATGATTTCAGAACAGTTCTTGTTGTTTTCCAAGCTGCAGGCCTAAATCTATTACTGAAGCAGTATGTCTTTAATCCCCTTGAAATACCACATACAGCAGCCACAAGAAAAACAGTGCAGAGCTGCCAGGCTGTCTGACAATAGCAGAGTGACACAGACCTTCTTTGCATAGACTTCTCTCCCCTGCTTGGCTTTTGGTACTGATGAAGATGACAGCAGCTGAGGGTGTCACCCCAAGTATCATGGAACAGCAAAAGCAGCAGCTTGAGCACTCAGTGTGAGCAGGGCTGTAAGTTCTCCATCACCAAAGCCATACTTACCCTTCTGGGGTGACTGAAGGCTTCTGGGTGCTAGTCGTGGCTGAGACTTCAGGGGACAAAGAGATGAGGAGGCCAAAGAGTGGTAGGGCTGAAGACAAAACTGTCTGAAGCAGTCAAGCTGATGAATTAAATTAAGCATGCTGTAAATCTGGGTTGGCAGCCATGGCTTTGGGTTCAGTTTTGTTTTCTCCAGTACGTGTTTACAGAAGACACAGGCTGTCATGTAGGAAGGCGGAGTGTCCCTCTGGGATAGGCAGACTTTCTACTGTGCTGCTGCAGCATGCAGCTGAAGTGCATCAGCGGGGGTGTTTCAGAGAAGCTGTGCATTGCTTCTGGCCATGTTAGGTCTACTGCACAAACAAAGGCTGATGGTTTCTAGGGTTCTCTCCTTACTTTACATATGTGAACATGAGGACATTAGGGCAGCAATTAAGTGAGGTGGCATTAAGGAGCCACAGCTGGCCACTTAGCTTGTCATTTGAGGCAGGAAACCCTAGAAATCTGCCTGAGAATGCCTGAACCAGCAAAAAGGCCAGGACAGGTTTTGAGATCAGATGTTCAAAGGATTCATTAACTTTAGGAAAACCATCTGCTAATGAATCCATACTGAGCCTCTGTAGTCAGGCCCACCACAGAGTGGGATGGGGTCCTAGGGCTCCATTATGGCCAAAGCCATGGCTAAGTACTCCTCTGCCCAGCAGTGCCAGCCATGCAAAGTCAGTGTTAGAAATGCTAGAACAGTGAGTTGAACCCTGCTCACTTCTCTGTTTGGAAGGTACAACAATAAAATAAGAAACAATATTTTCCTGTCCCTACTTTAAAATGAAAATCCTTTTTACCAGAAGCTACCATGAAGTTGAGTTCATTAAGCTTTGGATTTCCCAGTCTCAGCAGGAGCTGAAGGGCTACGCACATGTGAAACACTGCTGAAGGAACACAGCGATGTTTGGTGAAAGCAGCCCAATCCCCCAGTCCGTACCTTTGTCATGCCAGTCCCGAGAAGTAAATAACCAGTTAGTGATTTTTAGAGGGTTTTTCACTTCCCTGAGAGAGAAGCGCATAAGCATGTATGCTTTGGTCCTCTGGTAGCGGAAGACTTTCTCAGACACTTTCCCTCTGATTCAGTATTGCTACAACTGGCAGGGATCTTATAGCTGTTACTTCTGCACGTTGCAATGTGTGACAAATACTGCTTAGCATACTGAATGGCACTGTCCCTAGCTTAATCTGCCTAAAGCCCCCACTGCAAGATATAAATAGATTAAGAGAGAAAATCCAATAATTTCTCCATTCTCCCACCAGAGCAATACACATTACATGTTTCTTTCCACCTAATTGCATTACATGGCAGGGATGCAATAAACATTTAATGACAGTCACAGTCATCTGTCACTTCCCTTTAGATTGGTAATGTTCAGTATGATTTACACGCTTAACACTGTATGTTTTTGGGGGGGGGGGGAAGAAATATGAATAACCTACATCGAAGTTGTGCTTTTTAGCTAACAGATTATTTTTTTTAACCCTAATTAAAGAGAAAAGGTAGGGTACTGAGGTCTCCTGAGATTCCTTAATTAATCCCCCAAGAAACCAGGATGGGACTTTCAAAGCATTGGGCCTGATTTATCTCTGATGGTACTTCAGTTTCACACAGGTACACTAGAACAAAATGAGTTGCATCAGGGAGTTAAAAGCAAACAATTAAAAGTGTTCTAGGAACTATGATTGAATCCTACTCTAGCTTGTTACTCGAATATCTTCTACAAATTACTGTATTTCAGAAGGAGATGCGGTGGGTGCTGGAAGCAATGTGGTCTGAAAAATTTATATATTTCATGACTTCCTGAATGTAATTGATTTAAACACTGAATTTTTCATTTAGCTTCAATGAGAACAGGGCAGTTCCATCACCAAAGTCTGTTCTAAACACAGACACCATGAAATACAGCATTCATGTTGAACACTTTAATGGAAAAGCTACAATCCCGTGTGGACGTGTTAATATCCAATTATATTATTTTTTTTTCCCCAGGGGAAGATGCTCAGCCACACTTCTCGTAAAGCTGCTCTGCTGTGCCTTCCACAGTTTTACCATGTGACAGGTACCGTGTTACACTACCAGAGGCAAAAGCAGCTGTTTCTAAGTGGGGTGAATGAAAAGGTTTTTCTTGCAGCAGCATCAAGAGCTGTGCTTTTGCATATGCAGACCATTAGCTTTAGTGAGGGAAGTTAAATGTTACTATTTCAGAAAATGTCCTCCACACACCACTGTTTTTCAAGTTTACTACATAGGCGTGAAATATTAGAAACAAATCCCAGCATAGTTAAGATCAAAGCATAAACCAGACAAAGTTAGTTTGAAATAGGACAGCAGTTTTTAAGGCAGATACAGTCACTGTCTCTTTCTGGCAGACCACCGGCAAGTCATCATCTGGTGAAAACTTTCAGCTGGGGAGAATTTGAGCCCAGCAGTAGCCTGCAGGTGACAGTCTCTGAAGCCCATTAGCAGTCCCTCGAGGCTCACAATCCTGCAGCTGAGCCCATTTCTTTCTCCTCCGAAGAGCTCGTTTCGCATCTGTGTTGGCTTTGCTGCATTCCCCAGCAGCATGGCACAGTTTCCTTTCTCTGGCTCCTGGTGTCGGTTTTGACAAGAATTGCTGAGAGGTTTCTTCTCTCAGTTTTGCTTTGGTACTCTGGGTTTGTGAAAAACAAGGGAACAGTGGTTTAGTTTACTCTGGCAGAAAGTGGCATCCAGAGGTGGGACAAGCACAGAGAGATTGAGTACCAAACTACTCCTAGAAATTGTGCTTGGTGAGGCTGAAAACAAAGCTGATGGCAAAATTCAGGGGTGTGTGTGTGTAGGGGGGGAGATTCACTTATCAGTAATTTCTTCTCTGTAGTTTAGCAGTGAGCTACCTGCCGTATGGTCTCTGGGCTTCTGCTAATTTGATAAGGTCAGTTCCTGTGGCACTATCTGCAATGCAAACAATTACCAAAGGTGGCAAGGTGTCTTCTCTTGCATGAACCGCTAAATCATTAACTTCTGTGTCACTGCAAAAGCATCCAGCTCCCTGTTGTGTCCTCCTTAATCAATATCTCCAGACAGAGTATCCATGTCCTCCATCCCCCGCAGGAACAACTGAACCTTTCCACCAGCTCCACATCACTCAGCTAATGGGCACGGGAGCACAGACCTTAATTGTCCCTGACACCAACACAACCGCTTTTCTTCTCTGCATATCAATCCTACACATCTCTGTCAGCAGGGGCAAATTGAGTTACAAAAACGCTAAGGCTGGTCTCAGAGTACATTACATCAAGTTTGGGGCATGCCGACTTGATTCTGCTAACATACCCGGGAATTTTAATAACCCCCTGAAAGCAGTTATTAGTCATTCATTGTTGAGCTTGTCTACATTACGCTGCTTCAGTGTTGTGCAAAATGAAAAAGGAAAAAAAAATAGAGAGGGAGAGCTCTCTTAACTCCGAGGATGAAGTGCCAAACCGAATTTTCGTCGTAGGAAGTGGAGCGGGCTGCAGAAAACACAGATAGCCCCGACGGGAGCCGCGTCAGTAAGTGAAATAGAAATAGAAGGGGAGCGCAGGAGCAGCGCGGGGCTGGGAGCTGCGTCCCGGCGCGGTGCCGCTGCCCCCTGGCGGCCCCGGCCCTCAGATCCCCTGGGGGCTCCGGAGCGGAATTCCTGCTCCGAACCGAATCCCTGCTCCCCTTGATAGCGTGCTGCTTCAGTTATAATGCCGAGAGGGGGTTGTTGAGGAGTGTAAAGCATTTCAGCGCTGCCGCCAAATTCCCGTGAAACTACTTGCAGGGCAATTAAAAGTGAGGGTTGCAGTTGTTTTTATCAGGCCCTTGTGTTTAGTGATTCAGAGGTTTTGCAAACTTGAAGAGTGTGGTAACAGTGGAAATGTTGAATGTCCCAACAGCAAAACTCCAACATCTTTTTTATGGTTTGAAAATTGCAGAGATGGATGGAACGAGCAGCACTGGAGAGCACGGCCATGGCTGCTGAGCCACTCACTTCATTTGGGAATGGGAAGTAGGAACTAGTGCAGTGCCCTCTCTGGCTGCCCATTTAGGCATAAGTACATGCTCTAATTAATTTTTCCACTATTGAGATATATTTTTCCTTAACTGAGAAGGTTACAAGAATTACTTCGTCAGTGCAACTGGGAATTCATGGCCTGAGGTGTCCGAAGTTTTGTTTTTGCAGACAATAGGTCCACGAGGAGTTTTCCCATAGAGCTAATAACAGAACAACTTTCTGAAGCTGTATTTGTACTGGTAGTGTAAATATACGTGTCTTTTTCACCCTGTCCCACACATAGTGCAGAACCCAACACAATCACTGCCATGGCAGCCCCCATAACCTCACTGCAGCTGTCCCTGAGCCATGTGAGCACTGCTACTATGGGCAAACATGATGGTCCCCAATGTTCAGTAGTCACATGGCTCCCTCAAATCGGCCCTTTGTTCCCACCTCCTGGTTCTGTTTTCTATGGAAGCATCTGCACTCATGGGCAAGTGGGAGGAGATGACTTCTCGTACATATTCAGCATTGTTGCCTGATTATTATCAAGCTACGGGCCTTAGAAGTTTTGATAGAATTATGTGCATATATATACCGTCATTAATGCTTCTATTATTTGAAAATCTGCAGTTAACTGCAGTTATTAAATAAACAAATGTGAACAGCCTGTAACGTTATTACTAAATTTCCTGGAATATTTATTTCAGTCGGATCCTGCAGTGGTGTAAACAGGTGTAACCCCACTGAAATCAATGCTACCGTGAGATTTAAAGCAATCTGAAAATCTAACCACAGCATATATTACTTGTTAAGAATTTGAGGAAGGAGTTTTATTTATTCCTCTGAGGCCAATCTCAGAGAAGACTAGATTTAAAACCAAAGTGATACAACCTGTCATTAACTTTATAGGTAATACACATCTCAGCAACATATGCTATAAACCAGTACAAACAGCTCTAGCCCCTGGAAATCTTTGGGGAAAAAAAACCCACCACATTTTTGTATAGCATACAAAGCATGACTCCATCAAAATAATACAGGCTCGGTGAGTTGTTTTCCTACTTCTGAGAGGATGGATTGAAATATTCTGTCTGTTGTGAGTGCTGGGACAAGCCCATGGAAGCTTCCCTGGGAGTTTGGTGGCTGCACCATGCGGGCAGACTTCTGTTTCCCCATGGCTGGTCTGCAGGGATTGGGGTGGGGAGGTGCTGTCTTTCCCTGTTTGTTTCCAGTCCCACTCCGTCTGGCTGCCAGCTTGCTCTCCCTATTCTGCTGTGTCTATTATTGCCTGTTCATCAGAAGCCTCCAGCGTCAGCTGCTCGGTCCTCTGAGGTTCTTGCCTTTCTTTAATGTATTTCTAAGTTGCTTAAAAGTTCATTTGTAACTGTAACAGCCTGTGCTATCCTAATTTTTGTCTGCATGTTTATAAAATCATATGCCAGCAGCCACCAACGTTTGACATCATCGCTAGCAAATTTCAATTATATCCCTTTAATGTTGGTAAGGGCTCTTTAAGAATAAAATAACAACCCTGCACTTAATGCAATCAAAGTTTCCTCAAAACGGGTTTATGCCATCATCACTCATTCAGTATGGTTGAAAACATTTTGTGTAATGCTATTAGAGTGAGTTGCCAGTGAACAGTACAAGTTAAATATTGATTTTAATACACACAAATGATTCCTTAAATCCCCAAATGCTTAATGAAAATTTCAGTGTATTCTTATAAAATAATTAATGGATGCCAGCTGGATAGCATGCAAACAATCACCGATTCTTTTATTCCAGACTACAAACTGATATATGGCATACTTGTTTATCTTACCTAGCCTCCAGGTAAATAGATTCATGGCTCTATAAATATTTGACAGGCTCTCATATTTTTTTTCTGTTTCGTTGTTGTTGTTGTTTTCCCTTCAAAGAAGATCACAGAGGTGTGTTTCTAAGGTTCTGTCTGCACAGGGAACATTCAAAAGCTAATTCCCAGGGTTAGCAGCAATAGGAGTACTGGAGCTGACGATACTTTGCAGGCAGACCTATTTTTAGCACTAGTTAACAGAATGAAAACTTGCTGCATTGAGAACCAATGGATGTTTCTCTACCTGACCTCATCCTCTCACCACATTTCTGCTGTTTTAATTCCAAGCTCATGTATGATCTGTGTTGCAATGTGTAGGGATGATACATGGAGAGCACAGTAGGTAATGGTGAAGGGAGGTCTTAGCACCACTGTCTGGCTGCTTTGTTGCCTTTGAAGTCAGAGACCTGAAAGTACACTTTCATTCTAAGAGTAGAGAGCTCAAGTAAAAGATAAGGTAAATAAAAAATAAAGGGAGCTCAGAAGAGCTATGAGAGGGTTGTTGCAAGAAAATGGAGGTCCCACCTTCCAGTCTGCTTTGCCGCAGCTGGCAATTTTACAAGATATGTACAAGCAGGGGAGTGTTACCTGTAAAGATTCACCTGAGACTGAAAAACAACTTGTCTGGGAATCCACCAAGCAACCAGAGATGATCATATGTCTGAGTCACTGGTAAAGTAGTTTCAATTTGAGTTAGTGACCTATGCTAAAAACGTCCATGTGCTGCTAGCGCTCTGGAGAAATGCACTGCCCTTTCCTTTGTGTATTCATTAAGCATAAATTGCATTTTTATATCTCCAGCTTATGCATTAAAGTGCTAAGGGAAATGCTATAAACAGAAGAAATACTTTATAACTCTACAAACTTGCTAATATTTGTGCAGCTTGATAATTTTCACTTTTTTTTTGCGTAGATTTTATTTTAAGATGTGGTTGTAGTGTGAAATCGCCACCCCCAGCTAGTTCATGTTTTTGCCCAGGCTGAGAGATACAAAAGCATAAAGGGCATATCGATGCTTCAGTGACTGATGTCTAGCAAGCATTGCATTTTGTGTAAAAGAAATCCCCGCTCTCAATCTGGTCTGCATTTACCTTCACTTCCTTTCCTCCATTAGCTGGCCTGCTGCTGGTTTCTTTTGCACAGATTCGTGCATGGAGAGTTGTTCCCTCTCAGAGGAAAGGGAAATGTGACCCTAATGGCTTCATCCAGTATAATTCAGTTGTGTAGACTTTGCACCCCCTGAAGTCTTTAGTGCACCATTTCCACACTTTATTCTCCCTGGAATACCAAGGAGGGCTGGCAGTGGCATGAGGCACCTCTGCATGCAACACCCCTGTGTCTGCACACTATATACACACCGTTGCAGAGTGTGCCTTAAAGCAGAAACTATTCCACTCAGTAAATTGCTTTGAGATTGTAAATTGCTTTTTGATCCTTTGGGATGAAAAGTTCTATATCAATGTATTATTATTAATGACAATAAATTATTCTTAAGGCAGTGGCATTGCTTTGCTGCCAATGGTGCAGAATGAGCAAGCGGTTTCCTGTGAGTATACCCAAAACACGAAATATGTCAAGTGACCAAGCAGTCTGAAGCACATAGAGGGGATGTTTCACCATCAAGTATCCTCATGCATGTGCTGTTTATTGGCCTAAAACATTAGGCAAGAAGGTGCCACCTTCCCTGTGCCTGGCCCAGCCCTGAGCCATGTTGTCCCTGCCACGCTGTTGCAGCCCTCCGTGGGAGCAGGCTGGAACAATGCCTCCTTTGAGAGGCTTTTGCTACATCGCAATTTGGTTGCTGAAATGTTTCCACCGTTTATTTTTCTAGGCTCCCTTCCAGAGCTGTGTGCTCGTAAAGACCTGGCTGTGGAAGGAAGCGAGGTAGGCTGGTGCTGAATTGGCCCCTTGTTCGCTCAGCTTTTCTGACCTGTGCAAGGCCTTGTGGCACTTCCAGGCCTCGGCTGCCCGCTTGCACAGCTTAGTAGATAAGTCATTTTGGGTTAATGTATAATTCAAAGCCAAGTTGTGATAATGGACAGACTGGCCTTGTTTGGGAGCTGAAAGTCTAAAAAGCAGGCGAGTGGGAAATATGGCCTCTGGCTGCCTTCCTCTCGTGGCTTAGCATTGCTGTTAAAGCTGCTGGTCAAAATTTTGATGGGATGCTGGCACCTGGTTCCCGAGGTGCTGCAGGAAGAGAATTCAGCCTGGCATAGAGGAAGGAGTCACCAAGGCTCAGTAGCATGCTATGCTTGCTGTGCACCACAACCAGGGGATCTCATCTGGTGAGCTGCCCTGGCACTCACCCTGTTTTTCTACACTGGATAGGCAGAAGGCTATTTTAAAATACTTCAGTATTCCTGAAGTACTTGAAAACACTCCTATGCTATAATCACTGTCTATGGAATAGCTTGTCTTTTCTTATCCTGCCATTGACTTTAAATATTAAGAATTTATTGCTTTGAACAATGCCCTGTGCAAAGACATCTTTCAGAAGGCAGAAGGGCTGACAGTCCTTAATGTTTGTTCTGGCATTTTGGGAGTGCTGTTAACAAAGTGAGCTTCACAAAGATGCATTTCAACCAAGAACAATAGAAATGTTCAAAGTGATATATTCACAGCCAAGCAAGTACAGGAACAGCTTTACACAGGCTTGAGAATGGGAGAAGGAGAGGGATGACAAGCAGTGTAATAACAGATTTGTTCAACTGTTCTTTCCCTTCTGTTTTTATAGTAAGTGAAAGGCTATTGCAGACTGTTTTGTGCCAGGGAACCTGTTTTCTGAAAGGAACCGGGTACTGTCGAGAAAAACAGCAAAAAACAGTTGTGACACAACTTCCCCCACTAACTACTTCATTCCAAGTTTTCAAGGCTGAACTAAAGCCTAATCATTAAAAGAATTCTTATTAGACACTGTAATTTCATGCAAAATGGATTTATTTGCTAATTTAGAATGTCTGATAATGGAATAAGTTGAGAAGGCTGGAAAAATAATATGAAGTTACTTTTGTTTTCTTTCTGCAAAACCTAAAGAGATTCAGAAAGTTGAGATTTCAGAAAGAGGGAGATATAAATGAGCTGGCAAAGCGATTGCTTTATCCAGTTGTAGCATGCAGGGATCCTGCTTTGTGGCAGTGTTGCAATACAGATGTTCATAGTTACTACACAAAAAGACCTGGAATGGAGCGATGATTGATAAGCTTGTTCTTCTGAATAATATAATTTGCTAACAGTCTGATAGGAAATAAGTACAGAAAGTACTCTAAAGATCAGAGAAATATTCTGAACCACAGAAATCTCTTTCTTCTTCTTCAAAAGAGAAGGGTGAAGAATACAGCAACTGTGGGCTTGACTTGCTGGGTATCAGCCAGGGGAGAATTGCTGGGAAATTCCTTTGGAGGATTTGGGGAAGAGTATTACAGCTGAAAAATGACATTTCTCTAAAGAAGACAACAAGAATGATAAACGGAAAGTTCCTTTTACCCAAGCTATTGAAGGACAGCACTAACAAAAAGAGGTTTTAAGTTTTGTTCACTTTTTTTTTTTTTAATGCATGTTTGTAATAATTTTCAAATACATACACACGAGTTTTTGATCCAGCAAATACTGAGCTACTCCATGCTTATGTTTTGGCATGAAATGGGAAGAGAATGAAGAGAAGGTTGGGATGACTTCTGCATCTCTGGATTTAGTTGAGGCAAAGATGGGAGATTGTGATCCTGTGCTCAGATGTAGCGCTGGCTGCCTTTACAAGATGCTAATTTGAAAAGCTAGTTTGTTTAAAGAGGTGTTCTTGTGGACAGATATAGATGATGTGGACAATGAGGTTAACTGCCGCTGTCATTTGTGCCAGAGTAATCAAATATAAGCAGTAGGAGTCAATAGGATTTTGGTCTTGTAGGGTAGATCTTTCATGGAATTGTTCCAATATAACCACATCTTTCAAGTACAAGAAGTCAAACCTCAGGCAACTTTACATAAGAAGTAATGTCATCATGGAAAAGGCAGATAAAATAAAAAGACTCAACCACAGAAGCTAGACCACATCTAAAGTCCTCATACAGAATGAGCCAGAATGTAATGGCCATGGCAGCAAAGCATCCTTAAAAATGTTAGACTAGCATATAGTTATTTACAGGATTCCTCAGGGAAAGGGAAGAATAGCAATCCAAAGAAGTGATGTTATTGAAGGCTAGAAACTAGACCTCGGGGACAGAAAACGGTTCTGATTTGCATGGATTTTTTTGTTGTTGGTGGTGGTGGTTTTTTTTTTATTTTTTGTTTTTTGTTTTTTTTTGAAAACTGATTGCATTTGTCCTGCACTGAAAACAGGAGGAGTGGGTGGCTAGGGACATGTTCTCTTTTTGTCTCTGAGGACCTATTCTCCTTTTGTCTCTGCTTTTCTTCATTTCAGTTTTTCTAATGAGACCAAAATAAAGGAATCATTTATCTCTTTTCAGAGACAGCAATTTAATATGACCTAACAAGAGCATTAACAAAATAAAGGCTGAAAATGATAATGATTAAGTAGAGCACTAGTGATCTATTCACATGGCATCCTGTGTGTGTATGTGCGTATGTGTTTTTAAAGAGAACAAGCTATGCAGTCACTCTTATTAGGAAATTAAGAGCAAAAGGGTAGTCAGGCAGAACTGTTCTACTCAGAGGGTAGTAAACATATGGAAGAAGTTGTTGAGCAAAGCTATCAAAACCAGTATGCGAGTTGCAGAGAGACAAAGAGGTTGATATATTTATTGTGAGCAAGTAGGGGATATTGAAGATACAGAAACAGATGCAAATAAGCAGGGGTGAAACACATTCAAAGGGAATAGATTTGATTATGTGGGCATAGTGTTTTCTTTTGTTCTCTTTTGTACTCTTTAGCATAAGGGATAAATTTATTTTTACATAGGAGTATTTAACTGGATCGGAGCTGGTGTTTTCCTTTAGTTGCTTTTCTAAACTAAAAGAGCATGGATATGGAAAGCTTCATTTTTTTATTGCAGCTGCCATTTTGAGAAGTTTAATTTCACATCCACAAGAGCATTGCTGGACTTTGGTGTCACTGCTTTGAGTGAACCTTGGCATTTTACACTAATTAGCAGGTTTATGAGCAGGTTTTCCCTTTCCTCTGAAGTCAATGGATGTCCTACTGGAGGAAAAAAAAAAAAAAAAGGATTTACTAATGCTGTGATTCTGCTATATTTACAAGATACACAGCAGAAACAGAAACTATATAAAGAGGATGTCAGCTTCACAGTCTTCTGCATGCAGAGGGCTCAGCCCTGCCCCCAGAAGACTGGCTCCCTGGGTCTTGGTGAGATTGCTAGGTGAGAGGGGTGCACTGCCTGCACAACCTAGAAATGAAGCATCCTTGTGACCAAGGGAATTAATTGGGAATGGGCTTTGCCTTTTCAAGAGCTGTTCAGGAGGCTTGCTTTTTCTGCTAGAGTTATGAGGAAAGTGTGGGGTTTTCTTTAAATGGAAATTTTAATGATCTGAGCACTTCCAGGGAGTCCAGCTTCCAGCCCTGCTTCCCCCTGAAACATCGACCCCTTCCCACAGACAGTTCTGATTGCAGAGATAAGGCTGTTCTGTGAGAAGTCATCCCTGCCCCCTGGGGTCTCCTGTGTGAAGTATGTAGAAATGAAGAGAAGGACACATCCTTTGGTCCAAAGTGATAGTGAGAAAGAAAGGAAGTGTGACCTGAGATCTCCTAATTATGGCTCGGAGCACAGAGATCCAAGGCCAAGGGTCTGGTCTTTGCCCCCATGCCTCTTTTTCCTTTATATGAAACAATCCCCTAAGTGTGATCATTGGCTTGTGGGTATCCTAGCAATATCCTAGCAAACGTGCAGCCTGGAAAGATTGCCTGCTGCTTTGCATCAGAGCTCTCCTTAGTTAATGCTTAAATGTTTCACATAACATTGATCTTACATGCCGTAACTGTTGTGTCCAGGGGCTTTCAGCTCCCTGAAATATCCTGTCTTGTCCAAAAAATCTATAGTGTCTGATATTTATTATAATTTAAAAGAGCATGCTGGATAATATACTGTAGGAAAATTTTCACTTTTAGTATTGTGTCTTTTTTTACAAATTGATTAAAAAAATTACATACCTGAAAAGTTGTACCAAGTCTTATGCTGGGAACAGTCAGTCCTCAGTGTGAGCTGGGCTCAGCCCTGCTGGAATTTGCTTTGTGTTTTTTCCAAAAATTGCCTATTGTCCAAGAAGAAATGTCGTCAATAGCGTGTCTATTTCTAAATCCACTGAATCCAATTTCTACTAAATGCACTGGGAGCATTGATTAATTGGTTGCTTCAGCTTTAAGGCTTGTGCAAGCGGTGGTGAGAAGAGGGGTTTGGGATGCTGGTTGTTTGCCAGGAGTTGTCACTCACCTCGCTGTCAATTCTGTCTCACTGGAAGGCCATATAATAACGTATTTCAAAATAAAAAGTCAGTTAAGGGAACATTCATCACTTTGAGAGCATTTTCAAAGTGAGTGTCAGGCTTGTAATTCAAGACTGCTTCAAAGCAGAGCTCCCAAGAGAAGAATTAATGGGAGAAAGGCACAGTCAGGACACTGTGTTCTCTTTCCAACCTAACTTTTCCTAGCAGGAGAGATGTAGCTGGTAGTCTCCATCTTGCAAACACCAGGTCCAGTGTTAACAGCCATGCTGAAGCACTGCTGCCTATTAGCGCTGGTGTGAGCTCAGACAAGGCTGTCCATCCTCTCCTTAGATTGGAAAGGATGGAGCTGGTATCTCTGGTGGTTTTCACATCTGAAAGGGATCTGTTGTTATGGGTCAGAAGTGTGCTTGCCAGCTGGTATCCTGCCTTCCCATGGTAAGAAAAGGCAACAGGTATGATGGTGCATCTCTGTTAATTCGGCAGCAGAAAATGTTGTATCCCTCAGTTCCTTGTAAGCTTCTGCTTCAAGAGCAGAATACAGTCTCCATGTTTGCCTCTTTCCAGCTACCATCAAAGCTGAAGTTTGGGGATCCTGGTACAAACCAATGCTTTGCTGTAGCCTGCAGGCTTTGAGATTCTACTTTTTAGTCCACGATGTTCATGCAACCCTGCGAGTACATAGAGGTTACTTGAGTCCTCCAGTGAACTGAGTGCTTTTACGTTTTTGGGTTAACAGGGTGAAGCCAGAACATGCTAAATTGCTCATAGTGCTAGCTGAGGCTAATTTTTGTCAGACCTCAATTCAGTCTTTAGGTTAGTCTTGCCATCTTTCCAGTGGCACTGTGTTGGCCTGATGAAAAGATATTATTTTTCTGATCTTGCTGTTTCTGCGCACTATGCCTGCTGGCTTGGGTCTAGATGGAGGGGACCCTTCCATTGTTCCATGACAAATGCTTCATTTGGTCTCACCGTGATCTTATCTAACATCTCCATCAGATGAATGAGAGTTGATGGGATTTTTAAACTCAATTTCTCCTAATCATATTTGGAAAACAAATTCATCTTAGGCCTATTTGTCTTAAGTGTAATTGGGTACTGGCTTGTCAGTGCTATTGAGCAGAAGACCTCAGCTATTGCTGCATGCCATCTCCACAACACAAAATGTCTGATGCCTATAGGCAAGAGGATCAAGGTGCTATCAGTGAAACTGCACTGTTTTCACCTTTAGATAGCTGGTAAGTGAAAATTTATCTCCAGGATTTCAAAGAGGAAAGTGTTAGAAACTCTTAAATAAGAAAGCTTTCTCCCTGATAGCATAAGTTTCCTATTCATATCATTAAAGGGGCAGTTTTGGAGGGACTTGTAAATTATAGCATGCTCCTAACAAAATGAAAGTTTCAGGAAAAACATGTAATAGCTGTCTGTAATCATAATAAGGGCAAATTGTTGTTTATCCAGCAGAAGAGCTGTTGATCACTAAAGCCTGTTTTTCTGTTTTTCACAGTTGAACAATCATACATTTTTGGAACTATGTTTTAAGATTAATATAAGCATATTTCAGTAATGTACGTCCTTATTTTGTTATTTGTTTGTTCTGAAAGTGTTTATCTTTCGTTTCCTTTTTTCTTTCTATGCTAGTCTCCTTGTTCATGCCTCACTCATCTTCCTTGGCTGTGCCACCAGCCAAAAAGAAGCAACATCAAACTGTAGGATAAAACAGAATTCTGCCCTATGGGATAATGTAGCAGATATTATCACTTTTTAGATAAAAACTGATGTGAAAATCTCCTGCCGAAGTTGAACGAATCTTGTCTTAGTCATGTAATAGATCAAGTGGGAATTTCTGTGAGTGCTTGTGCCATGATACTCAAGACCAGATCATGCTAACTCTGCATGTGTAAATAATTAACACAAGGTAGAAGGAAATCCAGAATTAAGCCACTGACGCTAGTTGAGTTTTACAGAGAACATTAGAAGCAAGCGTGCTGGAGATAGCTAAGGCTACGGTCTTCATATTAAAATAGAATAAATACATTTGTGAAATAACACAGCAATTTAATAGCTGTAATCCCTTGCTCATTGCCTATGTATTTATAAGGACTGGCAGGGTACTATGGCATATCCTGGAGCCTTCTGAAACCTGGGTACTTGTGCTCTTTCATTAAAAAAAAAAAAAAAAGACACAGTAAGACTAGGGATTATTTTTTGAAAGTTAAATACTTGGATATGATTTTGAGAAATGCAAGTGATTTCCACTGACTAAAGGCTGGCTAACTTGTAGTGGAATAGTTGCAAGGAGGAAGGAAGGGTTATGCAGGGACAGGGCTGGACCATGGTTTGCCATTACATGCTACCAGACCATGAGCACTGGCTTTTCCCATAAACAACTTATCAGTGTTTCTAGCCTGTCTACATAGAGTCCACTGGAAAAGAACAAAATAACAGCCCTTTGTTTGGACAAAATGAGGACTGGAAAACTTATTCAATCTGCTGCATGTCTTTCATTTGGCTTCCTCGGTCCAATAAATAAGTTTGCAGATTGCAGTGTGGCAGGGAGTTGGAGTAAAGAGCTGGGGCTCCTTGCATCATGTCAGAGGGCAGGAAACTTGTGATTGGTACTTCATCAAAATCTGGCTTTTCATTGCTAATGGCTGACTTTAGTAGTAGCGATGTTGGTGCGGATGAGAAGCAGGCAGAAGAAATCATTGAGAAAACCATGAAGAACCATGATGTTCCCCAGAAACAGCCTTTTTCTTAGACATATGAGGTGTGGCATGCAGTGTTCTTGCCTATATTGTGTTCTCCATCTGGCTGGTTACTGAAAGCTCAGATTCTCCTGGGCTTTTCTGAGCTATTTACTATAATATTCTGCCTTTTATAGAAAAGATTATCTTACAAACTGGATTCTCCATAGTGGATAAATATTTATGGTTTAATCCTGTTTTTGATATCTAATTCTGTTTTTTTCCCCTTAAATTTAATATTGTTTCCCCTGACACACATACATAAACATGCACAGGATTTCATGTCTTATTTTTTTGGTGGTAGTGTCTCATGCAGAGATTCTTCTCTTACCGCACTTGATTGAGAAATAGCTCCTGTGGGATTTGGAGAATCATTCTATATTTCCAGCCCAGGGACTGAGAAATCCCCATACGCCTTGTTCCCTTTAAATGGGGACTACAACCAGAACTCAATTAATACAGTGGGAATCCTTCCATTGATTTCAGTTACCTCTTGGTCAGGTTCTCTGTCTTTTATGCTTCTTTATCATAATCACTGAGTATACTATAATACAGATATTTATCTTACTACATGCCTAGAAGGCAAGGAAACGATAAGTATTTCTACTTTCTCCATGAGGATTTGTAGTACAGGAAAATAAGTGCTTGATCTGGAAAGAAACTGAATTTAGTCACTGAAGTTCCGGCTTAGATAAATCTGGTGCATTCTTACCCAAAGCAGGCAGGTGCTGTTGTAAAGTATGTATCCTGTGCACCCTGTGCATGTTGTGGAAGCAGTTTTAGGAGGGCAGACTGGGGTCTAGGACCAGGAGTCTTTCTGGGATGCTGGCCTTAGATGAGCACAGCAGTTGTGTTTACAGTCTCTCCCTACTACTTTTTTTTCCTAGGTATGCGCTCAAACATTATACTTTGTGGCATCAATGCTGAATATCACTTGGTGACTCTCAGACTCTAATAAGAGTTTATAAACTGGAGCTATCAGGAACTGAGCCTTGGCGGTGAATGGTCTGTGATAGATTATTCTCCTCTCTTCCTGTGCAATTTCTCTCAAGACATTGACTCTTCAGAAGAAGTGTCAGAGGTGGACAGCACTAAGCTGATAACTGTTGTTGCTATTATTATTTTAATTAGAAGGTAATTAGTCGGTGTGCATCATGAATGGTGATAGCATGCTTTGGATTGCACCGGAATAAGTGCTTGGGATGTGTGAAAGTCTTGCAGTCTATACAAAACAAACATATAGCAAACAAACATATAACAAAATAGCTCGTGTTTTATCAGCCCTGAGATCACACCAGGGGCTGTTCTACCTCTATCCCACCCATTGTGCTTACAAGTATGATTCTGCATACTTGCAGTGAAAAATGGACCTCATCTGTTTTAGGTATTTAATTTTATGCAGGAAATTTTTTTCCTATTCTTTACATAAGACTTTGGTGTAAAGGTCCTTTAATGCCTTAGGCAGATCACTGTGAGAGTTAAAGCAGAAAGCCTGTGTTTAGTCTTCCCGTTAGTCCAAAAGAGGTTTAGATTTCCACTGATTGACTGCTGAACCCCTCCTCCCTCCCTCCTCAACCAGCTCCACTTCTCTGGCCCAGATCAATGTCAGTAGTTAAATGGATCGGTTATTTGAAAGCTGTCTATTGACCTTTCCTTCGTGACTGATTGCATGAAAAGTGCACAGGAGTGTGGCTTCCAGCTAGGCGAGCAGTTGCTGTTGATGGCTCTTTTTCACTGCTCCCCATAGCCCACTAGGATTTCCCACAGAGGAATAGGCTGCCTGCAAACATGCAGGGACAGAGAGTGCTCTCAAGTAACCATAATGAAGCTGAAAGCCAGCGCTAGCCTTCCTCAGTGGCCAAGAGGAATTATTTATGAAGAGAAGCACAGGGCTGAGTGGTTGACCAGCCTTTAAAACACTTCCTGACTGGAGAATTGGAATTGGAGAGCCACCAGAGCCCAGGGTGACAGTTGCCTGGGGGTGCTGGTCTGTGTCCTGACAAAGATGAGGAAGGAGGACATAACCAGGGCCTACCAGTTCTCTCTGGTGCACACACTGGCCTGCACCTCCCATCTTACATGCTTGCCATCTCACACACGTGCTGTCCTAGTCCAGAGAAATAATTAACTTTTTTATCTTTCAATGTGCATTTAAATACAAAAACAGCCTGCAGGAGCAGATGCATAGAATTAGTCTTTGTGCAACTTTTCTTTCTTATGCTTTTGGAGTCTAAAAGTAATGTTGTCAGGGTTTTAATTTGCTTCAAATCTCCTGTAACCAATTCCATGGTAACAGGTTTTGATTTTTGGCATATGGAACGTTTTAGTTGCTCCTGATTGTTAACATTATGAATAATAAACTCACCTTTTAACTCCTAAAATAAAGTTTGACAGTGCAGTAAGTGACGTTCTGTTTGCACAGAAGCAGAGAATACAAATTACCCCAAATCAGGTAATGGGAAGTTGATATATGATGATTATGTTGTTTCATCACCTGTTTTTCAGTAGGTTGTGCAGGACTGGTAATTCACTGCTTGGTCTCCCTTTTAAATCACTTTCTTAATAAACACGTAACAACACTGTCCTGATGTAGGGCACAGCATGACTCCATGCTTAATCTGTATTTTACAAACCAGCAATACACCACTTGTAATGAAAAGGTTCATAATGTCAATGCATGATTCTGATTATCAGGGAATTGCTCTCTGCAGAGTGCAGGGTGGCATAGGAGGCTGGAGAAGAGGTTGGAGCAGGCTGGGAATTGGGGTTTCTGCTGGTAAATTGCAAGTGCCAAAGCCTAGAGCAGTCTCCGATTGCTAGGACATAGAGCAGATCCAGGCCAGAATTTGCAACTTGGAGAAGATAATTCTTGTCCATTCATGGCTGAACATCTGAAAGTGAAACTGTGATTGGAAAAATCTTGCAGATCCACCTGAAGGGTACCTGGTTCCATATAGTTCTACCTCTACTCTCTCCATTTGGATCCATACCTTCTCAATTTTCCAAAGAGTCATATATTGCTTCTCTCCTCCCTCTACCCCAATTAAGACATGTAGTTGATGAATTGCATCCTTCTCTTCTCACATGCTCCTCACAACAGGAGGCTTATTATGGCAAAACTCCCAATTTGCCTTGAATACCTTATTAATTTATAAATGTCACCTGCATGCCGCCAGTTGCTAACGTTGGAAGGTACTGATGGAGAGGCTTCACTGTCACTTCCCCATCATCTACTAAAAGGCTTACTAAAAGAGAGGGAGAGCTGTTACAGAGTTAATAAAATAAATTGTAGCTTTTGTAATTGATAGTAGTTCTTGTTCATCAGTCCAGTCAAAACTTCTTCTTTCTAAGCAGCGAGCAATCAAATGTTGACTTATCAAATCATGGGGAAATTAGATTATTTCAGGCTCTAAAAGGATTGTAATCAAGAGCAGACAATTTATTTATTTTCTTGGTGCAAGATAAAGTTATTTCTTTTACTAGAGGGGGCCAGGGAAGAAGAAAGGAGACATAAGATAATAATAATAATAATAATAATAATAAAAATGGCAATAAATAAATGAATGCAAAAAAAAAAATTATTTTTAAAACATACTTGCCTTCCACTGAAAACAAACAAAAATTCTGTAGGGATGTTCTTTTATTGCAAAGATGTAATGGGAGACTTTAATAGAGCTAAAAACTACATATCTATTAAAAAAAAAAATAGGATTATAAAACTGACCACAGGAGAACTAACTGTTCAAGAGCAGTCTGCACTCATTAGCTTGAGTGCTCAGGCATAACAGGTTTGAGTTTCTCTTCTGACTCAGACTAAGGACTTGAATTTCACTTTCAACTGAGAAACACCCACTGAGTGTCCTGGCTATCAGCTGCTGGGTTTATTTCTGAATCAGAATTTGTATCTTTGATCTGAGGAAAAAAACTCAGAAGCTTCAGAGAGAGAAATAAGTTTATTTCATCCAAATTTTCTTTCTAGATGCCATGTCAATATCCTTTCAATAGGAAAGGAAGGGAAAAGTCTAAAAATCTCCAGCTTAAGAAAGAATGAAACAAAATACAGACTTTCATATCAGCACTCACTCTTCCTCCCTTCCTTTCAGTGCCAAAGCTACGCTAAGTCAATGACTCTTTGCAGCAAGCCCTGGGGAAAATCCTTATTGCAACCCTTGCATCCTGCTTGAGGGAGAGCTTCTCCAGAGCTTATGCCAAAGGGAATCCCCACATCTCCCACTGATCTTGCCAGTTTGGTGAAAAGCCTCTGAGCTCATATTTATGGCAAGGGCAGACAGTAACTTGGTGTTGATGTGGAGTTACTCCTGAACAGTGCTTGATTTCTGTACGAGGTCTAGAAGTAGACCTGAGACATCAGCACCTCACCTTTAAGTAAGACAAGGACTGAAGAATTGTTTTGATGGCTGAATAAAAATGAAGAGGATGGGGTTCTATTTAACTCTCTGCTAGCATAGTATAATGGTTCCAAACTTCCAAACCCCAATGTGTCATCTTGGGGGGAAAAAAAGTGGGGGGGGAGTGGGGAAATGTCAGGCAGTCTGTTTTCATTTCAGTTAGAGGAAAAAATTGAGACATTTAGAGAGATGAAGTGATATGCCTAAGGCTGTGCAAGGGGGTCTGACCAGAGTTCAGACCTGAATTTACCGTTGCCCAGTCGTATCAGTCAAGTTCAGGACTTTTTCTAGTCTTTGAGTAAAAACTGTTTAAAGCCAACATTTACCATTCTTTCTGGTACGGCCTCTTTCACATCATCCCAATAAAACCAGGGATATTAGAAAATTTAAGAATAAACCAAGGTCACAATGTCCTGCTCTTTTTTTCTTTCTTTTTTTTTTTTTTTTTGTTAAGTCTCCAAGTGAATTTTGAGAACATAATTTCTATTTTATCACAGTGACACTTGTAATGTTTTTTTTTTCTTTGCAAATGCCAAATCTAAAGTTTCAAAGAAGGCTTAAGATGAAATGAAAATGAGAGCAGAAGGCTACGTAGCTGTCATTAGCCTTAAGACTGTTTATGAGAACTCGAGATGACCTACAGCTTTAAATGACATTGATTGGCGTACTTTAACTTTGTGCTAATGGACTAATGACTTGCAAGGCTCTGAACAGTCAAAGGAGGAAAAAAAAAATTACTGGCATCTGTGAAAGATGTTGATTGCAATCTGTGGTATTCAGCTGACTTTTCCAATAAGTGTTAAATATGCAGGGTACTGCATAGAATTGTAATTGTTGCTATTTAGAAAAGAAAAAAAAAGAAAAAAATCATTCCTCAAATAGCAAAGTCTTTTTCATTGGTAACAAATAATACGCCCATTGAAATGAATACTTTCAACTAGTTTTTTTGGAGTAGAGGCAAATCTTGCTAGAATTCAGCAGCGTGTAGCTTCTGAAAAACTAAATCTTTAGTCTAAAAGGGAGAGGACTGAGTGGATAAGGCTTAAAAATATCACAGAAATCCTTCCTTCTTCTGTTGCAGAGTACATACCAACTGCCTCTGATTCTTGTTTTTCTTGTAACTCAGTGGGATGCCTAGGATAAAAGGGAGGGTCGAGGCTGGCCTCACATTTCCTATGTGCCGATGACTGTTTCTTCTCCTTTCATTATCCTGAGTAAATTGTGCCACTACAAGAACCCTTTTGAGACGTGAAATACTGCCTAAAGGTCACTGTTTAGAGCACAGCCAATATAGCACGAGACACCGCTAATCTATTGGTTCTGTGATGAATATGTTGACAAGCAGCTGAATTTTAATAATTAATCATGATAAAACTAAGGAGAGTTAATAATTTAAAGTCTGATAATGGAGAGTGGTGCTGCTCCTCAAGTAGGCAGTTTCTGTTAAGTTTCACCTCTGTTAATTTTAACCAAAGGGAGCACTGTCACTTTTAATTAGCAATAAGAAGCTCTCGGTGCTGTGAGGCTGGCACAGAGGAGGTCAGCTCCAGTAAATGTTAACAGCTCAAAGAGAAAATGCAGGGAGAGTATTTTAAATAGCCTAATGCTAATCAGCAGGGCTGATTCCTCAAGCTGTATGTTTGCTTTACTATAGCAGTGCATTACTGGACAGCAATAAATTAAAATTATGAAATGAGGAAGACAGGGAAAGTACATGTTTCTCATCCCAAATGTGTCACTCACAAAACATCAGTGACCTTCAGCAGAATTTTTATCTCTAATGGAGCCAACGTTTACCCATTTGTAAGCACATGTTCACCAAAATGTTATCATAAGACATCTGTCTTTGCAATTCCTCCTTTCTTCTCAAAGTGGACAGACTGAAAATAGGTTGGATTCCCAGAGAGACATAGGTACACTTTGGAGAGGTAACGAGCAAAACTTCATATTACTTGCTTTAACTAGCAATTTTAGCTCTGTGATAACTCATAGCATAGCAGGAGGCAGGAGAGGCACTTGACAGCCAGGTGCTGGGCAGCCTCCTGTGCTGCTAGGGCTGTGCCCAGGGAAGAAAGTGGAGGGGCTGCAACGCAGGAATTCGAAGGAAACCAGGCTTTGTCAGTTCTGCTGCTTACGGAATACCTTTGGCTTTTATATCCCAGTGGGTGCATGGATCATATTTTCTCAGGGATGAATGTGCCAGAGTGAGGCACTGCAGTGTGCTCTCTAAAATGGCTAGCACAGCATTAGGTGCCGTGGTGTCTGAACACTGTATTGTGTTTCCCACTACTCACAGGAGGAAATTCCTAGCATACTGGGACTACTGAGCTACCTATTCAGTTATCAGAAGCATTTGATGGGCTTCTAAGGGCGACTAGCATAGCTGAAATGTTATTTTAGTAATTTTACAAAGTCTTTTGATAAACAGAGCTTGACATTTCTAAGGCGCCCTGTTCTGTTCACCCTCGTGGCAGTCAGAGTAAGCCAGGGGATAGGAAACCCCTTCCACGGTATGGCTCAGGTTACACAAATCAGATGATTTAACAGACTTTTCAATGTTTGCTACTTAAATAGCTGATTTTGTTCCGTGTCTGGCTAAGTTTTCAATGTGCTGCCATTCTCCACTATTTGATTTACAAAAGTTCGACATTCATGTTAAAGACACATTAACATGGTTTTACAAGAAGGAATTATAAAGCAGAGCAGCAAGTAGTTAAAACATGCTGTGTGTAATATTCAGAGTTATGTTATTTGGCCTTGGCGCTGTATCAATGGCAAAAAAATTAACACCAGAAATACATTCAAAGGGCGGGTGCTTCTGGAAAGTGCTGTGAGCAGTACCCGCTTGCCACTCTTACATCTCAGAAGTGTGTGATCTTGTCTCTGTCAGTTGTTTGTTTTGGCCGTACTCCAAGGGATTTGTACTACAGGCAGTTTTGTTCCTCTCGCTGATATAAGTTACAGTTTTTGCCTTTGGTTTTTCACTAGAGGTAATTGTATTTGTTGTACTGCACAGAATAACTTCATCTCACTGTCTGTAGCTGCATGTCATGTTGTGTTGATGTGTGACAAAGGCACATCCTGTCGTGATTTTATGTCACTATATGACAAGACACCTTCCTCATAAATTTGTCATAAATTTGATTATGTTGCAGCTCTGGGTCAAGTTACTCCAGTATGTATTTGTGAAGTTTCACAAGTTCAGGAGACCCAAACTGATTCAGAACAGCAGCAATGCTTAAGGCTGAGCCTGTGGTATGTGAGGTACTCCCCCTAAAAATGTGGGCATCACATGAATATCTTTGTAGAAAATCTTTACGTGGTCTTCCAGCCTTAAGCTGTTATTAAAACTGCTCCTAAGTTGCCCAGCAAGGCTGGGTGTTGAAGTGCTTGTGCTTTTGGCTTTCATTTCTCTAAAGACAGAATACACCTGTTTTCAGTTGACTTGAAGAAGAGGAACTACGAAATACCATTCTGATTCTCCAAATCCATTACACTGCAGTACAATAGGTTGGATCAGACATGTTGCACATTTGGAGAGTGATAGCCCATAAGGCTAAAACCTACATCCTGTGCACCATCCATCCATGGGCATCCATGATCTATTAGTCATTACATTTATGTTAGCAACCTGCTACATCAAGTGTGGCACTTCAGGTATGAGCAGAGGATATTGCCAGGCAGTGAAAAATAAAGCCATACCTATTTTATAGTAAATCATAATTAATTGACCATGTTCCCAACAAAATGTGCCAACATTTCTGAAGTCATGGGCGAGCTGCAAGTAATTATGGACAAATATCTTCATGAAAGGTTTGGATGTGTTTCACATGTCCCGAGAAGCTCAGTTACTTTGAGCCAAACTTTGAGAGCTAAGTCTTTATCTCAGAGATCACCAAATTCAACCTCCCCTTATGTAAATGTTATCACCTACTCTCTTGATTTATTTGTTGAGGTAATTGCATATGTTATTACTCTACTACTGTAGATTTTTCATTATAATCCACTCATCTATAAATGCAAGGCCAAAGCAGACCGTATGTCTCATGATATTTTTATTTGTTATAGCTACTGGAAAATAGCTTAATAACATTTTAAATTATGTTTATTATCAGCAGTCATCAGCTTCATCTTGGTGAGCTGGAGAAAGAGTAATAATGCATTCTCTCTTTAAAAATACGTGGTTTGGGGTTAGTTTTCATGTATACCTGTAAACGTTTTTTGAGAATTTTGTGACTTTTTAAACTGTTTGGATCTTTTGTAGGTGAAATGAGATGAAAATATAAAATTGCAAAAGGAAAAAAAAAAAAAAACAACCCAAGTTTTCTTTCTTGCCAGTCATTCATTGCTTTATAGCATATAAAACTCTGGAGCTTTTTTTTTGTCCAGTTTTCTTCTTGCTACATAACATCAATAGCTACTTATATCTTCAATGCAATCTATGGACAAAAAGACAAGTCTAGCTTATCCATGATTTATTGTAAAAGGGTTAGCAATTAGTGTCCTCGTTTTGGCTTGAGTTAATTTATTTTTTTCCTAGTAGCTGATACGGTGCTGTGTTTTAGATTTAGAATTAAAATAATGCTGATAATGCACGGATGTTTTAGTTGTTGCTCAGCAGCACTGCACAGGACCAAGAATGTTTCAGCTTCTCACGCTGCCCTGTGTGAGTCTGAGGGTGTGCAAGGAGCTGGGAGGGGACAGAATCAGCACAGCTGACAAAAACTGGCCAAAGAGATGTCCCATACCATATGATGTGGTAAAAAATGTCATATGGTATGGAATATCCCTCTGGATGCTTTATATTCCAATTCCAATATCCTGTCCTATTAAGCTGTCTTTATCACAGCCTGTGAGCTCTATTTTTTACCAGATTCTCTCCCCATCCCAGTGGGGCTGGAGGAGTGAATAAACAGCTGTGTGGTGCTCAGCTGCCTGCCAGGGTAAACCAAGAAAATTAGGCTTTGGTTTCTGGTAAGCGGAAAGCTCTTACTCTTTATCTGTCCCTACTTAGTGAATAATATTGCAAGTTTTCTCAAGTCATTCAACTAGTACAGATATAATAACGGAGTTCCATCCTACAAGCCACTATATTAAATAGCTAAAATTGCTCCCCATGTTTTGGCTTTTACTACTTTATAAATAATGGATGTCACATTTATTTCTTCCTTAAGCAAATGGTGTTATAAAGTAACCCATTCTACATCACTTAAACAAAAGTAATGACTACAGTTTAGTGTTTAGCAGCTAATGATCTTGCTTTAGGATGGAGACTCTGGGAATGACAAGAGAAAAAGGGAAAGGGGCCACTCCTTCTTAACATACCCCAAGTCTTGCATTTCCTCAGCTTCACTATGATTACAGAGGTTTAAGGTGCTCCTTTTTTTTTTTTTTTTTTTTTTTTTTTTTTTTTTTTGTTTTTTTCTGTCCTCTATTTGCTCACTAGTTTTTTTGTTTGGCTGCTTTGAGGCAGCTGCAAGGCCACTGCACTGTATCAGTAGAAGAGTAAAACCTGTTACATAAATCAGATAAAGAAAATATCAGTCAATACCTTATGGGAGTTTATCTGTTTTAAATCACTTTCGTGTGACTGATGTGAGCTGAGCTGCAAAGAAAAGCTAGCAAGCTCATAGTACCTCTGGCCATTTTAAGATCTCTTCTGGAGAATTTAATGCTCCTTTTGCAGTCCTTGGGCATCGTCTAGTTGGAAATGATCATAGAGAAAAGTAAAATAAAAACCATGAAGCCATTGGTGGAAGAAAGTCAGGATTTTGTGCCTGTGGACTCAGAACTACTGCTGTGTTGCTGCTTGCAGCTCACTGGTGATCGCAGGTTGCTGCAGAAATAAACTGTATTTTAAAGTGCTAAAGATGCACTCATAGCATTTTTGTTTTGTTTTCAAGATATAAACGTTCTTGGGCTTTTGTTTTCCTCTATTTAGTATATTTTTTAAATAGTTTTGTTTTTTAACAAAGCAGCAGGGTGGAAAGCACTCCTACATCTTGCAGCATAGAAAAATTGCAACATGAAATTCAATACCGGCAAATTATAATCACTTGTTCTTCATACTAGAATAGACAACATACTACAGGATCTATCCAGAGACAGTGGGAAGCGATGATTCCTGCACTGCAGAGCTCCCCAGGTCAGTGCAGGCATAGAAAAGTAGATATGAGCTAGAGCAGACATAGAACATTGAAATAGAAGTTAACTCTGCTCACTGTAATATTGCACGATTTCTTGCAATTAATGCATGGAAAATGAGGCTAAACAGCTTTGTTGCATTATCCAAGCTGAGATAAATGCACTTTGATATATAATGTAAGCTTCCATGTGATTTAAGTCTTCAAACAAGTTGTAGCCTGTTCAGCAAAACACTGTAGAATTTGGACATTTAAACACAATTAAAATTTCAGATCCCTGAAAAACAGAGTCTAAATTTTTGAAAAGGATTGAATGATTGACAAAGAAAGATTTTTTCCCTAACTAATTATTCTGAGATCACAGCAGACCATCATTATCTTTGTCATGTACTATCTTGCAGATTATGTACAGCATTTTGACACTCCTGCAGGTAGAGAGGAAGAAGCAAATTGAAGGGAAGTTGAAATTGATGGGCTGGCAATATTGGTCAGTTGGCATCTGGACCGTGGTAGAAGGGGTGAAAACAATGCATTTTTTATTTCATTAAGAAAATCCCCGTCCCCCTAGGGGTCTCCTGAAAGCAGAATAGAACTGGGGCCAGAGCTATCTTCTAGTGAGAGAGACAAGTACAAGAGACACAAATTTTAGGGCAGATGAGATCGGGGAGTGTGCAAAAATGCCACCTCCACCTACGTGCCAAACCTGCAGGTTGGCCCTGGGGACCCAACGGGAAATGAATTAGCTTGATTGCATGTAGGGATGCAGAAATAATCCCAGGTCCAATATCTTCCCAAACTCACGCACATGCACTGAGTCATGGGTTTGAGAGGGAAACTGATCCTGAATACCTGTCTCATGGAATTCTGACTTAACAGCATTTATTATGCAATGTAAATTGCGTATGTAAATTTCTTTAAATTTTCTTTTAGCTTTTAGATTTTAGGGTTAATAAAAAAAATCAGTGATGAAATGTAAGATGACACGAAGACAGCAGAACAAGGACAGTTGTTGAAGGTTTGGTGTTTAATGTGACTATGTCCCTGACACGCCTTGTGCTGTTCTGCCCAAGTGACTCATGGCAAAACATCATTTTTGTTTCCTTCTGTGTAGTGCGTGCACAGAGTGAACAGAAAAACATTTAACCCACCAAGTCTGTTCCCCCAAGAATTCAGTGAGAAAACACTCACTGACGTTTGTGGAGAGACACAGCTTCACTTGCTTGATAGATTTCATGTAGAAGGTAAAATTTCCAAATCTGAGGTCTTCTATAACCTTGTGCTAATTGCTGCTCATTAATGAGGATCCTACTTCTCTTCTAGCAGTGATCAGAAAGCAGAAGACGTGTCAGATCTTGAGGTACCAGAGATATCACAAGGTTCTATTTTGGCTCATTTGCTCTCATGCCCTTCTATGAGCTCAGAAATGTGCTGCAACTCTGTGGAAAAGCTATAATATACAAAACAAACATGGTTCTGGGGATGCAACATTAAGCAACTGATGATGTTAAGAAATGTACTAATATTCATGTTTGAGCCTGCCTGATCTGGTTCAGTCCTCCTGAGCCTCTTTAATAGATGGGTACTGTGTATTAAACAGTGAAGCACTTCATGATGAAAGTCTTCATGTTGGTAACTTCAGTGAGATTACTGTTAGCCGATTTATAGTTCCCTTGACTCTCCCTTCTTCGTATGTATGCATGTAATATGTTTATACATTTTTGAAATGGAATCTTATATTTCACCTCTCCTGGGAAAATTCTGTTCCCGTTAGAAGCTTGGTTTCCCCTTATGGAGGCTAGTAGCAGTGAGTTAATGAATTTTTTGCTTCTTTCTGGAAGAATTTTCATTAGAGACACTTCAATAATAGGGTATACTGGATGTAAATAGAATATAAATTTTACATAGTTGAAATGCGTCCTGTGGTGGAGGGGGGAAGAATTGGAAATGTTGGATATTCCAAACTGTTTTGAGATTGCTGGGTTCATTTGAAATACTACATTGGTGCAGAGAAACAGCTTGGGGGGGATTGATTTTGTTTACCTACTGACACGTTCCTTCCACAGTTGTTCGTCTGTGCTGAAATTTGCCCATGCAGAACGGTATGCACTGGGGAGGCAGAGTCATTACAGAGCTTTTGCCTGATTTCTTTAGAGTATTTGGGCTGTCAAAAAAAAAAAAAAAAAAAGAAGAGAGAGAGAGAAATGTTGAACTGATCTTTCTTAAGCTTTAGAAAAGCAGCTAAGATTAATTTAAGTCTTTAAAATGTTTCAGTGGCCCAGATTTTCTGCAGCATCTCAATGCATAGTTGCATCACTCTAAAGAATTGTTTCCAACTTTTAATTCCTATATAATAGAGTTAGCCAAGGTACCAGCATCAGAGGTAGTAGCATCTGTAGTAGAACTGGGCAGGATTACCGTTTCTCTTGGTTTGGTATTCCCTGTTCTCTTCTGAAAGCCCATCAAATTGTGCTGCTGCACGTGGTCCTATAGCAAGGAGGTCTGCTCATTCTCTTCTGCCCTCACCCACACACCCTGCTGTGGGGTGGAAGGGAAGAGAAAACAAGTTCCCCTGTGACAGCACTTTTTATAATGATTTATTATTTCTAATAATGTAGTCCTTAGAGGCCACATTTAAAGACCAGAGGTTAATTTCACTGAGTGCATTTCAAATATGCAGTAGAAAAAGGCAGGCATCATCCTGAAAATGCATGCTAATAAAGCTCCATTGCTGGCTGCATGTCAAATAGATGTGTGAGGTGGATGCAGGAAGAACAAGGGTAAGATGAAACATGGAAGCAAGTTGCTGTGTAGTAGGCATGTACATATATTGAGGAGTGCCAGGATGCCAAACCAGAGGTGCTCCAGCTGTGGTGTGCAAGGGAGGGACCAACCCTCTCCACCACTTCCTGTGAGTGTGCCTTTACTACTCTGCTCCACCTCCCACATGTACCAATACCTATTGCTGCAGCCTCCAGACCAAGCTTTTTCCCTGGCTGATAACATGACAGCATCTTGCCATGTCCCTGTGTCTGCCACTGGGCTCCAGCAGTGGCAGGAGCTGGGAAATGCAGGCAGGCAGAATTAGGGAAGGGCAAAGTTATGTCATGAGTTATGTTTAAGAGTAGTGTGGATATAGCTATTGCTTTCAGCAACAACACACAGAAAGTAAATGTTGGAGTTACAGTTTTGCTTATTGTTCCCATGAAGCAGCAGCCTGGTGAACCTGGTTATAAATCAAAGTCCAAAGCCCACAGCGATGGTGAGGTGAAGTACAGAAAAAACCTGGAGAGGAAAAAATGAAGACAATGGAGGAGGCATTGATTTAATTTTGATAGCTGCTAAATAAAGTGGGCTGACAAAAACCATTAATGCCCCTTTCAGCCGCCTACACAGGAGGTCAGCTGCCAAACAAGAAGGGAAATGGCGGGGGTGAGTTATGCACTGGCTGGAAGGCTGATGACTTATGGTGCTGGATTGAGACAGCGAGACAGCATTATTTGCTTGTGGATGTTCTGCTGTATCAGAGAAAGGCCAGGACGTTTGCTCTCTTCTGGGGCATTCTGAAAGCAAGGCCATGCAAAAGCTGTGTTTGTAGTGGGCTGGCCGCATTTGTTTGTGGAAAATGCTAAAGCTCAGACACAGGAGACATGCTGGGACCACTTGAAAATGCCCCAGTCTTTCCTTGAAGACCCAACCTGAGCTCATTCTTACTGAAAATAATTTCCATGTTGGCTGTGGTTAGAGAGACAGTTTGTTAATCTGTAAAGATGTTTGCCAAAGCACTAGATCACATTCTGTGGAAGCCCAAGTTGTTTCACTAGTGGCAGAAGAAGGAGCAGCCGTGTACTGAACATCTAATTATTGATATTGACCAGAGAAGATTACTAAAACAGGATGCAGGCTACAGTGCTAGCTCTTTCTTTTTTTTTAAATGTTTCTGTAGCTGGTCACTTGGAAGGCTCAACAAAATCTTGCAGAGATCAACTGACGTGAAGTTTAACGGCAATGCAGGACAATGTTTATGTTTGAATGGTACTTGATGGACTAAATAAAATCTGAAAGAATGGTTTTTCTTTCCATTTTAATGTTTTAGTCCTTCACTGGATATTTTCATGTTAGGCACCATAGAAAACAGTTGGTAGTATGTCCTGTGTGAGTGACAGTGTGTTAAAATACTGTGGATTTCAGCAGCAGGCCACAGTTAGCACCTTTATCCAAATGGTGGCCAGTGGGCCAGAGATCCAGTACATGTAGCTCGCGGTAATTTTGTCACTAAAGCTCTGCTTAGCTTTTAAATGTCCAATTTGTTCCTATTTCTATGGGAAAAGAAAATGTACCCTACTCCAGGCTACCTTTACACATTTCCTTTGACTGCAGATGTCCAATGTAGAAGTCTACTAATAGTCTACTAATAAAAGGCAAATTGAATAAGATTGTTGCATGTTTCCTTAGATACGTTATCATATAACCAAAGTAGTGTGACCTAAGTAGTGTATCTCTCCTTGGCAGAAAATGTGGCTTGGGGGGTGTCTCTGCGCTCTGTGCCTCTCAACTGCTTACTCTTGGTATGATCTGAGTTGAGAAGAAAGTCTCAGAATCACAGAATCATAGAAACACCAAGCTTGGAAGAGACCTCCAAGATCATCTAGTCCAACTGTCCACCTACCACCAGTACTTCCCCACTAAACCGTATCTCTTACTTCAACATCAGAACATTTCTTGAACTCCTTCAGGGATGGTGACTCAACCACCTCTCTGGGCAGTCTGTTCCTATGCCTCACGACAAAAAAGAAATTTTTCCTAATATCCAACCTGAACTTCCCCTGGTGCAACTTCAGCCATTCCCTTTAGTCCTATTACTAGTTACATGGGAGAAGAGGCATTGCCTCCCAAACTCTCTTCCCTCCCAGAAGAATCTTTCCACATTTATCTCTTTCTTTATAACATTCTCACTCCTTTCATCACTCACCTATCCCTTACTTTCTTTCCCTCCTCTGCAAATATTTGTTCTTGTTCAATTAGTTCTCTGAAAATATTTCAAGGATTTTAGGAATTCTTGATTTTGTTGAATATAAAATAACGCATAAACTATCAAGGAAAAGTTGTAAATAGCAATCTCTTTAAAATTCATTAAATTATTAGGGAGGTATTTTACTTAATAAAGAAACAGTTAAAGATTAATTTAGAATAATAGAATATCCTGAGTTGGAGGGAACCTGTGAAGATAATCAGGTACAATTCAACTTAAAACTCAATATAAAGAGATTTAAAGTATTAGTAAAGAAAGGCTGACCAAGGCCGATAGTCTGGGAGTAGAAAAAAGACAGCCCTGAACGGAAAGCATAGCACAGGGAGTATAAGAAACAGTTCGGTTTTTCTGGAACTGGTGCTCAGAGGAAACAATGCTCGTGCGACTGCTCTAGAGAAGCTATGCTGACCTCATTAGAATATGAGTGGATTTTTTTTTTTCTAACCATATAACTTTGTATTAAAACCTCAGTGCTTATTATTAGCATAACTAGGCAAAGAGTGAGCTATTTTCCTTATCCTCAAGTGATGGAGATAATACCCCAGGCTGAAAATACCACAGGTGACTTCTCTAATCTCCCTCATTTTAGAAGCTACCTTTATTCTAGCACTTGCCCCGTTATTCTCTTTCAGTTTTCCTTGCCTTCCGTAAGTATCTGAAAAACAAGCAGCTTCTGCATGTGTACAACAGTGCAGGCTTCCAAGATTTTTATTTCCGTTACTTGCATCAGGACAACACTAATGAGGTATGAAATCATGCTGGCCATGAGACATTTTCTGAGCAAATTCTCCTCCAAAATAAGCAGGCATCTGGGCTTGATGGAGCAGTGAAAGCTGTGCAGCACAAGGAGGGCATTAGAGAGCCATATGTCTGAAGGCTGGTGGTGACATTTTCTACTTTTCTTCCTTATATGGTCCATTTCTACAGTTTGTTTGCTTTCTTAATTACTCTCTGTTGCTGAGTTTGTGTTGACTGTAATGCATGTAAAACAATGTGTACAGTTCAAGGGAAAGCAAGGCTTGCAGTGCATATAGATATGTGGAGTACTGTGAGCTACAGACTATAAGTTTATGGAACCCACTGTCTGTTCAAATAAATCCTCAACTGGTTGTAACTTAACTTCTTTGTTATCACTGTGATTTAATATTTCATATGAGCGGACTTGTGTAGTGGTGTTGGGCATGTGGTGCTTGCAGAAGACAATGGTTTGCTTGACTGGCTTGCTGCACACACTATGGATGTAGCAGCAGAGAAGAGCTTGCTTTGTCTGAGCAGGTACCGAGTCTCAGGAGAGGGAAATGTTTTTGCCTTGTTTGCAGAAGGGATTGGCTAAAAAAATTAGCACACCTGCCCGTAATCTTTTGACATCTTCAGAGGTGTGTTGGAAATTGAACCTCTTGAGTCCTGGCACATCGCTGTCATCACAAATTGTGAGCTAATCAATAACACGTTTATTTGTCATCCTATAATTGCAGCGGTATTTTGTTGTTAAATACCCTACAGTGTCATCAGAAAAGTGGTTACTTAAGAACTGTAACCAACACAAGCACTTGAGGCATTTCTAAAGGAAATAGTGTGTGAGCCATTCAATAGAATCAACAATGAAGCAAAGTACTTAAGTAGCCAGTGATGCAAAACTGAAATCCTTCCTGAAGCAGTCTGGAGAAAGCCTGGAAGTGTCTTACTGGCATTACGCGACCTCCTTATGACTCTGCATAGCACGGGGAAGTGGACTTGAAATGCAAGAGTAGAAAAAGTAGACTTGGGCTACCTTGATCTGAGGCCAAGAGAAAGAGCATATAGCCCTGTAGCCTCCAGTACTCTAAAAAGAAGCCCTATGGCACATAAGACAAGATCCAAAATGGCGAATGAGAGCCTTTAAATTCTAGATTAAGCATTAAGGAAGATTGGAATGTGATCAAGCAGACTGATGCTCTACTGGAGATGCTACCTACAATAGTGTTTTCAGACAAAAACTCTTAAGAAAGCCACAAGGTCACTAACAGAAGTGCAGAAAACTCATTTTTCACTTGTGCTTTCTTATAAGTGATTGTAAACTGGGATTCCTTATCTTAGAGTCAGAGCAGTGCAAAGAGATGATTAGGTGGTTTGATATGACATTTTAAGATGCTTAAACCTAAAACAAAACAAAAATTCATCATGCTGGACAACAACTCAACTGTGTAGGTACAAGGAAGCACATTGTACTTTCTGATCGAGAACACATGAGATAACGCAAATACTGCATGTTCACACAAAGAGAACCAATGTGCCTCATCCCAGTGAAGACAAAATAAAAAGCAGTTGTCCCAGAGTAAAAAGGTAAGGTCAGCTAAGAGGACCAGTGCATCGGGTTTTATAACCTACAGAGAACCAAGGCTGTTACATGTAATCTTTACATGGCAAAAATCAGATTAAAACATTACTGGATTATGATCCAAAGAACTGAAGCTAACAAACTAATGAAGATGGCTAAGAATTATCCAACAAAGGAAATGTGTGCAGATAGTTTTCCAAATCTCAGTAACTAAAAAAATTATGAATTGAACTGACATATGGATAACATTGTCTCTGCTTTCTGAACAGGAACAGTTCATTAATTAGATTTTCAGTATATGTACTTGCCGTTAGAATTGGGTTTGGATAAACCCACAGGGAGTTTGCCCTTACTGTATTGTTCTAGCAACATTCTTGTTTTCTAGCATTCTCATAAGACCAATATTTAAAGGCTGTAAAAGCACTAAAGTGATTTTATTTACAACTTTGAATGAACATTTGGGGGAAATATTATTCTTTTTTAGTTGCCCTTTTTCCCACTTGGTTATCAATTATGCTGGAGATAAGAAGACTAGTCCTGTTCATCTGCTATTGATTTTGGACTAAGCAAGCAATCAGCCTCTGTAGCTCTGCTTTATCACATCCTGCAACAACATCTGTAAAAGCAGAGTTGTAATAACAGACGTGAAGATCAGATATGGGTAGCCCACCTCTGCAAGGGAAGCAGGAAGAATGAAGTGAGGACAGAGAGTAGGACTTGAGGTGGGAAGGCTGCTGGGGTTATTTGTGCTGTTGAAAGTTAGAGAAACAAGAAATACAATTTCACCATAAACTGATGTGGAAATTCCTCTACATCAAAAGCCCGAACTGAGAATATGAAGCAATTAGTGCAAATATACTACAACGTTACAGAGAACAAGCATATATATTTTTTTTAATTTACGACAATGGAATAGGCCAAATACCATTATATATTACATTAATGAGATAGATTGCTACTTTTAATGGAGTCTCTGTGCTCTGCACTGCACTGTATGCAGATTTGCTAGTTAATAAGCTCGAACAGTGTTTCTCTTCATGGAAAATGAATCTGAAACATTTTGTCAGATTATCTGTTTGGCATGCCTGACTGGTGTCTGGAGTGGCACTTTGCTAATGTGCTATTACTCAGTGTTATTAACCCGCAGAAGTGATTGAAAGGTGAATTTATATTTACATCATGCTGCTCAGAGCAGGCGGAGATCTGGATTAATGCGGTGCGCTGTGAAATGGTGCTGCATGAGATAAAATGAACCGTGCAGCTCAGGAAGCGCATCGCCCAGAGTCTTGGTAGCTTTTCTCCTTAGAGGAGTGTCCTATTGTGGTAAAACACTGTCTTGGAGTTGCTTGTGGGAATGTTTGTTTGTTAGCTGTCTGCTCAATACCATTAGAAATCCAGAATTTTTCTGATTTCTGCAAAAAGCTTTACTCTTCAGCATTAAAACCACATCAAATATTTTGGCAGCTGCATTATGTATGCATAGCTTTCAAACATTGCATAAAGAAAAGAGGCTCTGAGAAATGCAGAGCCAATGTTTTTCCTTATTGATCAAGAAAGTGTATCTGTTTGCATGCAAGTAGATTATTTATGTCCTGCAACGTATTTCCCCTGCACTGAAATGGAATAAGTCTGATTTTCTTTCCTTAAGTGGATCTATCACTGTTAGTTTGTTTGGCATGAAATAACCCAATTGCTTAATGCTTTGGATCTTAACATGTTTTTAAAACGAATTTTCCTTGAAAATGGTTATTAAGAGCGGTTTGCCAAGTAAAAGCTGTAGTTCACAGCCTTTCATTTACATTTATTTTGGAGTCAGAGTGGGGTTTGCTACATCCTGTTGGAGTGTGCAAGGCAATACAAACCCACAGAGCTGTTTTGTTTGAGTTTTTCAGTTCACTCAAATTGTAGAGAGTGAAACAGGAGGAGCAGGGGAAGAGGAGGAGACCATGGTTATTTTGCATCTTTCCCAGTTTGTTTTATATCAAAATTTGAGACCTGAAATAATTAGCCTTTGGAGTTTGTTTTATTATTATTTTTTTTTTAATAGTTTTGAAATATCTAAAAATCTATGTAAAAAGAAGAAAAAACAAAAAACAACACCAAATTAAAACAAAGCCTTAGCTCATTTGCAGCGTACTTTACAAAAGGCAGAGGAGTGTGGCAGACTATGATAATCTCCATTTGACGTACCCCAGCACTGGAAACACGTTCAGACACCCTGTGAAAGGGATTTTCAATTCCTACATCAGTGGGGCAGGACTCCGCTTCCACCTCTTCTGCAGCAAAAGTGCACATCAAACTGCACAGTAAGCATGAGAAAAAATGGTGCAACATTAACAAATGGTTGCCAAAGCATATTCAGAGCTGGCTGAGAGGTGTCATGATCTTAAATGAATTTGGTGAATCAGGATGATGGGCTGGCATGTTCTGGGTCAGGCTGTGTGTGCCCGCCTCTGCAACACCATGTATCTGCATTCTTACCAGCTGTCCTTGCTGTCAGGTTTAGGGTGACTCCAGTTAGGAAGTTTGACTTCATTTCAGGGACTGAAAAATAATAGACTTGCTATTCTTCTCAATTAGCGCTCTATTTTGTTTAATCAGATGGGGATCAGTTTTCTGTTGTCATTCCTAATAACAATAATAAATGCACTGATGAGCCTAATTGCTGTAGTAATTAGACCTCAAACTGGGAGCAGTAACCCCGAAGTTTCATTGTTCAAAAAAGGGTAAATGCAAAGCAACCTTGAATGTCTTTCCATGCTTTGATTAGCTGCGTACCCTCAGTACTGGGATTCTTGTATGCATTATTTTTACTGTTATTGGATGGTAAAACAAAGAAAAGAAATCCCAAGGAGTTCATCTACATTGACATGATAGATTACAAGTGCTTCTCCAGGGCATTTGTTCATCACATATAGATAAATTCAATCTCCCTCTCCTTTTTCTGTAATGGAAAGCTTGCTTCAGTGTGGGAGTTAATTAGCAAAGCTGTTTATGAGAAGAGGGTTTTTTTTTTTTTTTTTTTTTTTTTTTTTTTTTTTTTTTTTTAGTAGGCCTGGATAGATGCCTAGATGGATTGACGGATGAACAGATAGATGCTAGGATGTTTTTATGTTTAAAAACAGTTCAAGTGTATGGTATACATGGGTCTGCAAAATTTGGAGTTAGCCTATATTTATAAAAAAAACTAAATTGCTACTTAGTGTCGGCCCTGGAGATGCATTTTACAACAGAGAAATTTTGTATAGCTGTGTGTGCACATGTGTTTGTGTTAAGTGAAAAACACTGATTGGACGTTGTGGAATTCCCCTCACTAAGCAGCAAGTTGCTCAGTGTCACCCAGTGGAAGCAGGATGGGCAGTGCAGAACAGTAGAGGAAAAATCATCACACAATTTAAGAAATCTGTATGGATTTCTTAGACAAAAGATAAAGCTTGGTTGAATTTTGTGTGTATTCCTTTATTATAGTCCACTCAGTTTGGAAAAATGTTAAAAACTTCAACTAATGCATTTGTTTTTCCACATTTTGCTCTAAGGAGGTTAAGGCAGAGACCTTCTCCTATTTCCACTTTAATGGTTAATACTGATATAAATCTCAACAAGTTCATGGCCTTTCTGTTTCTGATTGGCTTCCATTCCTGCTTCTCCCTCACTAAGAAAACATTACTGTGGACCTGCACGGTGCTCTTCTACTCAGATTTCCATTCCTCTGTTCTGATGCTTATTTCACTTAATACAGTTTTTAAATAAAGCCACTGTTTGAATTTAATAATAAAAAAATTAGTAGCTCTTGAAGTTGAAATATCTCATAATATGTTCCCATTTTCTTATTTAAGTAAATACAAATTTTTAAGATATGAGTGAAACGTTCATTAGAATATATAGGTTTAGCTCAATAATTTTTCTTTGATTTGAATTTATCCATGAGAAATGTAAATGTTAAAAAATAAGCAGAAGTCTTAAAAGCAGTAGAATTATTTCTAAAGCACATTAGCAGGATGCACATATATATATATATATAGCATTCCTTTGAGGTTTAGGAGGGATAGCACAAGGTTCAAAGTAAAAACTCAACCAAAATTGACTGGTAATGAGCCTCTATACAATGGCATGTGTAAACATGTCAAACAAACGTGGGGATTGCACAGAAGTACTTTGAAACTTGCCATGGAACAAAATGTATTTCCTAGCCTCCTTATTGTCCTGTTGATGTAGAAGAAGCTGTCTTCTTGAATATGAAACCAGAATCTCTCTGAGCCTCTAATGCTTTCGTTCTGTGATTTAGTGCAAAACACAATGTGACTGTGTTTGAGTGAAATCTTCAGGAAGGATCTTCAAGAGGAATGAGACCTTTGTCCAGAATAAGAACTCATCTATACCATTCACTCCTCCACTGTCCCATGCTTGGTCTTGGAATTTCATAATTCTTCTTGCTCCTCTTGAGGCATGCCTTCATCCTGAAGCACCATTGCTCTGCAGAGTGTGTCTTTCTTCCAATGCACATTGCCCCTTGGTTTCCTGTTCTGCTCTTTTTTCCAGCACCTAAATCTCTATTTAGGGTGTCTGGGAGATGTCCAGATACCCATAGTCTCCTCTTTCAGCCAGTGTGTCTCCTCCAGCTATCTGATAAGATTTTCTGTTTCAGAAAGCTGCCTGCAAGAGTGCGGCTTGGTCACAAACATGTTGTATGGCTGTATATTAGCCACTGTCAACAAATAGTGCCAAATCTTCCACACATTTCCCAAATACCATATTCCTACAGAAAGTGAGAGTCCTTCCACTGGATCTCATCACAGAGAGACACTGTGCAGCTTCACATTGAGTGCTCGTATAGGCCATGTTTTCAAACATTATTAGGTGAGATCCTTCTCACTAATGAAAAGGAAGGTCATGAGCAGTTTTCAAGATAGTAAGCTGGTGAAACACACTTAGGACAAGCTACTGTTTGGAAAATAAAAATGCATTTAACTTCACATCTGGAAGGACCGGCCCTTGGGATGTGGGGACTCACTCCTTTTTCCACACAAGAAACCCATTGTGCTTTCTCTTGAGTGCTCTGGGGGCTCTGCATTTGTTAGATTTAAATTTTTTATTGTTTTGTTAGCTTAACCTGCAGTTGACCCATGCAGATTTCATTCAGAGTGATGCCACTTAGTAGTAATGCATTTTCTGACACCCTGTAGAAATGAGGCTGCCGGTGTCACAGTCTCGGCTGTCAGAGTGGGCTGAGAACTGGTGGGCTCATCTGCAGCTGGGGAGCCTTGTACAAGATATCTTTTTTATTATTTAGCACCTTGCTTATGGCATTGCGCTTGAACTCTGGAACTTTTCAAGTTCACTTCCTTGGAGTTTGAGGGCAATTATTAACCTCTGCAACACCAAAAAATCTCCACGATGCAGAAAACCTATTAATATTTGTGTTTGCAGTGTTGTATACAGTGTTACTGCTTGAGATGAAGGCAGCAGCCATCTTCTGACACTACCTTACAGACACCAGTGGCAGTCCCCGTGCAGGGCTGAACTTCAAAGAATGGGCTGTCACTACCCCACACATTCCAAGCAAAGTCCTAGCCATGGACATAGCCACCTAAAGGCAAGCTTCTGATAGCCATAACGAAGCCAAGGTTTCACTCCTGACATTGAATTCCAGAATTAGATGCTCTCTGTAGAAAGAAGCATTTAGTGCAGTTATTTTCAGGGCTTGCCAATATATGTTACTGGTTTGTTTGAGTGGAACATGTACCAGTATCTATGTGAAATATGCCTGTTGAAATGTAATGAAAGAACAAAACAGGCTCATTACCACACTGATTACATGTGATATTCACTGCTCAACACCTTCTTGCAAACATGATCCTTTAGGAAATCAATTTTAATTAAAAAAAAAAAAAAAGAAAGCCAAGTTAAAATTAATGTTTCTGCTGTGCCTGAGCCTTTGGACCAAGCAAAGCAACATAGAATTTAGCTTTTGATCTAGAATGTGTGAGAAATTAGTGTATTTTATCTAATGAAGTAGAAGTTATAAAAAACAAGTGAAATTGTTCGTATTTTGTTTTAAACTTGGAGCTGCAGGGTAGGAAAGCAAGAGAATAACAACCCTACACCACACAGGGAGGTTTTTGATGGCACAAGCTGCTGTGAGGCTGTGTGCCTGGCTGTGGGGATGGGGCAGCTGAGTGGCTGCTTGTGCTTCAGAGGAGCTGAGGGAAGCCATATGGTGATTCCTTCTTTCTTTTCCCATTGCCCTTGCTGGTAGCTGGACAGCTCTCATGAGAGTTGCATTACAAACAAAAAGGAAAGAACAGGCAACATCAATGCCAACTGGAACTGCTCTCTCTGGTCCCATGTTTTGGAAGAAGACATCCTCAGTGTTCCCTTGGTCCTGTTATACATATAGACTTCGTCATTATGGCAAGGAGATGCTGATAGTGAAGCTGTGTTGGTCCTACAAAGCCAAACAAGGAGACATAGGCTGTGCCTGGGGCAACAACTTCCTGCGGACACTGCTGAGACACCAGGCTCTCTTTGTAGGCTGCTCCCAAATGAAGAGGGTGACACGCTTTGATAGGTGTATCAAAAGCAACCATGGCAAAGGCACTTTAAATCTGTTTCTCTTTTATCTTTTGACTCCATCTGCTTAATGGAGAAACATTTCTTTTGTACCAAATAAGCTGGACATAGATGGCAGCTACCTTTAGCTCCTGTGCAGCTGTACTTTCAGATCTTTGCGTTTTGCTCATTTTTCACGGCATAGGCGTAGTTCCTCAGATTGGCACTACCTAACAGCCAGGTGCTTTTTTGGCAAACCACTCTTGAAAGCACATGGGGCTGATCCAGCCTTCATCCTTACAGCTACTCTGTCTGACCTTCGCATAGTGCATTGAGAAACTTAAACTGTCAATGGTACAACACTGGCAGGTATTTTGTTATGAACACGTCTGTGCCTCCATTGTAACCGTGAATCAAATTAAAACGTGGTAAGATGTATGCAAATGAGGAAGGAAAAAAAGTATTATTACCTAAGTGCCAGTTCGTGGAAATAGATGTCTGAAGGCTGTCAGGCCCCTGCCCTCGCATGGAGCTCTGGAGAGCTCTGCAGAAAAAGGACAGGCAGTCCTCCTCATGCACCCGCTTGCAGGAGTGGGACTGGTGTATTAACAGCATGGAAAAATATCAAGCCCTGTTTTTGTTCTACAGAATGTTACCGTTTGGAAAGATTTTTCTATAGGCAGACTGTAACTGCTTCAGAACTAAGTGTCCATAAGATGCAAAACCACTGCAGTTCCCTTGTTAAAGGGAGATTAACTTTTAGTGGATATGAATTTAATCCAACCTTTCTATTCATATTAGACAGATCACGCATTATTGCTGATGATTATTGGAATTCTGCTTCAGCATTTGAAATTGCAGTAGGATGCTATGAAAGTAAAACTGAATAGGAAACGATTGCAGAGAACTGTGAAGCCTGAAAAAAAAATATTTTAAGTCTTGAGAAACATGCTAGGTGGTCAGAAAATTTCTCTGTTGTTGATAATCTTAACATGCTTGTATTTATGTGAACTTCCAAATCCAAAAATTTTAATACTATATATGTTAAAATGCATTCCTTTCATACAACGGTATTTTTCACCTATAAGTCTGGATCATAAAATTCACTAGTCAGTTTGTGGGGAACCAGTTGGGAAAACAAAAACTAGTGAACTCGCCAGCAGGCAGCTCTTTGACCATCCCTGACAGACCAAGACAAGGAGAGAAGCAGAAGCTACCCACTTCTAAATACAGTTTGTTGTTGGTTTACTGGGTGGTGCTTGCTGTTTAGTGACTGAAGTCCCTCTGGTGGTATCTGCTGTGCCATCCTATGGCATTTCCCAGAAAAGCTGGCAGGAACGCTCCGCTCTTGTGAGTTATCTCATCAATGAGTTGTACTGAAGTTTTGTTAATGCTGTAGAACTAGTTAAGACCGACTTTCTAATTAAGAGGAACTTTTTTTTTTTTTCCACTGCAGAGAAGGTTATTTCCCACCTTTCAAAATGGGAAGATGAGTCTGGATTGCCTAGTAAAGAGCATAGGTTGTGCAGTGGAGAGCCATTTCTTTAGCTCCGTCTCATTCACGGTTTGCAATAAATAACAAGCTTCTCACAGTCAGCCACAAGTTTTTAGTGCTTTCTTCTTTTCATAAAATACTTAGAATTGTAATTCTTTAGCTCAAAGAACTGTTTGGGGAGTATAATTATTAATATTTATTCATTTAATTTTCTTTCATTAAAACTAACAGCCAATATTTTAATTTTTAATACTACTCCTGTTATACCTGGTTCTAGAGGGAAAATAAGGATGCATCTGGGAATCTTGTTAAATTTATAGATGACCTACCAGTATGAATCATCAGACTTCCAAGAAAACAGAGGTTCATTTTGGTAATCCTTTGTCTAGAGTTTTTATACCTACAGGAGGGAGACTGGGAGTGTTTAAACACTTACCTGGTCAGTAAATATGTACAAAAATTAATTGCAAGTTCAGTTACAAGTGGTGGCCAAACAGGGGTGAATTTGGTCCCATATGTAGGAGAGAAAGGGACATAGTCCGGTCCAGTGTGCTGGGCTAGTCAGCTGGAGAATGCAGATGAAAAGAGTTATCAGGAGCTAAAATACAATACCGTTTTTCCTTAACACTGCATTTCTGAGGATGAGCCAGCTCCAAAAGAAAGATGTAATTGAAAACTAATGTTTAAATCCAAAGTCTTCTTTGGCTATTCATGTTCATTATGCATTGCCTTATTGAAACTGGTTTTGCTAAGTTGCTTATACCTCCAGAAGTATCGTAGAGCCCCTGGTGATCAGAAGAGGTTGTGCTATTGGGAGAAAGGTGAGAAACAGGACCCTGCAAAACAGCACACCTATGGACTCCAGATTATTTTTTCTTACCATTTTGCTTTTAAGAGAAAATAAGTTTTTCTTTTTAGTGTTCATAGATAGTAACAGATATTTTGATAGATATTGACAGATAACAGATAAAGTAGATATTGACAGAAATGGCTCACAAGTGAATGGCTTCTATTTGAGAACACTCTAGAGAAATCTGAAGGTTTTTGCCTTCTTTCAAAGACACTGAAAGCAAAGCTACTGTATAACTCAGTTTCCCTATATATATATGAGTTTATATTCAAGAGTATGAATGAATGTGCATGAATAAAATATCATAGAATCACAGAATCATAGAATGGCCTCGGTTGAAAAGGACCCCAAAGATCATCTAGTTTCAAACCCCCTGCCACGGGCAGGGTTGCCAACCACTAGGCTGGGCTGCCCAGAGCCACATCCAGCCTGGCCTTGAATGCCTCCAGGGATGGGGCATCCACAACTTCCTTGGGCAACCTGTTCCAGTGCATCACCACCCTCTGTGTGAAAAACTTCCTCCTAATATCGAACCTAAACCTCCCCTGGTTTAAAACCATTCCCCCTTGTCCTATCACTATCCACCCTTGTAAACCTCCTCCTGTTTATACACTCATTTCAATATGCACATTTATTGCTCACATTCTTCTGTGTTCCACCCACTGCTCTTCACAGCCCTTCTGGATTTCAGCTCTTCCTATGCCTGGGAGTGGTGTTTAGGACCCCCCCCTCCCTATCGGTTCCCAGGGATGGGTGCCTCTGCTCCCAACTCTTCACCAGTGCAAAGGATGAGGACCTTAGCAGGGCCTCTGGGCCTGGGTGAGCCTCTGGACTACTAGGGATTTTGGGAAGAGAGAACCTGACAGAGACAGTATTTGTGCAGCTTCCATTGAGTTGAATGGAAATGCTGTGTGCCTTAGGCAGATGGCGAGGTCAGGGTGTGTGTGGAGCAATATTTAAATTACAGTTTGCAGAAAAGAATATTCTGACCTTTTTGTAAACTTTTTGCTACTTGTTCTTTTCCTTTTTATTCTTCACTCACTGATGCTTAAAAAAAAAATCCAGCAGAAGGTCTCAGACTGACATTTCAGAGTGAAAGAGAGAGTACAAAATTTCAGTTTGACCCTGGCACTGCAGCTGCTAAAATATTAACGGCATTAAATGCAGGTGAATCGGAAACGTGTGTGCAGGCCAACGATTCCTCCAGGCGCTTTCCTTCGAGCTGCCTCTCCCCCCTGCTCCCCCCGTACTGCCATGAGCAGGGAGCCGCATCTGCCCAGCACGCCCAGATGAGGAGTGACAGAGAGACGGGGATGTGGGTATTGCCGCAGCGCTCCTTTGATAGCGAAAGGTGTCTGTCTGCTCAGATTTAGCAGGTGACACAGGCTCCCCAGGCAAGGCAAAGCTGCCCCTGGGAAGGGCAGAGGAGTAATAGGGAGGGTGCTTTGGGGGACTTGGGATCTGGTGGGTGCTTTGCTTGCTTTTCTCACCATTAAGGTTAATGTTCAGACTCGTATTAACATCTTCCCTTAAAAGGCTTATTCTAACAATTCTGCTCTTCTGAAGGTTATCTGAAAATAATAGATCCAGCCCCCTCGAAGCTCTTTAGAGGGTGAGCAGGAGAACAATGGGCCAGGTCTACTTCTGACGGATATTGCCTAGGATGAATTTGATATAGTCAAGATCACATGTGTATTTTTCATGCTCATCCATTTTGGTCATGCAAAAAAATGACTAAACCTATGAGCAAAAATATTGAACACAGAACAGCAGATGTTATCTATCAGTACTTTCAGGGGCTTGGAAACACAAATGAACTGTTTGAGAAGGACTGGGACCTCAGATTGTGATGCACTGCTTCCCAGTACTGAGCTTCACCTGTGATGCTTGCCCATGAATTTGTGATGGAATTTTGTGAAGTGGGCTGCCTCAGCACATGCCCCAAATAGAACAAAGGTAAGGAGTGAAGTCCTGCAGGCACGGGGTATAGGCAGGACCATTGTTTTCTGTAATAAGCTATCACAGCTTGAAGCCTGGGAAGAGGTATTTGATGACTAAAAAAAAAAAACCTGCTCTGAGCATTGTGAGCACTGAAGAAGGCAGTGGTGCTGTGCATGACTGTCAGGCATGACATTCCCGTAGCTGCAAGGTTTTGGTGGTGTTAGGAAGTGTAATATCTTTTGGCTCCCAAAGACATTTGAATTGTTAATTTCCATCAATGTCACATGAATTTTTTCACAGAACTGGTTAATGAGGTTCAGGAGTCATTTTGATATTGCCACATTTAGATTACTGGAAAATCTGCTGTGACATAAATGGATTTTAAAAAAGCCAAAATAAAATGCAATGTCTTTAGCTGTCCCACCTCCCATATTTGAATGAGATAAAATACCGAGAAGCAGATTTAAGTGACTGTATACATGCCCAAGGCATGAGTTTCCCTCCTTTTTATTCTCAGGACATGAATAAAAATCACAAGTTTGTCTTAAAAGTTGGTTCTCCACCTAGAGTCTTGTCTGATTTTGCTTTAGCTTTTTTCCTGCTCTTTTACCCCACCAGTCTTCCCTCCCCCAACTGCCACCACGCACCATACTTGCTAGCTTTCTTGCAAAGCTGCCAAGAAACTGTGAGCAAATTTAATGTCTGAGTAACTGCTTGGTCTCTCAGTGACCTTGAAAAAATTACTTTGCATCATTAAAAATTCATAGAAATGAAATTTTTGTGAGGAGACTGGCACATGCAAAATTAGTACTTGTTGAAATGCAGCTGGAGTAATCCAACCTACTGAACTTTCAAAATTGTAATTCTTCCATAAGCTAATTGCAGCCACCTTACTACTTGGATCAAGTGTTGCTATTTGACTTTCTAAAATAATATCATCTTGTGCATGATATACCTGTAAGCATATGCAGTAACTGCAGGTAGAATTGATACATAGCTTCACAGGGACAAAAATGTTTCAAGATTGTTAAGTGCCAATGCGATGTCTGGTGCCATAATAGGATGCAATGATCGAGTGGGACTGTTGGGAAACAGATAAATTATAATGTTTTCCTGCTGTTAATAAACTGTATGTCCTTTCTATGCCATTAATTAGCTGTGGTGCTGTGAAATTCAAGCCCATGTCAGCTGTGACTTCTTGAACTCTCAGAATGTACCAGTCCAGTTTTTGTTCCATTGTATTTGCCATCTGATCTGTAAAGCTCAGTTGTGCCTTTGAAGAAAACATAAAAAAATGTTGTTTCAAGCATTTTTGGGTGCTAACCATGTTTCATGTTGTCTCACTTTCCTGTTATATGTGAAGACTGTTTAGATGGAGAGAACTATAATTAAATGATAACCACTGAAGTACAGCATGTTGGAGCAAAGTGCACTGCTCATCAGCATGGCAGGAGAAGGCTTCAGCAGATGTTGCTTGTTCAGCTCAGGGAAATGAAGTGTGATGTTCATGGGCCTGAGCAGCAGGGGTGATGTCCCAGGAACCGAGTGCACCAGGTTGTTTGCCCAACTGAAGCAGTGTTGCTATTTCATACAGTGTTTGCCAGGATCAACATAATCCCTCACTGTCTGGCTCTCCATTTTTTTTCTTTTTTCTTTTTTTTTCTTTTGAGGCTGTTTGTTAACACAGAAAAGCCCTGCAGTATGCTGGGTGTGATCCCAATTTAACTGATATCAATTGGAGACTTTCCATCTACACTGGATTTGGGTTTGGGGATTGTTGCATCCATGAGAAAAGAATGAGATGTCTTTTAGGCTTACTGTCCACGGGGGCTAGTTTAGACTCTCATAGTTTAAAAAAATCACTGACTATTGAGTAATTTCCTGTGGAATCAGTGCATGTCACTTAGAATGTGGCCATGAGCATGCCTACACCAAGGTGATGTTTCTCCACTGCATCCCCCTGGTCTAGCAAGAGAAGACCTCTGGCAATCCTGGGCTCTCAAACAGAGCTTGGACCTTGTGAAAGAGGCTGTGGGAGTGTTTTCTTTCTATGCAGCTTTTGTTTGACTAGCTCTGGAATCCACCCAGAGCTCAGTAGACACACTGAGTACCAGTGGCAGCTCTGTCAACACCTGCACTGTGGTCCATTTTGCTGTCACGTAATAATTAAAATATCATTTCCCTTAGTAATGTTTAGCAGCATGGCTGAACTAAAGCAGTAAGTAGCTCAGATTGGATGTGACTCAATGAAGAAGTTGGGTTGCCCAGCATATTTTCAGCAAAAGTCACCAGGATAGCACTACAGTCATAATTTTGAGGAGTGAGCTCACACCCTTACACCTTTTTTTTTTTTTTTTTTTTTAAATTTGCTTTGTTTCTGGGTGTTTTCCTCCTGCCTTTGTTATAGAGTGTCTTTTTGTTTCTGATCACAACCTGGTGTCTTCCTTAGCTCCTGGCTGCTGGATGCTATTAGCATATATCTGAGCCATCCTTTGTGCTGAGTTGTCCCCAGGTGAACACCCTCATGGTCTGGGATGGAAAGAGGCTGCAATTTACTGAGTCCATTATCACCTCCGGACGTGTAGAATGATAATGGAAGTGACAGAGGTGCAGCTGAAAATTGGTTCTTAATATTTTATGTGTTAAAGCTGAGGATTGGAAATCTCACACTGCTCTTCAGGGAAAACGAAGTGTGTGTGTCTCTTTCTCCCTCTTTCCCCTCCCATCAAATCCAACCATTGAGCAAAACAGCTCTCCTTTTACACCTACACATAATGGAAATACTGTACTTCAGCAGTGATAGTTTCAAAGACAATGGCATGAAGTATTATGAAGAATGAGAAATTATATGGCGTGGTCACATGGTGCCATTTTTATCACTGCTGCAGTGAAACTTTGGAATATGTATTTACAAGAATACTTCCTTTCTTCCTTTCTTCCTTCAAGTTAGGGATGGAACAAAATGTCTGCCTTCAAGCAGCATCCTCAAACTGTTTTCCTTCAAATCTCATAGACTGTATGCTGGCTGATTTCATCACTCTCTTCTAATGTTGCAAATGGTGCTCTTTTTAGCAAGGCAGTTTCTTTCCCATTCCTCTGCACACACATACCAAACCATTAGTCAACATTACTTTTCATCTGTTCACATGTAATTTGTCATGGATACAAAATTTTAAATAGTTTCTTCTTCTAACTGATTTATGCAAACAGCAAATTAGCTTCCCAACTTTCACCAAACTCTGTCTCCAGACCTTTTGCATTTTCTTTTTGGTAATGACTACAAGCAATATTAGATAAAATTTGTTACTGAAGTTTAGCTTTAGTAATTTCTTATGTTGTTACATCAGTTAAAACACTTAGATCTAGGTGTTGTCTCGAATTCCCATTGACCTGGAGATTTTTTGAGTGCTTCAGAGGACTCCTTCTCTCTGCTTAGCCTTGTATATGTCTATATCAAGACAGAGAGTAAGAGCAATCTGCTGAGGGGTATTTCCATGCATGCAAAAATGTTTCTGACTTTTCTCATGTGCTCTGCATTTTTGAATGTGATGTTCCTATTCCTTTCACTGCAGAGTCTTTCTATGCACTATGTCTGGCTTGTTTTGGAGCAGCCACTAAATACAGTTCTATTCAACTTTGCATCAAGGGCTGCCTTACTCTGTGCTGTGTGCTGTTTCTGATGTCCTGCCCACAACCAGAACTGTTTAAATATTAATGCAAACCACCATTTTGTTGTTTTCATTACAGTAACAGGCTGTGAGTTGTGTAGACAGTGTAACAGACTTGGATTTAGGGAGCCTGGACCCTTGTTGTGGATTTGCAGAGACTTCATATCTTGGTCCATATGCATGGTTTCTCCATGACTCAGTTCTTCTTTTTTTAATGAGAAGTAAATACACTTCCTCAGCAGAGTTGTTGCAGTATAACTAATTTGGAGATTGCTCAGATATTACGACAATAGGAATACTAAGAAAAAGCTTATATTACTCATCACTTTACAAATTGATCGAATAAAGACGTCAAAGAACTTCAGCGTAAACGAGGTTGAGGAATTATAGCTAATCCCATGTTTTTATAGTGTGACGGACTAATTTCAATGAACAGAAGAGCACACCCACCTGCACTCTGCTTCTGTTTCTTTTCTCAGCATTGATGCACAAAGATACAGGGAACAACATCATGCGTAGCTGGTTGCAGCTGGGGTGGGAGAGAGAGAAGAACCAGTTTGAGGAGCAGGGAATATTGCCAGGATAGTAAACATGTTTTCTTTGTTGGTTCCCACTTGACTATTATGGAGGATTTTTTTAATTAAAATTTGTTGTTATTGAAGTGAGCAACTCTACATGCCATATGGATGCACATAAAATAAAAAGTCCAACCTTTCTATACCATTTGTATTCTGTCTTTTTGCTTGTTCTGTTATAAATAAAGAACCAGCCAATCATCCTATTAAGATCCATTGAATTCACACACATAAAAGCCTAAGAATGAGGAGCAAATATTTCTTCTATTTCTAGCAACTTCTTATCCAATATAGAAAAAAATACTCAGATTCAGATTTTGTTATTTAATCACCATGTTGTGCCCAATTTCTGTGCCTCTTGCAAAGCCTATTGCAAATAGGCAATGAATTTTCCAGTGGAAAGTCCTATGTAGATGTTCAGAAGGAGCAGTATATTTGCAGGACATTATAAGAAGGCATAAAAAATGGAAGACGGTCCTGCAACCTAAGCAAGGTAAGGAGAAAAGAATGGATGGAAATTAAACTGTGCACCTGTAGTCTGCTATCCTTTTTGAAGGTATTGGAAAATGTTGGCAATTACAGGGGAAAATAATGATAAATATTTTTCTCCATATTAGATAGTGAAGATGAGCAAATAGAGCCACAACATGAAATATGTGGTTCCAACTCAAACTTTAGACTAAATGGATCATGATTTTTGTATTTGTAGGAAATTCTGCTGAAAATAATGTAATTCAGATGTTTAGTTTTTTGCATTATTACATTTACATCTGCTTTCCAAAGGCTGTTATTTAAATACATCTACTATTTTAGGGTTTTAAAATGTAAGCAGTACTTTCTTGGACACAACAATAAATATTTATCAGAACAGGCTAAAAATTATATAGTGAACTATCCTGAGAAGTAATTGTAAGAAGTAGGGTTTCACCCTGGTCTGGTGCTCATAGGTATGGTTAGCTTAAGATATGAGTGCTTGAAGTAATGACAAGGAATAGTCCGCCATTTCAGCACTCTGACCTTTCTGAGGACACTGCTAAGCTGCTTATACGTGAGGAGCTTCGTGTAAAAGCACGTGCAGTTCTGGCTTCCCATGAAGTGAGCAGTCCCAAGTGGAAGCTGCTGCCAGTGTTGTGCAAACAGGAAGGCTCTTATGTGTGTCTGCCTTGTTTCAGAAAGGTGGAAATGAGCTAGAAAGCTTTTTTCCAGGTTTTCTGCTATCTGATGTTCTTGAAACTTAACATCTTTGGGACACCTGCGTGTGCAATGGACTTTCTTGTTGTCCAGATGTTGTAGCAAAGATGAGGTAACAGAACTGGACTCTAATGGAAAGCAGAATGCCATGGTGGGATGAAATAAACTCCAGATCTGTGATATACCAGATCCCTGCCTCCTTAGCAGACCACAGCAACACTGGGACATCTTATTTCAATTCCATGTACTTAGAACTAGCGTCAAGTATAAATAGAGCTATTCATGTTTCAGTATCTGGTGGTTTGGGGTTTTTTTCCCCTTTCATTTTATCCAGTGACTTTAAGAGTAACAAATAAAAAGATCTTGCTTCTCTTTGGTCTTTATTACAGCCGCACAAAGTGCAGAAGAACTGACCTGGACAGCTTTGTAATTTAGAGCACAAAACCATTCTAAATCCCTTTACCTTTTTCTTTTCTAATTGCTTTCTTTGACATGAAGTTAATTGCCTAATGTTCTTGAGAGAGAGAGAAGTAAAACAAAAGAACTGATAACACTGGTAGCACTTCTGCATTCTGTGAGATTTGAGTTTCTGATGTTTGAAAGACCTTGGAGACCTCCTGTGTTCCCAGTGCACCCAGATTTCATGACACATTGACAGTGTGTGGATTCTTACCTGCTCTCTGTTATTTCTTAGTTTTATTATTGTTGTTGTAATATTTCACTCACTGAATTGACAATGAAAAAGGGATTTAGGTGATTGATTCTTCTAAATTATTTTGCAAATATGTATAAATAATTTATATCCCCAAATTCAAGACAAAGTGGCTCTAATTTCGTTTAAAGAAAGGAAGCCAGCAGGGTTACATGTGAAATCCATTTTCATATGAAATAATTTTTGCAAGATTTTATGCACAAATTAATTGTATGTATTTTAAAGAAATGACTCTTTTAGAGATAATTGTGGTTTTTTGTATAATTTGAAGGAACAGATATTATTGACTAGTCGTTACCAAATAATACTCCCTTTGTCCTCATGCTAATGGGGGAAGAAATCCTTAGGGTTTCCAAATAGAGAAGGAAATGAAAAAGTAAAATACCCAGTATAAATACTTTGTGTAAAGAGACATGTTAATTTAGGAAGAAAATGAGAGAGTGAGAAGAATTCTATTGCAGCTGTTGGCCTTCTGAGCTTGTCTAGAGCAGATGGCCTAATGGTCTAAGCATCTGGTTTGAAATATCTGCTTTCCCTAGGGACATCAGTTCAAATTTAGGCAAGCTGGGTTTACACCTTTATTTTCAAAACAGATCACTTGATCTGACTCTCTGGATCGTTTTACGATGGTTCTTGCCCACCACTGATGCTAGCTCAGAAGGTTTCATGCAATTCATAGGGCAAATTTTCCAGGTTTGACCTTGAAAGTGGAAGTTAAGTTGGCTACATGTAATTCTTACAAAGGAACTTTGTGCTGCCGAGGGATCTGTCCTGATGTCATTGCTCTGAATTTCCCTTGTGTCCCTAATGCTAAGCAGCATTTCTTGGATGGATGATGTATAATTCTTACTTCTCTTTCATGCTTTTAGTATTAACTGGAAAGTGCTTCGTCTTGGAAAATTCACCTGAATTTGGATGGAAGGCTTAAGTGTAAGAGCAAGAGGGAATAAAATTCCCTCCTATACGGAGAGCAACATGGGAGCATTGTATCATCAGTGCTCATTGCATGGGATTTTGCAAGATAAGGCTTGTTATGTGCTCTGTGTTACGCTTACATCTTTCTTTGCTCTCTGCTATCTGTTATGCAGAGCATTCTCTCAGACACTTTCTAATAAAACATAAAAGAACATTTTCTTATAATAAGGAGCCAAATCTGAAACAACAGTAGGAGAATAGGAGGGCAATGGAAGGGCAGGTTCATTTCTTGATCATTGTGTAAAACTGTTTATGTTATCATGTATTCCTCATTGCTGAAATCGTCTTTCTAACAGATTTCCTGCAAATTTTGTATTATGCTGCGCTACAGCTGGTGACCTATATGCTGTCATCTGCGTGGTTATTATATTAAGAATCTGGGGCTGAATTACTTTCCTCCTCTATTATTTATTGACAGCGTGTTTTCAAAAAATGAAAAAGAAAAAAAAATGAATAACAGGGAGATTTATAAATCAAATGATGAGAACAGAATTTAGTCTGCTGTATGGTAATTGAGAGGCAAAAACAATTCCCCCTGCTGAAGAGAGATTAATCGAAAGATTAACCAAAAACACTTGCTATCGAAAGTTCTTAGGACAGTCCAGAATATGTACAAGGCAAAATTAATCCTCCTAAATTGCTAGGAAACTCGGAGGCTTCAATATTTAATTCAGAGCTCTGTGGTTAGTAAACCCTTTCCAATCTGTGTCAGGTTTGTAATTCTTTTTCCTTTGTTTAGTATTGGGCATATATGTAAAATAGATAAGGAGGTTGGCAGACCTGCCTGCAGTGGGGAGGTTGGAGCTTGATGATCCTTGAGGTCCCTTTCAACCCAGGCCATTCTATGATTCTATGAAATCTCATCTGTGTTTGTGCAAGGGGGCAAACACTTGCCTGAGCTGTGTCACCTTGGTTCCTCTGTAGGTCCCACAAGGCTGGGCTCTGGAGACTGCTCTGAGACAGCTCTTTAGCTATCTGTCTGACAGAATATGGTGGACACTGTTGATTTTTGTCATGCGGGGAGACTTTCTTTAGCTTCTGTCCCACTGACACCTTTTCCTGTTTCTGGAGCTGATCACAGAGCAGTTGGAGCAGGCACTGAGTTGACGGCTTTAGGCCACTTTAGGTTCTGGCTACATAAGCAAAGGGATCCTTCGTCAGTCAGCTGTATTCATTTTATGGTGGCTTTGCAGGGTTGTAGCCTCCATGCAAAAGAATTCTTACTCCACAGCATTGGATGCCAGAGAGCTATGGCATTACACACCTCCGAGGTTGATCAAGGGCTTTAATGAAGAGCATGCCTTATTAATGGGTGTCTGTGTAGGTTATCTTAATAGATGACCCGAGCCTTTATATAGAATATTTAGGATGAATACATTCTGCTGTGATTAGAATTTAAAATAATCTGCTTCTTATGTTTTGTTCCCAATGGGTTTATTGTGATCAAATTAAAATTAAGAAGGAAATGAAAAATAAACAGTACTGAAAAGGAAAATGGGACTCCTGCACAAATAATTTAGCAAATTATTTTTACCTCAAATATTTTTCATAGTGTAAAGAAGGAAGTGTCAGGAGGACAAGACTTCTGAAAAATTCACTTCAATGTTGTGTTTTCTTCATGCTCTTTCCACTACCAAAGCAAGCTGAAAATAGACATTTAACTGTTTCTTTTTTCCCTTTTCTTCATGACTGGCAGTTACAGTGCTTCACTTTCCAACTGTCACCTTCCCTTCTCAAGTGGCTTCCAGTTCCCAAGGAGGCCCTGGGAGGGAGCAAGCCTGCCAGGCATGCCTGCCTGTTCCTGCCAGCTGCATGCACACAGACTGGCAAGCGGATTTAATTCCTCCCTCTGCTGCCTCACTTTTCTTTCTCGCCAGTATTCCCAATCCTGGAAGTGCTTTTCATAAGTGAGCAAAGAATCCTTTGCTCCTTTTCCAGGACTTCAGTATTACTCTATTGTGGGTATCACAAGTTTACCATTCCTTTCCCTCTTGCTGAAATTTTTGCTCCACGGTATTGAATTACTCTGAGCACACAGAAAATGAGGATAGAAGTATGGGATGATTAAAACCAGGCACTGGAGCAGTGGAATCCTATAGACTGTCTGAGGTTGATATTTTTTGGGTTTTTTTTTTCGGAGGATAATCTAGTATTTTGCTGTTGCTTTTTTTGCCAGGTTAGAGATCTTTAATAATGTACTTACTCATTACAGAAATGGATTAGTTCTTGAGTAGTCAGTTTGCTTTCTAAGTGATTGCCAGATATCTGATACTTAAGCAAAACTGCTGCCATTGATTCTTGGTCACTTACTCTGATTTGTTATCACACATTTTGCATGTGATTATTGAATTCCTCTTTACGGACTGTTTCTACAAAAAATAATCAGCATTTTTGCCATTGCTGGTCCCCTCAGTATTATGAAGGGAAATTGGGGAGGAAAACCAAACCAAAGCAGTATTTCTTGAGTAGTGAAAGGCTAAAATTGCCGTGATCACAGTCCTGTTGCTTGGCCTAGCAGGGCACTTGAACACCTGCAAAGTTTTGGGGATGGTGTATTTGCAGTTCATGTGTGGTTTTCATCTGACATGCTGAAGTTCTGAGCTCCTGAGTTCCCTGAGGGCTTTATGTGGATTGAGAGAGCCTTAGTTAAGCTTGATTTGTTTCAATACTCCTGGAGCCAAGACAAAACAAAGCTTTCATATTTCCTAAAGAGCATGTTATCCTCAGAGCATCTCATTTGTGCCCTCCACTTCTGCTAGCAGAAGAGGCAGTGCAGCTCTGCAACACATGGGGCACTAGCAAGGCTTTATTCCCTTCTGTCTCCTCTGAGCATCCATTTAGCTGTTAGAGGCTGTATTATTCACCTGTATTTGCCAAGATTGTTGTGTAAATAAGGTGATAAAAATGAGGTGGAAGAGGATATTTTGCTTTGAGCCTAGTGCACACCTGGAGACCACTTTTTGTCCCACTATGCCTGTCGCAAAAGGCTATCTTAGAAAGGAGGGGAGAGAAAATGTGCACTTGTAAATATGCAGTAACGCTTCACAAGTAAAAGAAGTGGCAGAAAGGCAAGAAGAACATTATTCACTGATATTGTGATATGTGTAGAAAGTCTTATATCTCAGCTCTCTGTATACTGAAAATGTAATCTCCTGGATATTTTCCCACATGTAATCTAATGGCCTTTTTTCACTGCTGACTTTTGTCCTATTTTATTCCTACCTTTGGCCACAACTCATGAAGCAAATAGAAGGATGGGATGGCACGATTCTCCTGCGGTTCTCAGTCCACATATCAACTCATAAATATCTCTCAGATGCATGTGGCAGACTCTTAGCAATTGCTGCTCAGCAACTGAGGGAAGTAGCAGAGTAGCTGCTTCCATCGTATGCCTGGGAATATGCTTGTGGTGTAGTCTTTGGCCAAGGAGTATACAGACAGGGATCCTTCTTATGGCAACAAGTGTCCCCTGCCCAGCACACGCAGCTGTGCTGCTGGTGCACTTGGGCCTGCAGATGTGCACCTGACACAACTCCAGCAACTATAGGGGGCAGTTGCTGATGAACACAGAACGTACAGGGTGAGAAGCAGGTCCATGCCATCAGGCGTTACAAACCTCCATACTTAGGCCTATATGAGTCATGGTCTGGGATAAAACCAGCATGCAAAAGTGCCGTGTAGAGAGGCTAAGGAGAGATGAAGCAGGAGCTGGGAGCCATTTTTCCACACCCAGCATTCAGTTTGGTTTTGTTGCAAGAATGTAGAATAGAGGTATTAGAACAGTGAAAGATACTTCTTTTTATTCTTAATTTGCATCTCTAGCTTGTTTTACTAGGATTCACATAAATAAATCAGTAATAAATATAAATAATTTGTTAGAAATTTATATAAATACTTGCAGTTTCGCCTGGAAAATCATGGCCCAGTGTCATCTTCCATGAGAAGCCATGGTAGGCAGAGGATGGGGGGAGGCATGGATATTGCACAGTAGCAGCTTGTAAGAGGTCAGAATCATACAGATGCTCCTCAGGCCTGAAAGTCCAGGAGAGCAAAGCCCCAGACCTAGGCTTGCTCTTGCCCTTTCCCTTGCTTTCAGATACTAAAATAAATTAAAATAAAAAAATTAAGAACCATTCTAGGATCTTTTTTTCTTCAAGCTAATGAATGTTTGCAGTGTGTCACCATCTAGTTTATTTTAGATCTATGTAATCTGTGTTTATCTGTCTAAGTAATGTATGTATTCTGTACATATTAGACTCTCATATTTTCTGTGCTGCATTGCTATTGCTCTCCATGTCCAAGATATCCCTCTCTAACACTGGGATAGTGGTACTGACTAGCAAGATAAATCTGATTTACCTGCAGTGCTAACAAAAGTGTTGCAGTAATGTTCTGTGGAAAGAAAGGGGCAAACACATTAAACTCATTTTTCATACAGCAGAACTCCTTTGTTGGTTTCTTTTGGTTCATTTTGTTTTGCTTTCAGTAAGTGAATAAGATCTGCACGCATTATTAATAGTCAGGAGCATGAGTGAGCTGGCTTTTACCCACAGCCCTGCTGTTATCTCTAACACACAAATAAACTGCAGCTAAATTGCAGAATTAATCACATAAAATTTTTTTGTGCCTGATAAGGAAAATGCCACTCTATTTTTATTTATTTTCAGCCTGGAAAACAATTTAGCTGAGTTCCTCTGGATGTGCAGTTTGCTTCCATTTCAGCATCCTATGGCACTACATTAGATCTTATCTTTCTTGTTGCATTAGCTTTGTCTAAGCAGCTTTCCAGTGATTATATCCACCTTATTCAACCCTGCTGCTAAATGAACTGGGACAGAAAAGCTAATTACACCTTTGTTATGGAGGAAGTTTTCCTATTATTCAGTCTACCCTCTGCAAAAGAAATGCACTCCTTGACATCTGTTTCTTTTTCCCTGTAGGGCTTGGGGGCTACAACACATTGTAGATTTTCAAGGGTTGGCTTTCAGCCATTGGTAGCGGCAGCAGCAGCTACTTGCTAAAAGATTCAGAATCCTTTTAGTACACTACATGCCTAAAATGTTGAAGGACTCAGACTCTGGATACAATTTTTCATATTGCTTGGTCTGCCTTACCCCGGTCTGCAAGGATTGTTAAGCACTGCTTGCCTTTAGGGAAAGGCTGGAGGTGGTGAGAAGAGAGAAAACTCACTGGGGTTAGTGGAGGGAGGGAAAGGAAACTGCTAGAACCAGGACAAGGCGGCTTGGAGGCAGGAAGGAGTGCAGCCTAGGAAATTGTAGGAAATTGTTAAGCCCTAGAAAAGTAGGGGCAGGCTCCAAATCCAAAGCCACATCCTTTATGGGGCATTGGTAGGTTTGCTGTACATGCAGATTGAATCAGCACTATAAAAATCATAAGCCATAGCCATAAAAAATAACAAGTATGTCTGAGGAAACCATGACCTGATTATGAAAAAGAATTCTAGTTTCACTGAATGAACTATTTCCTGATAGTGATTAACTTGGATGTAGTAATAAATGAAGTAATGAATCTCTATGTTTGATCCTCTGGGTTTAATCCATGAGACAAGATTTATGACTGGATCCATTAGCTCTTATACTGGGAAAAAGCTCTTCATCTCTCATCTGCATGCTATTCCTTTGGAAGGTTTGCATTCAGACAGGTTCATTTTTAGTTGAAATAGCAGGAACTTCTGATAATATTTCACACTAAAAATGTGGAAGATACGGTCCCAAAGCAAAGCTCTTCTGAGGTGCACAGCATTGTGCTGGATGTTCTGAAATTAAGATCTGGGTGAAATCTAAAGCATAAGTAAAATCCATTTACAGCTTCAGCCCACTCTGAATTCATGCTGCTGTTGCCAAACGTGATGGCTACTGGTGGATCTAATTCTGCAAGAGAGAAGAGCGTATGAACAGTGGTGTACTGTTCTAGCAGGATAGATTTAGAGCAGAATGCAGGACTTAACTCTACATTTCACTGCCCCTGTGGATTTCAGCTGGTCTACTGCAGGCATGTTCAGGCAGTTTGAAGGTTCCGTATATATATTCGCACATTTTGATAGTCTGAATTCCCACCATCAGAAAGGTGCTAAAGCTATGAATGCATCATGGCAGATTCAGCCAAATCAGGACATTATATCTGAACAGATCTGAGCTTTAGAGTAGTTCAACACAAAGAGAGAAAATGGCCTCATATTTAGTCTCTTGCAAGTGCCTACAAAATGGCAGTGGCATTGGTTTTGTTGTGCTCTTTGTGTCTGTTGTAGTTTCCATGGAAATAAACAGGAGGCGCTACTTTTGGAGCAACCTGTGTGTGTGTGTACGTATGTATATATGGAACACACTGTGTTTGGAGTAAAAAAAAAATGAGGGGACATATAAGTGCCTGTTTTCAGGTTGTTACTTCTGACAGTAATGGGAAAATAAGTTCCTTTGCAGTGTGCTTTCAGACACTAAAACAATAAGCTTGTTACTACCCAGAGTATTCAAGGTCCCTTAACATCAGTGAGAGCTTAATTATAAAATATTACCCCATAATAAGAACATGAAATGTTTTCTAAGTGTAAACATCCAGGCTGCTCCTATTACAGCCTCCTGTGTACCTGCTTTGGAAAGACTCACACTTCTTTGCCAGCTTTCGGTGAGCAGAAAAGGGTGTGATCCATGCTGTGGGCTGATCCTGCATGCTCTCAGCTGTACCAGCTGAATAGTCCATTGACATCAAAGAAAGCCTTCAGAAGATAAAATCTCAGCATTTTGTGGCCAAGTAGGATTTCACCAAGGCTCTGTAAATTAAAGTCTGTATGTACAGTTTTTGCAGATTTTGGACCTTAAAGACCAAACATTGCCCTGAGGTAAGGCTGCACAACCCTTTTGAAGTCATTAAGACTGCAAAGTGTGGCTTGTGGCTGTGCCACTAAATGTCCAAAGAAGAAAGATTTCTTTCTTCCTTTTTTTTTTTTTTTTTTTTTTTTTTTTCAATCTGGTGAGGTGTGAGACTCTAAAGGATTGGTCTTGGGTGAGTATCCAGAAAGTGATTTAAATTAGTGAGCTGCACATAAATTCCTGCTATTTTTATTTGATCGTTACTGACATTCAGTCTTAGGTTCAAAAAGCAAAACGTTCAAAGGGTGCTCCAAAGCAGGCACTCTTCCTCCAGCTGAGCACCCGCATCCAAATGCCTGGCATGCAGAAACACACTTCTGTCAGCCCAGCCCGGGGTCCTTGCTGGGAGATTCTCCTTCTGCAGGGTGCTTGTGATCTGCTGCAGCATCCAGACCTCTGCCTTCCTGCATGGGACAACTGTGATGGGAGGGGTAGATGTGCCCAGCACAGACAGGAGCACCACGCAAACATCCCGCTCCACTCTGCTTCCTGAAGCAGTGACCCATGCCAATGGAGAGGGGAAGGCAGGCAGCACCCACCACTTCTGTGCACTTTAGTGACCTATTTCCTACCCTTTAGTGGCTTTTTCCTCTCTCCTCTCCTCTCCTCTCCTCTCCTCTCCTCTCCTCTCCTCTCCTCTCCTCTCCTCTC